>JANZLH020000080.1:414209-425828 GCA_026770325.2 Erythroxylum fimbriatum | reverse complement strand
TTTGGTACTAAGTTAGTACTATTTTTGGATAGTCCATTGAGCATCTCATTATTGAGCATCCCGATGTATTTTGTTTTAAGCATGAATTGTATGACATTTGTAAAACATGGATGGAATGAAAATTATTTGGCTGATTTTGTTTGTGCATATGTATGATTGATGATTGTATGCTTCCGTGTAATATTTCTTTTGGTTGTCTCGACGATTCACCCTGGGCTCGGCCTTGGGGGTCGGGACTCGGGCCCAACGGCTTTCGATTGTGTTTCTGTTTCGGATAGTTGGGTTTCCGATAACGGGGTCCAGCACGGTTTGACTGGGCTCCGGGATCGGGATCCAACACTAATATCTCGAAGTTCCATATTATAGGATTTTAGGATTTCAACTCGCCATTGATGATAATGGTTCATGAATTCAGGACGATAGGCTGTGAATCCATTGCACTCAACTATATAGTAATTAGCTATGGCCAAAACCAAGTAACAAATTCCTAATTTATTGCTCCTCTTCTTTCGAGCAGCAATAATTACATTAAAGATGTGGGTGGTTGTGCAAACTGAAATGCTATGGTCCATGTACCACAACATGAAAAGTTCTTTCGTCCAACACTTGGTTTCTATTTTGTCAAAACAGTTTGACATATGAATTTGTGCATCAACAAGTGTTCGTAACTCCTGTGATGTTATTATGTGCATTCTTAGGGTCGAATCGCTCTAACCCAGTTAGTTCAGTCCAATAAGGGTTGACATGGAAATCATTGTGCTGATCCACTACGAATGACTTAGGGAAACCATAAATTTCTTGCAAAGTCTCATAATCAAGCCCATAAGGTTATCCCCGCAACCTAAACCAAAATTCCTTAGGTTTGTTGGATTCGAATTGAAGGGATGTAAAGAATTCTAAGGTAAGTTCTTTGTAAACTGGGATTTGAAATTGAATGAACTGTCCCCATTGAATTCTCTTTGCTAAACTTTCGACCTTGTCTCGCAATTCTAATCTATCTAAAGTTTCAAAATGAAAATACTTAGGAATCATAATTTGCTTATTGCGAAGAGAATGAAAGCGAGTACCTTCCTCATCTGAGAATACTAAGAAAGGTGTACCATAATCAATTACCCTATTCCTTTTCCCTCATCCTGAGACTTGGTTTTGCCTGCTTGTTTGATGCGCAACATACTGGCTTGCACGTAGGTAGAAGTTGGAAGAAATTTGGAAGGTTGAAATTTGGGTAGAGAGAAGTGAGAGTGTTTGGAGGTTTAAATCTTAGAGATATAAAGTAAAAATAAAAGTGAGTGAGAAAATGAAGTTAGAAATGAATATATAGGTGATTGAAGGGTATGGTAAATTTTGAAAATGACATTCGCGTGTCCCTATTTTTACCCTGTTGTAGGCCACCAAATTTTTAATTAATTTTTTTCTTTTGTCCTTCTCTACTTTCCAAAGTTACTTCTTAACTCTTTATGGCTCGTTCACCTCTCTTTGGTTACTTCATCGATCATCAAATTCATGTCGAAGTCCTATGCCTTGCTGATTTTATTTGGAAACAAAATAAACTAACTACGGACTTCAAACTTTCTAAAAACAATCAAAGGAAATAACATTTCATGGTTTGCCTCCTATGCAATGCTTCTTTTAACATCAATAACTCGACATTCTTCTTTTTCTCATGGTGGTTTAAATGAATGGTGCAACGGTACTACAGTCATTGATCTTACAATTTACACATGAGCTACCATGCTCTGGATTCCACCTTCCTTGTGATTCTCCTTCCTTCATCGTCTTCTTGGCAAATGTTTCTTTCTGAATACATTCCCAAGATCCTCAATATCTTCCCATTGTCCTCGAGGTTCGGTTTCCTGGATATTAGTTGGAGATAAAGGAGAAATGTTGTCTTTCTTCAACATTTTAAAGGTTATTTGATGCTTACCGACCCTCAGAGTTAGTTCACTTCCATCAACGTCAATTATAGAGCGAGCAGTGGACAAGAATGGTCGTCCAAGGACCATAGGGGTTTCAACATCTTCTCTAATATCTAATATATAGAACTCTGGGGAAGGTAAATTTATCAATTTGTACTTGTACATCTTTAATAATCCACTTCGGTCGATGAACTGTTCTATCAACCGTCTTTACTAGCATCTTTGTAGGTTCTAACTCTCCTAACCCCAACTTTTGACTAAAGGTATAAGGAATCATATTGATACTTACTCCTAAATCTGTGAATGCCCTATCTATGTTGACTCCATTGATACTACAAGGAATGTAAAAGACCCCTGGGTCTTCTTTCTTCTATGCTATGTTAGGGTTTTCTTTCGCTATGCGCTCGTTAACCTTTTTCTTGACTGATTCCTTTCGTGCGAGCCTCGTTTATAGATGTTGTTATGTTTTTAACCTTGTTTGATTCAACATCCTTATAATTCCTTATAACCTTACTTAAAATTGACTTCCGCTGAGCTAGAATAGGGTATGGAAATTCAAGTCGAAGTTCCTTGATTGGCTCTATTTCGAGCTCGCTTGGAAGGAATTCCATAGTTACTTTTCCTTCCCCCTTGTTTCCGTCTTCCTTCGCATGTTGAAGTTTTGTTTCCAAGGTTTGAGTAATGGCCATAATTCATTCCTTTGGGTTAGACTCAGTATTACTTAGAAGGTTTCCTACATTCCGAGTAGAAATTGCCTCCACTAGTTGACCTACTTGGACCTCTAGATTGTGTATTGAAGAGGCGTGGTTCTTAATGACTTGTTCAAATTTGCATTTAAGCCTCCTGTGTGCATCCTCCATGCCTCCAATTTTATCTAAAATCTAATCCAACTTGGATTCCATTAAGCTTGATTTATCTTGTTGGAAGCGATTATCCTTGAGGTCTGAACTGTCCTCCAACATTATTTGTCCAAGAGAAGTTAAGGTGATTCTTCTACCCAGGGTTATAAGTGTTAGAGTAGGGATTGTTTCCCCCTCCTCGTCCATATTGAGCTCTTATATAATTTACTTGCTCTGGATCACTTTCCTTTATCAAGAAATAGTTCACCGTATCATGGTCCATTTATCTAGAGAGTTCACACTTAAGTTGCACGGCTTTCATCGGAGCTGAGGATGAAGCCTTCATATTGTTGAGTTGTCAAGTCAAATTATCAATTTTCGCTTACATTTCCTTCATTTGATCAACAGCTACAATTCGTTTATGTTCTCGGAAGGTAGTGGTTTGTCTACTTCGCTCGTTCGTCTACAAGCAGCTATTGCTCGCCATCTCCTTTATCAGCTCCTTCGCTCTTTCTCACCAATGATCCTCCTGAAGTTGCGTCGATCATGCCTCTTGTATGTGGGGTTACACAGTTATAGAATGTTTGTCACAAGAATTCCTTGGGTAAGTTATGGTGTGGCCATTTCCGTTGCAAATCCTTGTATCTTTCCCACGCTTCATAGATCGATTCCCCATCACTTTGTTGGAACTTGGTAATTTCCTTGATGATCTTGGTGGTCTTATTCAGGGGAAATACTTGTCTAAAAAGGCACAAACTAGCTAATCCCACGTCGTAACATTGGCTGGGTTAAGGGAATGATACCAAGTCGTTGCTTTATTTCTATGGTAAAAGGGAAAAGCCTAATTATGACCGCATCTTTCGACATCTGATGGTATCGAAAGGTATCATAAATTTCAAAGAAGTTCACTATATGTGCATTAGGATCCTCGTTTGTTAGTCTATAAAACTGCATGTTTTGTTGAACCATGTTTAGGAGGGCTGGTTTGATTTCAAATGATGCTGCTTATACGGGTGGCCTAACTACTCCTTGGTTAACCGCATTAAACCATGGTCTCATAAAGTCCATAAGGGTCCATTGTTGACATCCTTGATTTGCTCTGTGGTCCAAATCTTGCTGAAATTCCTTGGCCATTGTTACTTTCGCGATTTCTTCTTCTTCTTCACACCGAGATTTCCTAATAGATCGTTCTAATTCAGTGATGTCTAAATCCACGGTTTCAGCTGCACGACTGGAACTTCTCGTGCTCTTGTGTTCATGCAAGAACACGATTTAAAAAATGGAAAGAAAGAACGAAAAATGAAAAACTAACTAAACACCTTAAA
Source organism: Erythroxylum fimbriatum (assembly GCA_026770325.2). Lineage (NCBI taxonomy): Eukaryota > Viridiplantae > Streptophyta > Magnoliopsida > Malpighiales > Erythroxylaceae > Erythroxylum > Erythroxylum fimbriatum. The sequence continues at coordinate 421,748 of JANZLH020000080.1, read as the reverse complement.
CTATAGAACTAAATTAATTGCCTCCTCGACAACAGCGTCAAAAACTTGTTTGTGATTGTATGTAAGATCTAATGATTAACCTCCATAATCGGCAAGTGGACGGGTCGTTCACGTAATACCTAAGGTATCGATCCCACGAGGAGGGATAATCTAGTCCTAAATTTAAGGCCAACACAATTCGCCAAAAATTCAAAAGATAGCAAAACTAAAACAAGAATTCAATTCAATCTCACAATTCAATCTAAGAATCAATTATGAAAATATTAACAATTTGGCTATTGCAACAAACTAAAGAAATAACCTAAAGAAACTATCAATTGAGAGAAAGGAAAATTTTACCTATCTATAACGCTAACCTAACCGATTATGACTTATCGGATGATTGGTTTTAGATGATCCTATGATTAATTACTCTCTCTCGAGTTATAACTATTAATCTTAAATTATAATCCCTAATTAGATTATGAAAAATTGCAATTTTTCAATTAACAACCTATCTATAGCCCTATTTAGATCTGAAGTTGTCCAACAAACTATCGAGAACCTATAAGAGATCTCTTTTCACACAATTACTGATTTGATTAATTTCTCATTCTTATTAAATCCCCTAACTCTCATTGGCCCAGTTTAGAATATCTCAACATTCACAAATCCTATCATCAAACTACTATTCCCAATTCTATACAATAATAAAAATGAAAAATAATAGGAAATATGATATTGAATGGAGACTGGAGGTAGCAATGTCGAGAAACTCCTGATCTGGGAAGTACATTGATGTCGACTTTTTCTCCACTTCTCTCTTCCTTCTTCTCTTTCTCAATCTCTCAACAATCCTCTCTAAGGTTTCTCTCAAAAGTAGCTGATGCAAAAAACTCCCCCATCTTCTTTGTCTTATTCTTTTTATACCTTTTGTGTTTTGGGCAGCCCTAGTGTAATAACCCAGGTCCCCCACTCGCAGATATTGTTCGCTTTAGGCCTAATCCCTTAGTGGATCTAAGTCTGCGTGGTTTTTCCTTCCTAAGCCCTTAGTGGCTCCGAGAAAACGCGTCTATGAGGGAGAGGTATCTGTACCCTTATAAGGCATGCTTCGTTCTTCTCTCCAACTGATATGAGATCTCCACCCCCTTATGAGGCCCAACGTCCTCGCTGGTCTCAACAGCCCATGTACTGGTTCTGATACCATTGTAACAGCCCAGGTCCCCCGCTCGCAGATATTGTTCTCTTTGAGCCCAATCTCTTGGTGAATTCGAGTCCGCACAGTTTTTCCCCTTTATAAGGGTACAGATACCTCTCCTTTGTAGATGCGTTTTCTCATAACTACTAAGGGCTTGGGAAAGGCAAAACTGTGTGAACTCAAATCCACTAAGGGATTGGACCCAAAGCGGACAATATCTGCGAGCGGGGTACTCGGACTGTTACAATGGTATCAAAGCCAATACCCGGGCCGTTATGACCAGCGAGGACACTGGGCCTCCTAATTAAGGGGGTGGAGATCCCACATCGGTTGGAGAGGAGAATAAAGCATGCCTTATAAGGGTGTGGATACCTCTCCCTCATAGACGCGTTTTCTCAGAGCCACTAAAGGCTTGAGAAAGGCAAAACCGTGCGGACTTAAATCCACTAAGGGATTGGGCTCAAAGCGAACAATATGTGCGAACGGGAGACCTGGGCTATTACACCTAGGATTTTTTTGGATCCGAAAGGTCCAAAAACTTCCTCGAAACTTGACATGTTTTAGTATCTGCACGTCTACCTGATGTAGGCCATGATCATGGCCACATCCGAGCCTTTTTTCATAATCGTGGTAAGCAGGCCACGATCATGGGCTGTGTTTTGGGCTTCTATCATGATCGTGGCATATAGGCCACAATCGTGGGCTGACTCCAGTGCTTCTGTCACGATCGTCGCTTGTTGTGCCACGATCATGGGTTGTTGTTTTGGCCCGAGTGTCTTTGAAACTTCTCTGCTCTTCGATGTTAACCATGAAATACTAACAAACACATCAAGGATAATTAAGCTCAAAGACTTGTACTAACCTATAAAAATATTAAACACAAATAATTAACAATCTAACACAATTCTAACCTAAACACGTATTAAATGATTGAATTAACAATTAAATACATATCAAACTAAGCCCTAAAACATGATACAATTCATAGTTATCAATTAATGCAAAAAAACTAAACATCAAATATCAGCAATTATGCAAAAATGAAAGAGGGACTGAGATATGACTACGATGGAACCAGCAAGTATGGTTAAACACATAAACCCAATTTGTAGCAATTAAAGCCAGAAAACACATCACCAACTATGATTGAACATATAAACCCAGTTTCTAATAACTAAAGGCAGAAAAAAAAAAATCACCAACAGGCTCCTAGAGTTGGTGCATCTCAATCTATAACAACAGGGTTAACAAAACATCATCGAAAGGTTATACGTGCACTACACACGCTGGTTGACCAACAGCTGCAGGCAACTTGTGGGGGTATATAACGTACTTGTTAGCATCACCTCTTCCTCTAAATTGGTCATCAATGGTTGCTTAAGAGTTTCTAGGGTTCGATTGTTAAGGTTAGTGTAACTTTTTTTAGAAAGGTTTAAGAGTGGGTTGCCGTTTGTAAGAGAATAGAGGAATAAATTATAGGTGGGATTAAAAAACCTGCTCTGACACCATGTTATAAATGAGAAATTGAGAAAAATTAAGAAGAAGGATGGCGAGAGCTTGTAGAAATCGATAGCTCCCACTCCCTTTGTATAATAGACTATCTTATTCATATAAAGTAAGTTTCAATTATAATCCCTAAAAATCCTCTCAATCAAATCACAGTCATAATCCCTAAAAATTCTCTTAATCAAGTCATAATCTTTAACACCCTTGAACCATCTCTGTAATTCGTTTATCTCAACCACCATAGTTGCACAAGTATTTGGCCTCTAACGGTATCTATAAAATGTGATAGGAAAACTCTGCAACTATTGTAGAATGGATTAGGTAAGGAGTGTTTGCTCTTTTAGAGTCTAAGCCTATTTATAATAGGTTTTAGACATTTTAATAATTTATTAGAATTACAAATTATTTTAATAAATGCTAATTACATCCAAATACGATCTAATATCTCATATTAATCCTTATTTATTAAATATCTTATCTTTAATCATAAAGTTTTAGAAACTTACAATTAAGTTCAACTTGATTAACATACTTTTCCTTTTTTTAACTCGTTTTTTTATGTGTGACCTATTAGGTTCTCAAGTATGTTGACAATGAATATAAATTATGACCTTAAATTATTTAGGATCAGATAAATTAAACTCCATTAATTTATCTTTAGTTCTCTAATTAAACAATTTATATCCATAAATCAAGATTAGCTTATAGCAATGCATCATGATAATCCAAATATTTAGGAATATCAAAGAGGTTTTGACTAATCTTTCCATCTACAATATTTTTGTATCAATCCTTTTATCGTACAATTTTTTAATTAGTCATAGAACTTAAAATTAATGTCTACTCTATTTGAATCCAATCATATTGGTTCTCTATCATTAATAATTGATTCAACTAATGACATTTGTATACCAAAGCATCATTTCACCTTGGCCAAAAATTTTCTGATTCAATACTAGTTGAGAACAATAGGTCTTCCTTAATCATTTTCTACATTGATCATTTAACTACTTCAAAATAGTTAATGTTATATCCAATATACACCGATTGAGCTATTGGTAACTAGAATAGGCTATAGTATCAAAATATAACAATCCTAATATAATTTTGGAGATCTCAATTCAAATAATCAATTATGAAATCATCACAATAAAAATTTTCATGAATATCTAAGTAATATTTCAAATAGAATTTTCATATGAGATCATTTCAGTAAACTTGTTCTTTAATAAAGACTCACAAATTTATTTAACCATCTTTGTATTTTACACTGCTTCTTTCATAAGATGTGTAGAAACCAACTCTAAGTGAATGGCAAATTATCAATTTCATTCATTCCATGGACTGTCGCTTTCGCAGTTAATAAACCTTCTTTTCTTCTCGCAGCCATAGGGTGGAATTGAATCCAACAGCCAGGACCCTTGTTTGCTCTTCGTGCTAATCCTGGTTTAACTAGAAGACCCGAATCTTCTTCTCCTTAGGACGTTAATTAGTGCACAACCAAAGCATCAAGCGAAGGAGAGGCTCAAACATTTGGTCCATTTTTGAAATCTATTTCCAACCACAGGCATGTTCTTTGCTGCTGTGAACCAACCATCAACACGAACCATTCCCGAGGCAATAAGGTTCTTTGTCCTACTGATTTATTGCACTATATTAGACAAAAGCATAGAAGCTTCATCAAAAAAGGGGTTAATTTGACACTAATGCTCATCTGTTACACCTGTATACGAGTAGTAATGAGAGCCTTCATATAGCAGAATTTGATTCACTGCTTCACAAAGTGCTGATGGAGTAATTGCAATTTCAGAAAGAAGTGAACCTGCAACCCACAAACCAAAACTCAACATTTCCAAATTTTGGTCGAGCTTATGAAGAATAAATCCTCTCTCTTGGGTATTCCTTCCTCTTTCTCCCTCTAGTTAAAACCATTGCAGCTGTTAAAGGCAATGATGGCAAGTGCACTATGTCAAAGTTCATCATTTTGGATAGTCTACTTGTGATAATCACATGGGAGCCGCTAGTATCAAATCATGTAGGTCACTTTCCTTCCCACCATTCATATTGGCCCGATGGGGGAGTGTACCAGTTTAGTTGCAACAAGTTTAAATCTTAAGGTTCCATGGCTATGTCTTGAAGACGTTCCGTCTATTAGCTTCCATTCATTCAATTTTTTAAACAGGTAATTTGTACATGAACATGAACTGACCGAGGAATGGGGTACTAAGGCGCATGTGCTTAACAATGACGACTGAACTGGATGCCATGGGACGGACCATGAGGGTTCATTTCTATTTCTTCGAACTGACCAAGTTGTATTTTGCTCATCAACATCAAACTTCTTTGTTATGGCTATGGCTTACATGCCCAATACAAAAAAGGTTAAACCAAACCAACCTAACCCAACCCAGGTAACTCGGTAAGGTTGTACTAATTTACACAATTCGTATTAATTAAATTAATATTTGCATACGACTTTTTGATAGATTGCTATGTTATGTTTTCCATTCCACACCATTTCCTCCACATTCTCCATCATATCATATGACTATTTGATAGATAGCTGTGTTAGGTTTCCACCACCATTTCCTCTTCCGTTCTTAATCATATCATTTCCCTTGTTCATCGTCTCTCACTCTCTTATTTTCCATGTTCCATTTTAATTGACATATAAAAGAAAGGTACGTCTATGTCCCAAATCTCATTCTTTTCCACTCTCAATTTTTTTCTAGTTCAATCCCAAAATTAGGGATTATGTATTCTAATTCCATGTTAATAATACGCGATCATGATTCGTTGGAGGCGAAGGCTAACCTTTTATTCTTTTAGATTGTGTTGGTTTTGGGTAGGAGGCTGCTGGAATTATTGTTATTCTTCTTCGTCTTTCATCTGATTACTCACATCTTTTAGAATTCCCACCTCCAAAAAAAATTCAAGAACTTAACAAAGCAAAAAGACGCCCATTTTTGTCTTAAATTTATTCATGGATTTAGGAAGTGAATGTTCTGCACATGAATCCGTCGAAGATAATGAATTAACCACCCCCCCTGAATATAATGTTACAAATCTTGTTGTTGTTGTTGATGATGATGATGATGATGATGATGATGGTGAGGCTAATGGATCATGTTCTATCCAATGTCATCCTACGGTTTCTGGTGGAAGTGCTAATTCTCAACAATGTAAAGAAGGCGAGGAAAGTGAACATGTAGGGAATTTGGGTAACTTATCACTTTCAACTGCTAGTTCCCCTGCTGCTGGCTCATCTCCAGCTACTAAAGGCTATGGGTTGAAGAAATGGAGGAGAATTAAGAGAGATGTTGTTAAGGATGTTCCTGTCAATGGAGATATCGGTAAAGTTTTGAAGCGACCTAGTTCAGGAAATCCTACCAAACCAACTCATTTATCGTCTGCTGAAATCAAGCAGCACAGCCAAGGTCTTGTTGAATCTTCCAATGAGTCAAAAAATGTAGCTTTTCCTGATGGCTTTGTAAACTATTTATCAAGCTTCGAATCTAGATTTGCTCTTGGGTCTGCTTTTACCTCTGGCACAGACTCTGAGAACTGTGATGACCGAAGCAGCAGATCTTCAACCGCAGCCAGTGCTCCACGGGGGAGGAATGAATTGCCTGCAGTCTTGGGTTATGTGGGGAAGAATAATAGGATCAAGAATTTGGCTTGCAAGTGGATATCTAGCTCACCCCAACGCCTTAAACAAGTGAAGGGTCATGTTGAAAACAGTAAGAAGCCTAGAGCTGAAAGGGTCAAAATCGAGGAGGAAAATTCTCATTCCAGCATGGAATCTGACTCCATAAACTCCAAATTTTTCTTTATGCAGGGTGCTACTTCTGTAACCAGCAACGGAAACCTTTCTGAAAGGTCAACGAATTCTGATGGAGAAAGTAGTGATGAAGCCCATGCAGTTGACGAGCATTTCAGCAAAGAGATTCCAACTGGTAATGACCAAGAGAATGCTGTCGAGGTTGAAGATCTTAATTCATCTTGGGAGGATAAGGAAGACAACATTGCAAGCAACCAACCCTCATCAAACCATGATCCGTTGGTTGAATCTGTAATAGCTCTCCAATCCGTGCAAGAAGCACTTGAAAGCGGTAAGATAATTTCAAAAGCTTTTCTTTTTGCTGTTTATGTACGGTTCTCTAATTAGTAAATGTTCATATGGTACTTACTGGTTAGTAGCAATTTCTTTCTGCTGTTTATGTACAGTTCTCTAATTAGTAAATGCAATCATATTGTAATTACTGTATAGTATCTTGCACTCTGCCTTTTACTGTTATTAATGTTATCTTAATATAGCCATTAAATTAATGTTAATTATTTATAAGGTCTTGTATAGCTAATGTAGGACAGTTAAAAAAATATATCAAACTAGTAGTTAAAACTAACATAAACTTATAAATTTTGGCTGATGAAATTTGGGTTTTAGGTTTGGGATTTCTGCTTAGGAGGTTGGAATTTCAAGTTTCGTTTAATTGAAATTTTAGTGTTTGATATAGCTGGGATTTTAGGCTTGATATGGCTAAAATTTTTAGGTTTTGGTTGCTGAAAATTTAGGCTAGAATTGTTGGAATTTTAATGAGGTAAACAAGCAAGGGTAAGGAACTATTAATCACTCCTAAAGTCTAAGAATTACACTTAGAAGAAAGCATCACACCTTCTTATTGGAAACTCAGTTTTATAGAAAAAAATTCTTAATCTTATTATTGAAGGGCGGAGCGTACACATATATTATATATATAGAAAAGTATTAGGAACCCTTACTCTAGTAGTAAAGGATTCCTAATTAAATATCCAAAATAAAACTTAATCCTACTATAATAAAATTTCTTTATTCT
>JANZLH020000080.1:311593-321969 GCA_026770325.2 Erythroxylum fimbriatum | reverse complement strand
TTTTTTTCCAGTCTGAAATTTTCCCCGAAATTGTCCAGAAAAATTCTTAAAATTATCCAAAAATGTAAAACACGCAACAATCCATTCCAACTAAATTTTTAAGCACAAAAACCACACTTTCCACAACAAAATCACATTTAGGCACATATACCGGGAACTGTCATGAATGCATGTACAGTTATTTTCATGTGCAAATTTCACTATTCACGTGTAAGGGTATGCATGAATATTTCGAAACAATCCTAAACACTCTCAGTCCTTTCCAAACTACTATGCTACCCTTCCCATCGGGGGTGGGATGTTACAGGAACTTCCTTAACTTCTAAACACCTTCACATGATTTCTTTAAATACCTTATCATATGCCTTCTCTAAGTTAATAAAAACTATATATAGCTTACACCGCCTTTCCTTTTAATATTCCATTCATCTTTTAAGGAGATGTAAAGCTTTTGTTGTGGACCTTTCTGGCATAAACCAAAATAGGTTCTTCAAGATATGTGTACGCTTTCTAATTCTCTTCTTAATCACCTTCTCCCATAACTTCATGGTGTAACTAAGTAGTTTGATGTCTCTATAGTTGTTACAGCTTTGGATGTCCCTTTTGTTCTTATACAGAGGAATTAGGATACTAAGTCTCTTCTCATCCGACATTTAGAGGACTTAAGGATCACATTAAAAAACTTGGTCAACCAAGTAAGACCCTTTTCGCCTAGCTCTTTCACACCTCTATAGGTATCTCATTAGGCCCTATTACCCCTTCCACTCTTCATCTCCCTCAAAACTCTTTTAATTTCTTCCATTGTGATGTGCCAATAATAGCAAAAGTTACAATACCTCTCAGACATGTTATGATCACGTAAATAGATGCGATCCTCCACACCTTTATTAAAATGGTTATAGAAATATCTTTGCCATCTTTTCTCATGTCAATTTTAGCCATGAGCATCTGTCCTGTTTCATCTTTTATATTATAAACTTGATCTACGTCTTTCGCTTTCCATTCCCTAGCTCTTACCAACTTAAATATATCCTTTTTCTCCATCTTTAGTTTCCTATCATTAGTCTAATTTCTCATAAGCTCTACTTTTAGCTTATGAGATTATCTTATTTGCTAATTTGTAACTTTCTCTATTAACTACTCTCTCTACCTTTCTTAATCTTAACATTTTCTTGTGCGTCTTCATTCCACCACCAAGACTTCATTTATCCCTAAGCCCTTTAGAAATACCCTAGATCTCTTTATTTATATTCCTTAAAAGAGTTACTACTCTCTCCTACATCTGGTTAACGTCTCCTTCCAATTTTCATTCTTCTCTATATATTACTCTATCCCCAAATTGGTGGTACATCTCTTAGGACTTGTCTTCTTCTTCTAACCCTTAATTATAAGATCTATAACCAACAATCTATGTTGATTGACAAGCAAGCGTTAGGTATCACCTTGCAATCCTTGCAATTAGGTTAATCGCTCCACCTTATGAGGAAATAGTCAATTTGAGTTTTTGTAGTTCTACTCTTAAAAGTCACTAGTTGCTTATCTTTTTCCTTGAAAAAAGAGATGGTTATTATTAACCCAGATGTTGCCACAAAATCCAATAAAGCAGTCACACTCTCATTCCTATCATCATACCCAAAAACTCCATTAGTCCATGAATAATCGTTAAAGGTTGCCCCTATATAACTATTAAAGCTTCCTCCTAGAATAACTCTCTCACAAGGAAGGATCTACTGAATCATCTTAAAGTTGTTTTAAAGTAAAGACAAAGGTAAAGTCTGGGTCGCTTAAGAACTAATTAATTAAATGGTAGAATAATTAACTATCAACTAAGTTAACTAGATGTGTAGTACTAAACTAGCCTCTTTATGGAGAATTATTTCGACGAGATGAAGATTTCCAACTTCCCCTTAGTCTCCTTAAAGTGTGTCCCTAAGCAAATGATTCAATCTTGCTTTTAAGAATCTAAGCTCAGCTTTTACATTTTCTTAACTTATTTGTAATTAGAACTTTTCATCAATTACATCTTGTATAATTGGTGTAAACTTGTTCTCCTCTTTTGGAAATATATTCCTTTTAATTTTTTAAAGTAAAAATTGATAATTGATATATATTTATTATTAATAATTAATATAGTATAAATTATTCTTATAATGAATATTTATATATTTTATATTGCTTTTAATCACAATTTAATATTTTTTATAAATAAAGATTTTGAAAACCTCACATTTCAAGTATCGATTAGATCTTAGTAGATTTTCAAAATATTGAAATTAAAATACAAAACACTTTAAAAATTAGAAATGATCCTAAATTGGTGCATATTTAAAGATTAAGTTTTATAATTTTTGCTAATATATAAAACATTAATGATGCTTTAAATGCTAGACTTGAATTAAGGGTTAATGAAATCCTTTAAAAGAATCTCTCGTAAAGTATTAACCTCATTCACGGTTTATACTTATTTAATATACATGTTTTGGTAGTGTTAAATTTACTTACATAATTGATGAGCTATTGGTTTAGCCTATGTTTGGTTAGACGTAAGATTTTTAATGGAATGAAATGGTTTGTAATAGAATGATATTTACATGGATGAAATATTGAAAATTGTTGTTTTGGAAAGATGGAAGAGTTCATAATGTAATACAGTGAAACGTTATTTAGAAAAAGAGTTTATAATATAATATAGTGAAAAATTGTTTATCATTTTACATTCCATCTTAAACCTCCCAAATAAGATGTTTCTCATTTTTACTGTTTAGGATGAAATGAGATGTAATATGAAACCTTCATCTTCTATTCTATTCCATTCCATTATAAACCCTCAACCTAAATGATGAAATAATATTATATTACAACCCATTTCATTAATAAACCCTTAACCAAATATAGGCTTAGTAATTCAATTATTATTTTTAATTAAGTGGCAATCTTAAGGAAAGAAAAGAAGAGCAGAAAATTTAAAATTAAAATTATTACACTAAGTTTTTGGGTTAAAATAACTTTTTAAAAATTTTCATAACAATTTAAATAAATCTTTAAAATTTTGATATTTATTAATTAACTCTTAATGATAACTTTTATTTATAGAAGGTAAAATTTAATAATAATGTTAAAATTAATGAACCATAAATATAAGTTTTTATTTATATATAGTAATTTTTTAAAGATTTATTATTAAGTTTTATATAAATAAGAATTATTCTACATATGACTGTTAATATTAAAAAATAACTTTTACAAGACGGTAGTTATTCATCTAAATTTTCACAATAATTTTATGGATAATTTATATTACAAATATTAATATATTATTAGTATTTTTAATTTTATCCTATTTTATTAAATTTTATCTGCATGTTTATATAAGATTTATAAAATTATACGAATAAAATTAAGTGATTGAAACAACTGCCGGAGCAAGTGCTCCATCCACCCATCGGTGATTCGGTGTCGGCAATTCCAACGAAGCCAGCGTAGTGAGGTTCCCAACTTGCAATGATTTCCTATTTATTATCGTATTAAATTAATTTCGATCTTAATCCGGAATAATTAATACTAGAAATAAGTTGTTTATTATTTAAATCATATTTAATAAAATAGGAGATAAATGTAAAACACAGAGCAAATCACGTCTCTGTCTGTGTTTCGCTCTTTTTATCCAATGGAGGGCAGAACACGACGACCCAAACCCTAATTAAGCCCTTCCGTTCAAATGCTCTTAATAATTTAGATCCCAAACCGATTAAACCCTAATTATTATTTTCAATTATATAGTGTGTTTCCTCTTTTTTTCCTTTTTCTGATACATGACCTTCGTTAGTTCTATTGGCCTTTTCTTTCTCCAGTCCAATCCAAAATACAACAAAAGGTAGTTTAGTTAAAGAGAGATTGATCAATTGTTTGATTTTTTGAAGAAGGAGCACAACCGCAACGACGAAGCATAACAGTTTCTTTAAAATAGACTAATGGAGGGAATACCGCATCAAATACCTCGAACCGTAGAAGAAGTCTTCACCAACTTCAAAGGCAGACGCGCTGGCTTGATCAAGGCTCTCACTACAGGTTTCCTTCTTTTATTTTATTTTCTTTTTTTCATTGTTGGATTTTGTTGCTCTTATTTCTTAAATTTTGTTGTTTCCCCTCCTCTTTTCATTGCAGAAGTAGAGAAGTTTTACCAGCAGTGCGACCCAGGTGGGTTTTTTCTGTTTTCCTGTGCTTTTCCATTCTATTTTCTCCTTTTAGTGAAGTGAGGTTTACACAATTTTACTTTTTGTTTGAATCTAGGTGCATTTTACGACAGTGCATACTTTTATTTTCATAAGATTATAGTATCTTGTAGATAACGAGATGTTCGCTGTGGTTCATGGTCCTGTTACAGTATTTTTAATTCTTTAGAGCTCTTGATTTTTCTGTTATACAGCGTCTGTGTCCCAAATGGGGTTATTCTAATCTCGTTCTAGCTATTTTACATTTTTTCCCTCTTAAATATGTGGTGACCTATGGTTGCAATGCCTACCTTCAATTTTAGGAATTTATATATCTTTACTCAGTTTAGTATTACCACCATCACCTCTCCTTTATTTATGATTTGACATGTTGATTCAAGTTTGAGATTGTTTCATTTCTTTTTTATGATTCACTTGAGGACTGTAATTAGTTTAGGCATAATAATGAAAAAAGTGTCAAAATTGAATCAGTTTTTGAGGAATTTCCTTTCAAATTTTCTGCAGGATTGGTTTTTATATATCAATATGCATTACTTTCTGATTCATTCTATGTTGTGTCGATCCAGTTCATTTATTTGTTTATAGATGGATATGACAACTGAAATATCAGTTCTCTGAATTTGATTTTTTTTATGCCCTTTATTGGATCATAGTAATGATGAACTAAATCAACTTTAATTGGTAATTTGATAAGAGCCTAGTCCTGGTCTGAGAATGATCATTCACTTTGTTACAAGTTCTTATACAAAATGCTACACTTTAATAAATTGTTGTTTATTGATCACAATCTATTTGGTGATTACTCAAAAAGATCTGTTTACTCATATTATTTGCAAACAATTTAGATCTGAAAGGAATTTTGAGATGCATATTTTTGTTGTTGATGATGATATTAAATTATGATTTTGCAGAGAAGGAAAATCTTTGTCTATATGGGCTTCCAAATGAGACATGGGAGGTTAATCTGCCTGTGGAGGAAGTCCCTCCTGAGCTTCCTGAGCCAACATTAGGTATAAATTTTGCTATGGGATGCAGGAGAAGGACTGGTTATCACTGGTTGCAGTTCACAGTGATTCATGGTTGCTTGCAGTTGCATTTTATTTTGGTGCTCGCTTTGGTTTTGGTAAGAATGAAAGGTAAGGTTGACTTTTCTTCTTGTTGTTTATGTTAATGAGATGCTGTTGAGCGGTATGTAGCTTTTATTTGGAGTATACTCCTGGTTACCTGATAATGCACCATATAAGGGTGAAAAACCTTTTGTGATTTCCGATAACCAATTGTTTAATCTATTGTCTTCGTTCCCCATCATTAGGTCAGGTTTTGAGTTTTTTTTTTTTGGGGCTGGGGAGTGGTTATGTTGGAATTTGTAATGTAATGGACTTTGTTGGGTCCCATAAAACGAAAGAAAAGGCTATCTTATTTACCTTCTTATCAGATATAATTCTAATTATCATTCTCAGATTGTATGAATGTCTTGGATTGAGTATATATTTGACATTAATTAAACTAAGTAGTCTTGCTTCTTGGTTAAAGTATCTGACGATTTCATACATGTAAAAAAATATTACTGAGATCTATGTCTTGAATGTAAGATTTACTCCTCCTCAGGAAATATTTAGCAACTGTAGAGTTCATAGCTATTCGAAATTACATCTGTCAGTGACCAATGAATCATTTGGATGACTTTAAATTCGAAATGGAAAATTTTAAGAAGAAAATAGGAAGATCTTTGTGGAGCAGTTAGAAAATAGCTGAGTAGAGGCTATTTTGGAATGTTCAGGCTGTGTGCTCAATGTGCCAAGATATGAGATTTCTGGACCTGCAGGACTTGGTGCTCTTTAGGAGGCATGGCTTGAGTCCTAGAACTCATTTGCAAAAGACTAGTGTGATTGGTCATACTTTGTACGTTAAACATCAGAAATAATGGTTTTTCATGTTCTCCATATGAAGCTAGAACATGCATTAATAAGACTGGCCCCCTCTATTGGAGGTTTTTCTTGATGTGGAAGTGTCTACAATTGAAGACTTTAGTTTCTTTGTGACAGTTGACTTGTTTGCCTTGTCATGAACTTATGAACAAGCTTGTACAAGTTATTCTGCACTAAGTGCATATTTGAGCTTCGTACCTTCCTGAATATAAGCAATTAGTTGTGTCAACTTTTTTAGTTCTCTGAATGGTGGTCACTAACTAGTCTGCTAACTACTTGTGAACTTAAATAAACAAGCTTCTGTGCCAGTTACAATAAACTGATAGCATATTTGAGTTTTCTTACTTTTCGACTCATGTTTTTTAAAATTTTGCTTGCTGTGGATGATGTAGGACAGATAGAAAAGAGGTTGGGTATAAATTGGAAATATGGGATGCTAGAACGTAGAATTTAGGGCTGGAATTAAGGATAGCATCTAGGAGTCACTCCTAGGGCGAGAACTAACCCCCAATCTAGGAATCACTCTTAGATAATAGAAAGTTATACACTACTACGGAAATCTCAGAATTCATTGAAAATCGGCATCCTCCCAATCACAACAAATATAAGGAACATGGACAAATTATTTTAATCTAACTATAACTATATTTTCTATTTTAAATTAAACTCTAACTAGATAGAGATTAAATTCAAGAAATCTACTAAAACTATTAGACAAACATAGGAAAGGAAACATAACTAAACTAAATTGTATGGTAAGTGGGAGTCCATCAGTGGTTTTAGAATGTTGGTTGCTAGTTCTAGCTGTTAAAGTTGTATTTCATATATTTATTGTATTGTTAAAGTAATTTTAAATAAAGTGGATAGTGGTGATCTGGAGAGCTAATAAGCTTGGCTACTTATTTGCTAGAGTTTACGAAGGACCCTGTTCTTTATTTGTCTTTTGGATTTTTGCTTCTTATAATTTGCAGATTTCTTGATTGTTCTGTTATGCTTATTGCCTTTAAAGCTACGCCCGTTCGTTTTGTCTGTACTTTCTGATATCTTTTAAGGATCTTTGGTCGTTTGAGGACAGAATCTATAAATTCATGTAGACAGGTCCTTAGATTGGATTTATGTGTCACAGAGCATCGCCATCTATAATAACATTATTAAATTGAATGCTTGGTTACTTTGACATGACTCCTTTTCTTGTTGAGATCAATGCCTGGAACTTTCATATTCTACCTACCTATTGTATACCAATGTTGTTTCTGGAAAGTGGTTAAGAAGCAAGAGTTGCATTCTCTTGTTGGATGTTGATGTTGTGTAAAGCTGAACCAAACTTAAGAAGCATAATTTCAGAGCATATTAGTGGAGCACATGATTTAGAATCACCTTTTCAGGGCCCTGTTGCCTTGTGATCTGATTTCTCCATAAATGCAGCATCTTGGAGATTATTTTGATACCTCATTCAAATAATGCTATAATTTGGGTGTCAAATTTGTCAGATTGATGCTAGAGCATTTATGTCTACTTTAGGATATTAGTTGAAAACTAGTTAGAACTTTTTCACTGTTGAACAAAATACCAAGTCAAAATTATTATCTCATTAACTGGAATGCTATCCGAAGTGTAAATGTTGTTCTGATGGTCTTTTGAATTTGAAATTGCAGAAAAAGGCTTTTCCAGATGATAAATGAACTCCCTACCATATTTGAAGTTGTGTCAGGAACTGTAAAACAACCCAAGGACCCATCGGCAACTCACAATAGTAGTAGCAAAGGCAAATCAAGTGTGAAGATGGTATGAGTTATGAATTGAATTTTATTTTTCACTTGCAAGAAATTGTTTTAATATTCATGCTATTTGCATTGACCCTCTAGCAATCCCGGCAATCTGAACCCCAGAATAAGCCAGCGAAAATGTCTCCACCATCCAAGGAAGAAGATGATAGTGGAGAGGAGGAAGAAGAGGATGATGAACAAGGTGCTTCCTGTGGGGCATGTGGTGAAAGCTATGGCACTGATGAATTCTGGATCTGCTGTGATGTATGTGAGAAATGGTTTCATGGAAAATGTGTCAAGATTACTCCCGCGAAAGCTGAACATATTAAGCAGTACAAATGTCCTGGATGCAGTGGTAAGAGGGCTAGAGTTTAAATTTTGGTGCTGCGATCTGAGGGTATTAAAAGGCAGACAAGGTTTAGAACCCTTTCCCTCACTGTTTTAAAAGCAAAGCAGTGCCAGTTGTTTATTTTAGTCACTGAATTTGAACGAGAGCAGATTGGATTTTCACCAACTTCCTGTTTATCTGTTCTGTTAATTTTCTGGGATGGCACTTTTAAACTTTTAGTGGTAATTTTAGACATTCAGCTATATACGTTGGTACACTTGATCTGAATGATTATGGTGAATCTCCTTTCATGGAATAGGCCTATCATCACTTCTTGATGTCGCAACTTATCCATGCAATTTGGGACCAGCAAAGGAACTGATCACCTATGAATTTCCAGCTAGTGTTACAGTGAAGATAAAGGGCACTTTTTGTGTAGTGAAAGGTGAGGAACGAGTGTGAGGTTGATTGTTTCTCCATTTTCCCTTAAGCCCAACGTGGTTGCACAATCCCATCCGGATTGAATTGCCATCGAAATAAGTTGGTTTGTTACATGTGTATCGATTGATTTCCCGGCAAAAGTTGTGCAACCATCTTTTTGGAATTTTGTCGCTATCATAGAACTAAACTTGATGTAAACGGCTATTACTATAAAATTCCATCAAGAAAAAAGAAAATTGTATAATGTCATCCCGAAATTGAAAAAGGGTTGGTTTTATTTTAAATTCTTTGCAATACTAATCAATTATAAAATTTTAATTTATTTTAGATATAATTTTTATTGGAAAACTTGACTTGCAATACTAATTAAATTATCCAAAAGTCAAATATTTTTTGGATTGTGTTGGAGTAGGTGACAATTCTTTGTTTCAATTTATTTCGATCGTCATCCCAACTTACTTGCCTAAGATTGTACGTCTTCTTGAACTTGGTTTGGATGATGAGATTTAATTAATGTATCTTGTTGATAAGGTTCGGAAACCTACAGGTAAAAGGTTCAGTAGAGGTGAGTAATTTGAATTATGAGGGATAACAAGACCAAACAAGGATTGTTATTAACCAAGATATATACTATTTCTCCTCAGATTCTAAAAAAAGCAAAACAAATATAGCTAGAGGCTAGAATAGTTCTAAGAACACTCATCTTTTGTTGAAGAAGATATGAAGGGGAAGGTTTCCCAAGATACCAACTCTCCTTAAAATCCAAAAAAATAGAACATATAAATTAGTTAGAGGCTAGAAATAGCTCTGACTCATTTATGGTTTCAAAAAAAGAAGAGGAAAGAGGGTGGTTGACTCATTTATGGATTGGAGATTAGTTTATAATCATCAGTACCACAATAATAAGCGAATCATATATTAGCTTATAGTCCAAGCAGAACAAAGTTATAGAAGATGGCAAGTTTTGACCAAGATATCCTTGCCTTTGCCTCTCTAGTTCAAAACAAAACAAAGATATGGATCCAACCTGGTGTTTAAAAGGAATGAGTTATGAGAAAAGTTGAAGCATTCAAACTCATCTATAAGTTCCCCTTCACTAATTATTGGAGATTTTAACTGTAACACCCTACTCCCGCGTGACCCGAACCCGACATCATTTGTGATATCCGAGTCCGTGCTCCGTGAGGGTGGCGTACTACATCAGTCAGTAGAACTCAGTAAAAACATTTTTCTTTAAAAGATTCATTCCATCAGAGCCATTTACTTTTTCATTACACTCATGTGCGCGAAAAACAGTAGACAATTTGCACCCATGTGCATATATAAACATTTTCAGTTCATACAATCAGTTTCAGTTATTACAAACAATCAACAATGATTCACAATAACCATTTAATGTACAAATAACAGAACCACATTGGCCCATTATACATACAAATTCTCATTTTGGAATTCAATTCTATTGGACCCTAATGCAGACGCAAACTGATCCCGACCTCTATCCTTCACTTGTCTACAGTAGACATACTCCCGTGTCAAACGGGGTATTCTTCAAGACCTGAAAAATATATGCAAAATTTTGGTGAGTTTTTTTGCAAACTCAATGAGGAACCATCATCGATGGTTCGCCCAATTCATGCATCATATAAGCACATTACAGGCATAGCACAGTTAAAAACAA
>JANZLH020000080.1:287255-298611 GCA_026770325.2 Erythroxylum fimbriatum | reverse complement strand
AAAATTGTATTTAGTACTAAGTTAATATTCATAAACAGTTAACTTTTGAATAAGGTTAGAAGATAAATAAATTGTTTCTTATATTCAGAAGTTTCATCAATTCTACAATATTAGCCAAAATTTTTGAAGTAGTAGTCAAATGTATAAAATATCAATTTTGTTTCAAATATAGCTTAGGAGTCAAAGCCAACAACTTCTACTATTAATGTGGCATATTTGGTCTACTAGGCTAGGCCCCTTTAGCTTTGAAACTTCACACAATGTGCAAAATTAAAAATAGTTTTCTTAAAAAATAAGTAGAAAAGAAGGAAGGGTTAATGAGGGTTAAACATTCATTTGCATTTGAAACACTCGAAAAAAACTAGATACTCTTCTTACCATTCAAATCTTCTAAGAGAAATCCCTTTCTTCCTTTCTTTCCCAAATCACTTTATACCATTTTTTTAAATCTAAACTTGTTCCAATGTCCTACCTAAAACTAGCTAAAAAACAACTAAATTTGTTAAATCTCTCGAAGAAACCTGAGCCTCAAAACCTTCACATTACAAATCAATTCAATGCTTTTTGAAGAGACTTACCAAGTGTTTCAAATTTTAAATTTGTAAATAACAATTACTCTCCATTTTTTAGTCAAATATGTTTTTATATTGACTTAAAATTTTTTTTATTTACATCTATAATGATATATGCTTTTAGTTTTATAGGCATTAGGTACACTAGAATGGATGTCTACTATTATGGAGGTCATTAGAGAAAAGGTTTCCAAGAAAGTGAAATGGGAGAGAAGAAGAAGCTTAGGGATAAAACGGCTTTTAACGTTTTTCCTAATTAATTTCATAATAAAAGAATTCATTACTATTTAGTTACATACATATACAGCACAATATCAAAATTAGAGGTGGATCCAACTTATGTGGCATTTCTTATTCACCTTAACAAAAGAGATTAGTGAAGTTGACTTACAAGCTATATTTGAAACAAATTGATATTTTATATATTTGAATACTAGTTTTTGAACTTTTAGCTAGTACTATAAATTTGATTAAACTTTCAAATTTAAAATACAGTTAACCTAGCTAACAAAAGAATGATATATCTATTATAGGACATATAATGCATTATAGGCATAATATTATTATTACCGGGTTATTCTATTCCACTTTACAGCAAGAAAATAATTTCATGTCTAAAATATAAAAGAAAGAGGTGTTTTTCCCATCTTATCTTTATCATCTACTGAATTATGATATTCTTAATCCTTATATCATAGCCATATATCTTTTAGGCTAAAGACAAATTGTGGATTTATGCATTCTAAAGAAACCAGTATAAGACTTGAATCAATTAACCAAGTGGCTTAAGTCCAAAAAATTTAAAGGTAAGATTTCAGTTAGATAAAGTCCAAACTACAACCAGAACCTATATTCATAAATATCATAAATTTGGTCAGCCTACTATTTTCATTTAATAAATTTGTATCTAAATCATTATTAGGAAAGAGAATACAAGATGCAAAGCCCTTTATGCAAAGGTTGTATATATGCTCTTTCTTTTATTTCTCTTTATATACAAATTTTGTTTATGAATTGAAATATAAATTAAAGTGAATATTAAATAGATTTTAGTTTCTATATAGTGAAAACAAAGGTAAGACTACAAAGAATTGTTTTAGTTGACAAATATATCATGTTAATGTAAATGTCAATGATGATTCTTCTTCGAATAATGATAATGGAGAAAAAGATGATGATATTGACGAATTCTAGCTTAATTAATATTTAAATAAATATATAATCATTTAAATAGTATAATATTACACATTTTAATAATTATTTGCTTATTTTATTTTTTTATGAATTTAAAAGAAATAATGTTTTTACTTTAGAATAAGTTTATGGTTATTTTTATTTTTAAAAAAATGGCAAGAATATTTACGAAAATATACATCAAATTGAAGTCTTAAAGGAAATCGATAACATTGTCCACAATCACAAGATGTTATCCTAAAACGAAATATGATATTTCAAGTGCCTAAAAATAGTACTTATTAAATTTGAGAGAAAAGAGAGATTTATTAAAGCATGAAAAACAAGTTGCATATAGGACAACATAATTGTATTTATTATTTGTTCAAATTTCACGTGGTTTCATATGGTAAGATATAAATGAACACCACTCTATCACAATTATATTTATATAATTACTAAAAATTTTAAAAGATGTGGACTTAATGATTGTGGTTAAATTTGAAAATTTAATTTATAATAGGTTAGGTTTGAGTTTGAAAATTAGGCCAAATTGGATTTGATAAGGATTAAAAAAATTAGGTTGGGTCTTAGTTAAACCCAATCTAAACTAGCTGATGTGCAAGTCTAAGTCCAAACCAATTTAGTTAAAGGATGTGCTTTTTGTAAGGGATTTAATGTAGACTTTAAAAGGATTGTTCATTTACCTCTATTATTGGAGACCTAAGCAGAATAACATTTATTTTTTTATATACAAATTAAATCTTTTGTCTATAGGAGGATAACTATTAGGGGTCTCCCTAATGCTAGATATAGAATTAATATAAACGATTAGGATTTTTCTATGTGAGCTTCAACTAAGTAGTCTTTTGTTTTAAAACTAGGTCAAATAAAGACAGATAGGCCAATTGTATATTTATAATGTTATTTTGGCCATGTTATTTTTAGCACATTTATTAAGTTTGGTATGGCTATTATATATGTAAGGTTATTAAGTCACTAGAATGATAGGGCCCAATTTATTAACTAATTAGCCTAAGTCTCTTTTGTCATCTCATAACCCTTTATAACTAATACTCTAAAGGGTAGGTTCATATCATCTATAGTATGACTTAAAATCGTGGGGGAGGCAAGATAAGAGTTAGGTCATCATGTTCCAATTTAAATTTTATGGAAATAAGTGATTCAATAATCTCACAAACTAAAACTATATCTTCTAATTAAGGTAATCCTAGTACCATTTTAATTATTTATATAATAATTCAGTTAAGGTATGTGAAATGCTATTAATGATCCAATAACTTTCATTTAGTTGATTGAATAGGTTAAATTTTGAGCTTAAAAGATCAAGATTGAAAATTTAAGATTTTAAAAAGTTCCAAGTTAATTTTGAGCTTTAAACCTTAGAATTTTTTATTGTTTCTATAATGGGTTACGTTATTAATCATTTTTGTAACTTGATTTTGATTAAATATTGTATTTCTTGTATTTTTAAATTATATGTTTAACCCTTTTTCTGTCGTTAATTATATATTATGCTTTTAGAATTCTGGATGATGCACTATGGGTCCACCAAACCCAAAGGTCTCGAGCGAGCCAAGTCTTGGGATCATTTTGGAAGGATTTTTTATCAACTAGATAGCTAATCAAACCCACAGTCTAATTGAAAAAACAGTTAACTGGACATTGACATCTTCAACTTGTTAATACCATTTATTCGTAATTTTAGGCTAGCTCAGTGAATTCTATCACCTTCCAAATTGTTTCATCTTTTAACTTTGTAGTTTTAACTACTTAAAGTGGGTAATTATATATGAGTTTGGTAAGATGATATAATGATTGATAATTACTTATAATTTGATTTATGAGTTGTCTGCCTAAATGGGATATTAGTTTGTAATATTATTTCTTACTTGATCTATTAAACCATTTGTCTACATTATTTATTTTACTAAAAGGAAAATTTATGATGTGAAATTTGAATTTTGGTTTAGCTACTCATAAAACGTGCCATAGTTGTTAATATAATAAATCGGGTAGTTTTGAACAATCAAATTTGTTTAATTGAGACTATCAAGGAATAACTTTAATATATGAAAGAGTATTGTGGAATTGGCTTTAAGGCTAAAAAACTTGTATATGTCTCTCATTAAGGATAAGCTTGCTCCTATAATATATGAGAGCATAGTATATAATAAGGTACACTTTAAAAAGTGGAAAGGGGAGAATAAACTGAATACCATAGGTATATATAAAGAATTTGATTTCATCATCCTTTAAGAGTTAAGTGTTAGATGACAATAATGTTAAGAGGTTCATAGTAGCTTTGAAAGAAAGGTTCTCTAAACGTGAAAAGGATAAAGTTGATCAACTTACATATGTTGACTTCTTTAACGTATGATAGAGCATTTGGGATTAGAGCTTACATCATAAAGATGCATGACAAAGCCAAATAAGCTAAGCGGAGTACATGTTTTGATTTTAAATTCCTTTTTCATCTATAAGTGTTATGTTGAACCAAGGGAGTTTCTAATCTATGTTTTAATGATTAAAAACCGTAAGTACTACTAATGAGTTTATTATTTTGATGAGAAGTAATATAAGAACAAGATGTAAATGTAACTTTTGAAGTGAAGATCAAGTCAAGAAAAAAATAATATCAAGGTATTTTATGGTCATTTTATTTTTTAATGTTAATTATAATTTCATTTAATCACTAAAACTCTTAAAGGCTTATCATGCATAAACATTTCATCTTACTTCACTACACGAGTCTTTTCATTCATCAATAGATATAAAAAATTTTTGTTTAGAAAGAAAAGTTTCTTGATCTTTCAAACATTTTTTAAGGGATGTTTTGGAAGTCATTTTTAATTAATTACGTTAAAAAATCAATTTTGAACATTTAAAGTTTTTAAAATCATGATTTTGTGGGGATTAGTTTACTAATATAGGTTAAATATATAATAATGGTTCTTATTAATGTATTTGATGACAAGTGTGATGTTGTGATCGATCAATGTCACTCCAAAGGACATATTGGTCTTATAATATATCCTAGTGGTTGACTAGTATGCAATGTATAGTGAACATTATGCATTCAATACATATTAGTTGGCCAATAAGCTACACTAGTCGACTATTATGCTAGAACTAGCCATTATAACAACTAAATTTTAAGCTCTAATAGATAGTAAGGGTCCTAGAATCCTATAAATATATGTTTTCCTGTTGGTTGTTATACAGACAAGTATTTGTATGTCTTACACACATATTTTTAAGTGTTTGTTAAACCTTTGAGTATTCGTTGTCTTATATTTGAGTAAATGAGTTTCTTTAGTTTAATTTAATTGATAAGTGAGATATTTTGAGTTATACCCTACGTATAGCTCTTTGATCTGATCAATTATGGATGTCTCGCTTTCAGTGGCATTGTGGGAGTTGGAGCTGCTGGGAACCTGATGCTGAGCAAGGGGGCCAGTAATTAATCATCAACTAAACAATCAAGTATGTGAAGGCTCCTTATGCGCAAAAACGTACAGGCTACGTAGAAACCTGAGGAATCTTAAGATTTCAGATTTATATCCTCTAGGCTCTTATAGTAGAGTCGTAGGAACTTAGTATTAGTTTAACTAAGCCGAAATACCTAATGTAATATATAAAAAAAAAGGTCGGAGAGCGATTACTCTAAAGATTCGATCTACACTAGTGGATGGCAAAGAATTGACGTGCTTAGCGTCAGATCTGGTAATGGGTGCTTTGACTTGAGTGCTTTGACTTGAGGTCACGTGACAAAGGCTACAGTGATTGGTACTCGTGTTCCAGTGCTCGCTCTTATTCGTCTGTAGTGAGAGATAAACTAAAGCTTTGTGTATGCCCATAATCAGCACGAAACATTTATCTAATCAAAATCGACACAAGTTTCAAAATGAGTCCGATTCCCAATTGAACAATTATTAACGACCCTCTTTATGAACAACCATGTGATTTTTATTGAGTCGACTCTTTTTTTTTCAATTGGATATACCAATTCTTATCTCTTCTCAAAAACAATTCCTCGGACATCGGGCCTGTTTTTGTCATGCATGTGGCTTTCTGTGCATTTTGCAGTTTTTCTGCATCTTCTTACACATTTAAGAAGTGATGCACAAGTTGTCCAGGTTCCTGTTCTAAATGTAGGTTGCATTCTCAAGATTTAGTTTTGATTCTTCGTAGTTTTCTGAAGGGAAGAAAATTCGAGTCCAGATTTTCTTTCTAATATTATGGTGTCTTATTGTGTCCAATAAATCTCAGCCATTTATTTATGTGGGGTCTGCATGGGCCCTACGTGAGTCTCACAAAATAAATAGCTGAGATTTTATGAGACAGAATAAGACAGAGTAAAACTGAACAGAAGATCTGGTCCAAAAAATTCTCCTCCTAGAGACCCGATTCCAAGTTGGTAGTGTTTTATTTTATATGTTAACTGCATAACCAAACCAGCAGCTGACGCCGAGAAGAGCGCATGAACAGCTGGAAAGT
Organism: Erythroxylum fimbriatum; assembly: GCA_026770325.2. Taxonomy (NCBI): domain Eukaryota; kingdom Viridiplantae; phylum Streptophyta; class Magnoliopsida; order Malpighiales; family Erythroxylaceae; genus Erythroxylum; species Erythroxylum fimbriatum. The sequence goes on along the minus strand of JANZLH020000080.1, from coordinate 292,345 downwards.
AGACAAACTTTCTAGTCTCACACTGACAGTAGCCAAGTTTCTTCTGCTCAGATCCTATCGTTCTCTTACACATCTCTTCATAGGCTCGCCATTTTTGGACCTATCAAGAAGATACATTATATTTATAAGGAAACGTAGAGTATATATAACGTTCTTTTAATGTCAATATCTTCTCAGAATGAAATAGTTGAATTTTCTCTTACGGGTGAATCTAAGGATTACTTATACTGAGTATATATATGTAATTAGGGGTCAAAGTCTATTTAGAGACGTCAGCTATATAATATGCGTAACTAAAAACAGTGAGAAAATGAATTAAATTTAGGCTAGCTAGTTGGATGCTGAAATCTTGGAGATTGTCTCTTTCAAACTTCACAAGACAACGGTATCTTAAAGCCACTAGTTTAAGTACCCATCAACTGAACCCACCATAGCAAAGAGTGAAGGAGAGAGAGAGAGAGATAGATGGGAAGGAAGCCATGCTGTGTGAAAGAAGGATTGAACAGAGGTGCATGGACTGCTCGTGAAGACAGGGTTCTTATTAACTATATTAACCTCCATGGTGAAGGCAAATGGAGAGACCTTCCTCGTAGAGCTGGTATATATAGAGGTTCTATCTACTGATTCTATTTTATGAATTACTCATCTGTACTGATTGTTGTTACTGCTAACACACGCAGGGTTGAAGCGTTGTGGAAAGAGTTGTAGACTTCGATGGATGAATTATCTAAGACCAGACATTAAGAGAGGTAACATTTCTGAAGAAGAGGAAGAGCTCATTGTCAAACTGCACAAACTCCTCGGTAACAGGTATTAATTATTATATGCCATAAACAATCCTTCTTCTCCTTTCTTTGAATCCCTCTGTCCATATAACTCTGTGTACAATTAAAAAGTGTTGTATTAGTTACATTTTCGGAAACTATATGTCTATTATTAGCAATAATGTCTGGTGCACTGCAGGTGGTCGCTTATTGCTGGGAGATTACCTGGTCGAACGGACAATGAAATAAAAAACTACTGGAATTCCAACTTGAGCAAGAGAGTTGGTCGTCATCATCTTCGGATCAAGAACATTACCAGTAGTGCTAACAAAAATCCAAAAGATAGCAAACCTAAAGCTTTGGATAATGACAAGGATCTTAGGATTAGCAAGAATCCAGCTGAAGAATCATCAGTACATCCTTCAGTGATACGAACCAAGGCAGTGCGGTTGACCAAGTTCGTTCATATCCCTCATGAAAGTGATTGCGAGAACATCAACAGAACTGCGAATGATGATGGTCATCAAAGCCCTTCTTCTTCTTCTTCTTACCCACATGACGATGCTCAGGAATTCCCTCTATTGGATTTTCCAGTGATGGAGTTCAACATCAGTGACTTCATTTTGGACCATTATGGCATCAAAGAGCTGAATGAAGCAGACTTGATGGTTGGTCGTGAAGAAACAGCTGGTTTTATGATGAATACCAACATGCCATTCTATATGGATTTTCCACTCATAAAAGAAGAAGCCAACAATTTTTTGAGGAGGGAAGATGCAATTAATCCTGATCATGATCAAAATTGGAGTAATAGGTGCCAACAAATGGATGAATTCATGCCTTGGCTCTCCACAGTCTAACAATCTATCTTCTACTCCGACCGTAGCCAACAGCTATATGCTTGGATCGATGATCTACGTCAGTAATTAGCTTCTGATCAGTCATCTGTACAATAAAACCTAACATTTACACGCATATTTGCGTGCTAGTTTCCTTAATTTTTGACAATAAACTATGTACTGGTTTCCAAAAATAGCGAATACTTCTACATGCAACGGTTATTTCTTTTTCCGCTGTTAGGCTTAAGGCATGGGTATAGCTTCTGAAAGTAAGAATATAATAATATGTTCTTTTGGCTACATGTATATAATCTTAAAAGATAAAGACTATAATATTTACATGTGAACTGAGTTTACTGAGGAAAAGATCTCATCCGAATTAAGTAGCTTAGTTCTGATATTGATCTTCTCAAAAAGAGAACAGTTTAGATTCCTATAAGTCAAAATTTGCATCTGAAGAACTTATGTCAACGATCTCATATCTAAACAGATCTAAGTTCATCAAGCAAATGTTCAATTTAATTTTGACGTACTTGTTAGTTGTTAATTTTACGCGGAGAATAGGTCGTTAAGATAGTGAATAGATTGTTGTAGGTTGTGAGATTATATTGTTTAGGTAAAGCTTATAAAATTGTCGAGCAAGTTGATTGGTATGTTTTATTATATATGCTTATTAAAGATTTACCAATTTTTAAACGCAAGTACATAGTGTAGTTGTAGCTAGCACAGGTATATACGGGTCGATCCCGTAGGGACTGTAGGAACTAGTATCCACCCTTTTCCTATTATCTAACCTTCTAAATAGATTGTGGATTTAATAAAAATTGAACTAACAAACTAAACTAAGATTGAAACAATAATGACTCAGACAAAGGAAAATACTATGAAAAGTTGATATCAAAGAAATTGTAGCTAGGTTATGAACCCCTATAAGAATTCTTAAATATTAACCTTTTATCGTGCAATTAAATTATTGATTATTGGACCATATAAATAGTACCTAGGTTATGAATCTCTCTAAGAATTCTTAAATATTAACACTTTATCATGCAATTAAATTATTGATTATTAGACCGTGAAAATTTCTATCTTATGTTAATATCTTTCTTAAGACTATTAACAACTAATCCTTCAGTTAATTAATTACAATATATTTCTAGTTAAAATCTCTAAGATTGCATTATTGATTCGTGAATTTTATTGTTAGGTTTGACCATAATCTATCGTTATTCTTGGTTTACCTCTCAAGTAGTGCTTGTTTAACGTCATTAGCTTGGCATACCCTTCATATTTACCATCAACCTGGGTTTATAATTAATGGCTTGCTTTCACCCGTTTCTTCACATAACGGTTTAGTAGCCTGTAAATAGGCCACATGTTGTAAGATAATGATAAGGACATAATTTATCAAATAAGAAATCCAACTGACTCCATTATTGTCCTTTTTTATAACAAACTATTAATAAAATAAGAAATAATACAACTCTCTGGATCTTCAGTTGATTCAAACATTTCTCATGTGGGAAGTGGGAACTCTCTGTACTTAAGGTGACCACTAATAATTCATCAATAATTTCCTTATTTGGCTTCGATTCTTATTCTTCCTCAATCACCTTTGTCCATTCAGCTTTCTCTTCGTAAACAAAGACTTCCTTTTCTTCTTCTTCTTCAATCATCTTTTTCCACTCTTCTACTTCCTCTTCTTGGACAAGGTTTTCCTCCCCTTCTCCTTCCTTAATCATCCTTGTCATTTGTTCTTCTTGCACTTCTAAAATAATATGTAGCACCCCATTCTTACAAGACACATACCCGACATCCTGAGTGATATCCGAGTGCGAATCCCACAAAAGTGGCATGCTAGTAGTAGTCAATCAGTCAAACCTTCATACAATTTTTTTTATAACACACGTGTATGCGCAAATTTATAATCAAATTCGGGCTCATACTTTTATTTCATAAAACTCAGAATCACAATTAACTTTACACTTTGATCAATCTCATTTACAAAACATTTCCAATTTCAAAGATTATTACATACCAAAATATTCAAATACATATGATACAAAAATTTGCAGAATACACAATTCAGTAAAAAAAGTAAAGAAATACAATGCAGACGCGAACTGATCCCGACTTTTAACTCTTACTTGTATGCAGTGGATATACTCCCGTTAGCCTAACAGGGTAACTCTTCAAAGCCTGAAAAATAATTGTAAATTTTGGGTGAGTTTTGTGAATTCAGTGAGTGACCATCCTCGATGGCTCACTCAATTACACACATATACAATACACATATTCACATAATTTACATTCTTTAGAACAAATCTCACATACAAAAAAATCAGTCAAATTATTCAAATCATTATAATCATGCATATCAGGCATATGCAGTGCATATGAGACCCACTTTTAATTTTTTACTTTGTTGTGACCAAGTGCCTATAATTGTCCCGTATCCATTATGGATACCGGGCTCATTAATAACTGTCCCGTATCCGTTGGGGATATCGGGCTCATTTTACATAGTGAGCCTTTGGCTCTTAATCACATTCTGAGCTCTAGGCTCTTTTTCACATTCTGAGCTTTAAGCTCTTTTTCGGTGGCTACTCCGGTCACAACTGTCTTTATGTTTTATGCATTCATGTAATGAAATGCATCACATATCATATGCTCAATCGGTCACATGTTTAGATATTCCCATTCAATTCACATTTTTCCATCGGACCCAAAGTCCGGAACTTAACATCATTTTTTAGTAACACTTTTCCAATCATGTGGATATTCACACATTTCTTTGGAACTAGGTCTAACATTCAAAGACCACATTTAGAAGCACTTATTTCATCATGTTCACATACAAGTAGCACTTCAATATTGCATTCAAGCATAAAAAACCTTGGACTTTCATTGTCCGGAATCACACAATCAAATCACATTTGCATCTCATTCATAATCACTCAATTCATAACATAAATAAAACAAACAATAAAGTAATACCATCTAGGTCTACTCACAGTACGCTCCAGATTAGCAATTACTTTCAAGATCTGGAAATGTCTGAATGTGGACGCTTATCCTGCACATCAAAATTATGCAATACGCACATTGCACAAACATTATTAATTGCACAATTATAAGTATTTATTTATGCACAAATATGTATACGAACTATGTACAATGTATGCTTAATGAAAATCCCAAGCATTTGTTCATTAGTATCATTAAAAAACCAATCCCATATCAAAACTCACCTAAGTGTAATTTATAATTAGGTGTATACCTCAATAAAACCATTAAATCATAATTCATAACTCATAACTCATTGAATCACTTTCAGATTTTTCCAAAAACTGAATTTCGAATCTACTGTTCTTGATCATTTAGACCATGAAAATGAAGAAATTTGGAAATACTTTTTTCTAGAAAATTGCTCTCCTATCTCTTAAGTTTTTAAAGACACCAAGATCATTCAATTTGATTCAATAAT
>JANZLH020000080.1:261607-272591 GCA_026770325.2 Erythroxylum fimbriatum | reverse complement strand
AAAAGAGATTGATCATAGTGTAATGTGATTTGTTTTTGGAATGTGCGAATCGAAATTCTAATTTTTGAAAACAAAAAATGTGGTAACTCTTGTAAAGGGAAATGTTTCTAAATAAAAGTGGGCCCAAAGTTGCGATTCTTGATTTGCACGTTTTCGTACGCTAGAAAAAAACAAATTTTTATACTGAGTTTTTGAATAAGTGATGTAGCACACCACGCTCGCGAGGCACGGACTCGGATATCACCATCGATGTCGAGTTCGGGTCCTGCGAGAGTGGGGTGTTACATATAAACACTGATCATTTTGCTTACTTTTTTTAACTCCAATTCCAACGCAAAAGATCAAGCCAATTCAATATTCCAAGCAATCAGAAACATCACCCATTCAAGGTAGAACTTGGTTGGATTTCAGCTAGAACATGTGGGCAACTTCCAGCTGATTCTTTTACTTAATTTTGTGAGGGTAAAACATGGATTTTTGTATAGCAAGTGGACATAAGCATGAACATACTTAGGGAGATGAAAGAAGTGAGAGTTTCGGTGGTGGGTGAGAAGAAAGAAGAAGAGAAATGAGCTGAACAAAACTCACTCCTGTAGAGACTCACCAACTAAGGTGTTAGGTGTCATGTAATTGAATAGCCACATGTCTTATGGCCTGTTCAGCACTTATCAAGCATAGGTGCTGCCAAATGTCTCCAACTAACTAGGTCACTTGTCCATTAATCAACTATGCCATTTGTCACCAACTTACTAGCCTATTTGTCACACAATGATTGATCCATTTGTCAATTAATTACTTGTCCATTTGTCACTCATTTAACTATGCCAAATATCACTCAATTATAGGCTAAATCATCCAAAATTTTCATGTATCAATTTATCCTACCACTTGGCATTTGTCTTAGTCTAAATGTACATTTTAATCTATCAATTTTCCAATTCATAACATTTGATTCCAAATTTTCTAATTGAAATCTAATCATTCCAAAATTCAAGAAATATCAAAACACAATTTACATCATGATCACTTAACAATTTTTATACCATAAACATGACCACGTGTATTAATAAAACCTCTCCACATGTCACCATTGCATGCATGCCATTTGTCATATATATATGCTGCCACATGTCACACATCCATTGGTCTCTTATGATAATATTTTTTCTAGTCCAAAATATCCCAAAATTTCAAATTTTCAAAATTAATTTTAATACACACCAATATAATTTTCAAGAACAATTAAATCCACAATTCACATTTATAAACTAATTATATCCGAAAAATGTCAATGAATGTATGTACAATCATATTACTGTGCAAAAATCAATATTATCGTATATGTGTATGCCACATTATGCATAAGCATAAAATCCCCTTTCTAATTTCTCATTTACCTCACTTGTACACTATTTTGGCCTTATCATGAATAATAGGATGTTACAATCAATGAGCATATCAACCATTTTTCCATTAAAAATTCTTGTTACCATCATTTGTTTAAATGAAATAGCAACAGTACCTGTCATGGCCTACATGGCAATTGTATGCTAATGATTAGGTGTTATGTCTTCCTCTTCTCCATCTGCTTCCTCTTCTTCTTATACAACATTTATATGAAATTACTTCTTCTTGTATTTATGTCTAGGTGTAAATTTCTCATCACACCAGAAGCATAATCATTTAACCTCCTTTGATCCATCTCCTCGCTGCTTATTGCTTTTGCCACCTTAAAATCATTGTTAGATGTTATGGGTTTGGATAACAACCCTGGATGACTTTTCACTATTGAATTCATTCCTTGCACCAGAGACTGGTAACTTCTCCGTTGTCTTTTATAAGTTGCTACATAGTGTTGAAACACCAATTTTTGTTTCTTAGATGCTTTATAAGCTTATTGGATGTGCCTCAGATTAAATAGTTTAACAGAATAATCTATGTCTAATTTCAACCCCTTCATCAACAAACTTACCAAATAAGTATAAAGCATCACTAACTTATGTGACAGAAATATCAAACTGGACACAATAGTCCTTCACTGATGTGATTTGCTTTAATTCCTTAAACCCTCCTGCAAGATCCTCAAACAAAGACTCTCCAAATCTCTGTTCGAATGCTATAAGATATTCACCAACTAATTGGCTCCATCATTAACCTATTTCTCAGGTATAATTGATTCCAAGACAAAGATTCTCCATCCAAATGCATAGGTGCAATTCCTACCTTAAATGCTGCAGGTATTCTATCCAATATGAAAAGTTGCTCACTTTTAAAAATCCAGCTTCAAAATCCTTCTCCATCAAAGATTGAAAACTCAATCTTGTTGAATTTTATGGGTATGGTGTGCCCATCATTCCTTTGAAATTCATTACAATGCATCTCTGGTACCCTCCTATCTTCTTCCACAGTTAAAGTGGTTCGTGTTCCTCTCCATATATAAGCTACATTATCAACTCCTTCAATTCTTTAATTGTTTTCCCTTTCGCTATTACTTCTCCATCTTCCTTCAGTCAATCTTCCTTCAAGAATCGTTGATCTAATACCACTTCTTTCTGATGCAAAAGGGTTTGAGTAAATATTGTAATATTAATTGTTATCTTGCAGAAAATATCAAGAGCAGGGAAAGAGACAAGTGGAGAGGATTATTTATTACGATCGTTAAACCCTTCACCACCAGCGGCTATTATAGTGATTGGCTTCTTTATTTTCCTTTCTTACACGGGTACGTATACAACGAAGTTGTTTCGTTCACGTCGTATTTACATGGACCAACAAGACCAAAGTCATCTCGTTCATCTTCTCCGTTACTTCAATGTCTTCCTTCTGCCTGTCGCTCCTAGACAAGCTGTATCGTAAATCTTCTTTTTAAACTTACTCATCGCTTATCTCTTTGTATCAACCCTTCCAAAATTCACTCCTTCAGTTGCCCAGTAATTCCTCCATCAGTTTCATTTCATGTCCTTTAGCTCTATTCATTATTGATGTTCAGGAAAGAGATCTAGTATCAATTAATACAACTATATAATCGGATAGAGCTAACAACACCAATGGTGGAGTTTGGATGAAGTTGAAGATTCCGGCGGAAAGAACATAACATGAGCGAGAGAAGAAAAATCAAGAGTGTAACATAACTTTTCTAACTAGAATAGAGAAATCATTGCAGCTAGCTTGGATACTATAGCTGATCTAACTGACCCAATTAGTTTTCATGAACACCATAAAGTATTATTAATGTGAATGTTTGTCTATTATTTCATTACAAAGCAGGCGCATTCTTTTCATTAATAACACTCAAATAAAGAAATTTCCCACTTCAGAACAGAAACCTGTGTACTAAAATAGAGTGGATGCATATGTTGAACTCCAACATCAGTGCCTTTACATTAATATTTCTTTCTCAATGCACAATGGCTCATCGCCAAAAATAAATAGAGGAAAGGAAAAATATGTGAAGTTCGAAAAGAAAAACTTGAGAAACAGCAAATCTGAAAAACTATCAACTTAGCTTTCTCTTCAGATTCTAAGCTTGCCCTCCGTTCCCTTTTGCTTTCTAAGCTCACCAAATAGTGAAAACTGCCTACCTTTGTGGCGTAATCGAGCAGGGTGTCCTTTAGCCTGTTTAACTCAAAAAATTAGAAACGATAAACACGCAATTGGTAGAAAAGGAGGGAAACAGTTTACCTTTGCCGTGTGAGGTTTCTTGGTATTCCAGCAGAACAGTGCACCGCAACCTCCACTTGCCGTACTTGATTCATAACCCCTAAAGACAAAGCAAACATGAGTCTAGTCTAGCACTTGTGTGACACTGCATAAATGCAACATAGAGGAATTTTCATCCCTATCCTATGTTTTCCATACAAACAGGAAACATGTCCTTTCTACATGATTATCAAACTCTGTCCAGTTAGATCAGGATAATGTTGAAATAGTTGCATTTCACAATTACAGTTGAAATAAGACGGAACAGAGGTGATGGTTTGAGAGAGGAAATTCTTACAGCACCCAAAAAAGGGGAACTCGTTATCTTTCTCCTTTCTAAAGATAACTTTTGTCAAGTACCTCCACTAATCCTGCTACCCAAATGATAGCATGTAATGCCACAGGATATACACCTATCATAGAACAATTTCATTTGGATTTATTTGACAGGGATGTATAGGTGCAATCCACCTTTGAACTACAGCAGAGTCTTCCCCCTTTCAGTCCATCAATGGAGCTATTCCAAGGTCTTAACATATTTGATAGCAATTCTTACGATACAATATGTGGCACCATCTATACAGTTCTTAGTTGTCAACGATCTTATTACCGATATAAAATTGCAATGATGAGATATAAAATTGCAATGATGAGTAAACGATAAGGGGGAAAAAAAAGAATGAAGCTCAATGCTCCTTGTAGAGAACTGCTAATGCATTTTGGCCACCGCCAAGTTAGCATCCAGCTGAAGAAAGTACCTAAATGCCTCTTTAAGAAGCCATGTTTGGATCATCTTACCAACTCTGGAAATTGATGTTGAACGTAAGCTTATTAACGTTCAATATTCAACTAGTATCAAATTCAAAAAGTCTTAAGAGTGCCTAAACTCAATGAAAGACAAAAAGAGGCTAATCCATGACACAAAAGCAACCTACTGACATCACCAAATTGTAGAAAATCCAACCTCAGTAATTAAAAAGAAGTATCATAAGCTTTGACAAAATGAAATCATATTGATGGACTCACAGGCTTTCTTTATTTGCAGGGCCTGGGAAGCTGTTGTCATGCAACAAACTGGGGGATATTGGACAACAATTGGCACTTTTTTTAGACTGATCCTTCTGGAGAGCTTTCTGATCTTGCATCTTTAAGAGTTTGATATCATGATTTAACTCGTCTCCCCAATGCCGTGAGGACAGGTCCCTTGGACTTACAGATGCCACCTGATTCTGATACATCTCCTCTTGAGGCAGCACCTGATTCTTCTCAGGTTTCAAACGGCTCAAGGATCGTGGGGTGCCTTTTTCTGCAGCCTGTAACCAGGCAGTTTCTAATCTCTGCTCACGGATAATCGATTCTATTCTTTGCATTGGTATTTCCGGCCTCACTTCTTTGAGACTACTATTTTCACCATTGGCTTCACAGGGCAACTCAAGTGGAGAAGATTGATAGGTTTGGTCCAGTAACATTAACGACTTGGAGTAATCTCCATTCAGATTACCTTCCAAATTATTGAAGCTTCCTCTGGATAAGTTCAACTCTTGTTGTGAGGCCAAATCAGAATTGCCATCGGCAGCCCCATAGTACTTGGTACTTCTTTGGGACTTAATTGCCAAAGTTTTCTCTGTCCACTTCTGACTATCCTGTAACTTGATTCTATTTGAATCATTCATGGCACCATCAATATCTGATATATGGAGAATTCTAACCTCCACATTATGCCTAAGAACCATTTCAACTGAATTTGTGATACTGCTCAAAAACCTTTCTGCCCTGGCTTTGATATTTTCATCTTCAAATGCAACATAGACAACCAGCATACCTGCATGTTGAACAATAATATCATTTGTTATAGCAAAAGAAGAGGAATGACAGCAAAATTCCTGATGCATCATACTCCACACATGTTCACACAAATACAAACAGAAAGGGGAACATGGGGCCTCAGAGTAATAAAGACATTTTGGACTTGACCATTGAATACTAGAAAGTTGAATAAGCCATCATCATGAATCATCAAATTACCGTACTTCTCCACATGTTTGTTTTGGCTTCTTTCTTAATTACTTATAAAATAAGTCTGATGCTAGCCAACAATCGAGTAACTAAACAACATAGTAGATTTTGGATGGATAGGATAATTAAATAATGCCTATCATCTGAACAAATGGACACGTCAATTGATTAGCTACCGGTATTCCTTCCACTTCCAGAGCGACTTTTTCATGAACTAAGTAGTTATATAGTTGGATTTAAAAAATAGTACCAGAAAATGATAAATATTCATTGTGGCTGCAACAGCATAAAAAATGAATTCAACCGTTAGTTTTGAGTGATTCAGTGATGGCACTACTTTTCTTTTTTTGTCACAATCAGGGGCCTAGCCCTACTCATTTACATAATTATTATTGGCAAACTGCTATCCAAGATATCAAAGTGCAGATTTGTCACATGGGATGGCCACCCAATTAACAAAGTAATCACACATAAAACTTGGGCATACAACCAGGAACTTGTGGCATATTGATCACAAAAACATTCCACATTACTAAACCAATTGCCTATAGTTTCAGTAGCATGCTAGATAATGGCAACCAAATAGTCACTACAGCACGTCATTGAAAATCACCAGCAAGCATCATATAAGTAGTCTATGATTGATCAGATATAGATCCCATTTACTAGAGTGAAAAGACAGTACAGAGTAGTAAAATTTAACAAACCATGGTTTGGTTACTAGAAGTTAATTGGGAAACAAAGGATTGTCTGGGCATACCTTCAACTTCAGATATGGACAAAAGCTTTCCATGAGCATGTAGCAATTGCCTCAGTGTCTTTGAGTGGCACCTATCAATACACTTACTCCAGATATCATCCAACTCTAAGTTTCTAGAGCTAAATCCCTCACTTGTGATCATTTCATCTTCCCATGAAGCAGAAGAGGTATGACTATGCATTGGTTTTTTATGAGGGGGTTTGCCATTAAATATATGTTCCTCTTCATGGCTAGATTTTCCATTTAATACTTTGTACAAGGAAGCAGGGTAACCTGATATATGGGACAAGTTATGGGAGTCTGACTTCTGTTTGTAAAGAGCAGCATCTCTTGAAGCGCTTGAAGGATCATCATCAGTTGTTCTTGAGCTCTGTCTCCTACTGCTGCTTGACTGAGTGATTTCTGGTGAAGGTACTGAACCAAGCTGTAAAAGAGTTGCAGTGAACCATGTTGAACGATCACTTGAAACTCTTAACTGTTTCTCAGCATCTGAGAGAAGCTTCAAAGCATGCTTTAATTTCTCCAGTTCTACTTCGTTTACTATAGATTAAAGGAAAACACAACATTAGCAGAAGAAGCACTAATGATGAAAAAAACTAGATATTTGAAATGTCTAAATATGATCAAGATTCCTTTTTCTATACACATACACATCAGAATTAAATTCATACCTACATCTTGTAAATACTATCTTTTTGATAATTAGAAATTTCAATGTCTTAATGTAGGAGCTAACAAGTTAACCCCAAAAGATAGATGCAACAAAACACTGCAATACCGTCATTAATCATACTCAACTCATCTTTACTAAGATGCCACTTCTATACAAGCTCTCTTCTAGAAAGGCGGGGCTATTCCCCTTTGAAGATATGTATGGGATCAGAGCCATTTGTATTAACATTGTACACACTTCAATCAGTCGCTGAAGAGTAGAGTGGCATATGCCTCCAACTCATTCTGACAAATGAAAGTCAATAACAGCTATAATCTGCGGTAGTATTCAAAATCAAAATATTTATAATTCTGTTAAAAATAAAAAAATATTGGTTGTTTATCTCAACAGTGCATGGCAGATAATAGATAGAAAAGCACTAACTAAAGTGGTCCAAATAGACTTAGAGCACCCAATGCATATACTTAAAGTATGGTTATCTAGTTCTATTATTAACAACAGATGGAGCAACAGAGATAAACTACAAGTTCAAATGAAAACTTATGCTCTAGTTATCGTAGTACAGAGTTTTAAAATATTGAAATGATATCATTTTCATCCTTTTTGCTACTAGGATAGACTGCAGAGTTTTCATACAAAGACTGAAGTTGACATAACCAAGGGATATATAGAATAGAAAATTCAAATGAGCAGAACCCAATCTACAAGAGGAGACATCTTTCATCCATGAAACCAGTTATAGCTTGATGTTCCACTTAATACAACACCTGAAATAACAGGAGTTAAGATGATAAGCCTCTGATGTGTAAGACTGAGCTTCCAATCATATCATCTGCCATCAATAGGAGGTGCTTAAAGGGAGTACTAACCATAAAAAACTCTATATAAGTTTTTTATTGCCAGAATTGCCGCTCCAGACGGGTTTCATTTGGCAGTTCAGCTCTAAGCTTAGACATTCTTTTGCTTGCTTAACTGACATTGAGAGTTTAAACGGATCTTTCAATTGTTTTAGCAGGCTATATGTTACATACACACATGGAATACGTACAGAAATAGGGGGAAAAAGTAATAGGAATAGAAGGGCTCTATTAAATAACTGATGGATAATGCATATTTGCAGAAATTCAAGTTAAGGAGAATCTTTTGATTTCAACTCAGACGATATTTCAACTCAGATGACAAACATAATTCAAGTGAAGCTATCAGCATGAGAATTAAAATACTATTTGTCAACGGTCAAGCCTCAGGATCAGGGTCTGCAAAAATGTTTCCAACTATGTATGAATGCGGGTGTTGCTACTCACAACTTCTTCTGCCAAAGATTGCATCGCCATATTTTGCATCAACAGCATTATAAGTTCCAGCAATAACATCCATGATAAGACTGGCCAATTGAGACATCAGAATCATTGGATCAACACCCGAGTCCATCAAATCTCTGGCTCTTTTTACTGTTTCTGCAGTGTCTGAAGACATTGCTAACTCCAAGAGTTCCAGCAGCTTCTCGTCAGATACAATTCCCACCTGAAAGAAGAGAAATTACAAATGTAAGTTCAAATTATTCTTGGGTATGCCAAAAACAAAGGTTATTCGAAAGTTTACACTGACAAAAAAAGTTGGAAAATTAAGACCTAACAAGGGAATTCCTATTACTCAGTTCAAGCGCAAAAAGCATCTCAAAGAAACAACGAGAATAGGACGCTTAGGAAGCTTTCTAGCAAAGTACTCACAAGTTCATTTACAAGAGATGTAGTTATTCTCTTCCCTAGTAAACTCAGCTGGTCTAACATGGTTTCTGCATCTCGAAGTGACCCATCTGCATTTAGAGCAATCAAATCCAGAGCATCTAGTTCAACATCTAGATTCTCCTCTGCAGAAATTTTTCTCAACCTCATCACTATATCTGCATCTTTAATTTTGTTGAAAAGGTACCTCTGACATCTTGATTGAACAGTACGAGGCACATTGTCAGGATCAGTTGTTACGAAAATAAAGACCACTCGCTTTGGTGGCTCTTCAAGAAATTTGAGAAATGTCAGCCACATCTTAGATGGTAACAAGTGGCATTCATCAATGAGAAAAACCTTGTAGTGCGAGGAGACTGATGGAGGCTCCTTTGAAATCTTTTCCAAAATGTACCTGACTTTATCAATTCCCTTCTTATTGGTACCATCAACTTCCAATAGATCTCGGGTCTTGCCAGAAATGAAATCAGCACACTCAGTGCAGTATCCACATGGTTTTGTTTCTTCAGTAGACATACAATTCAAGGCAGAAGCAAAAATCCTGGCCGTTGAAGTTTTACCCGTCCCCCTGGGACCTTGGAATAGATAAACAGGGGCAATCCTTCCCTTACCAATAGCATTAATAAGTGATTGAACAACAATACTCTGGCCAATGAGTTCATCAAAAAGGACTGGTTTATATTTTTGGCTCAAACTTCGAATATTTTCTGTTATGCTTTCGTCTTCTATATCTCCCTTTAAAGCAACAATCCCTAACCCTTCTTGACTCCTACAATTTGACCACCTCTTCCCATCCAGTCTACTCAATGCTTCTAGATCAAGCTCTCCATAGTTTGTAGAGAGCTCATCATCACTATTTCCAGTCCCAATGGATGACCCTGCTCCTCGGCCATCACCATTATATGTAAGCAGCGGCAATATGCCTTGAGCACTTCTTGCGGCAATCCTTTGCCTATTAGAAGCAGATGATGAATGACGGCATCTGTTATACATTGACCGATTTCCACACAACATGCCACTGCCTTTCCTTCTTAAGGTATCAGAAAGAGAAGGGGAATAACAACTTCGACATGCGCCTCTGCGTCTTGGTGTCCTCCTTGACCAATAGCAAGGAATTCCACATCCCTGACGACCAGGCAGCTCCACATGGTCATCAACCTCATCATCCCCATCATTGAGTGACGTTGTGGTGGCATCCCAAGATTCAACAGTGCTAGGATTCCGGCGTCGGTACATATTATATGAATTAGTCGACAATGCAGGGGTACTTTGGGAGCAAGAAGTGTCCCCTTTTCGACTACTTTTTAACAGTTTACGGGATGAATGGGACCAATTCTTATGTTTGAGTTTTAGCAGATGTGGAGATGCCACAGAAATCTTTCTTAAATCCTCAGAATTACTGTAGTCTTCAGTATCATCAGACTGATCTACGGAATACTCTCTTCCTACACCCAAACCACCAACCCCCATTGAAGAAGGATGACCCTTAAGCAATCTTCTTAAATTCAACTCTTTTTGTTGATATCTAGAAATAACATCCAAATGGTTAGTAGTTCTCTTACTCTTTCTCCTGATCCCCATGGCTCTTTTCATAGAAGGGGAAACAAGAAGCGTATCTCTGCACCCAAAAATGGTCGATACAGAGCGAGAATCGCCCAGGTAAGTGTTGTCACTCCTGGAGTCCCCAGCATTTATAGCATCACTGAAACTATCACCAACGCTCTCTTGCACGGAACCAGACTCGTGGTAGTAGTCTTCATTGCCATCATTTTTGGGCAATGCAGATTTATCGCTGGAAGATTTGTGAGTCTTCCAATTGTAAAGGAACACCCTTTGGTCACTTCCATTGTTGTAGTTAGTATTAGTATTAGTATGATTGAAATGGGAATCCAAATGCAAATGATTTCCATCATGGTGTTGATAATTGTTTGGCAGCGGAGGAGGTACAGATCTAGAGGAAGAGAGAGGAGACTTCCAAGAAGAAGTAGTACCAGGATCACGCAGCACTTTGGCAGCCTTCCTGATTTGAGTGAGCTCCTTCTTCTTCAAGTGTAACCTGCTTGCTTCAGATACTCTCACTTCCAAAGACAT
>JANZLH020000080.1:227651-238975 GCA_026770325.2 Erythroxylum fimbriatum | reverse complement strand
TTCTCATACAAACCCTCATTTCTTAACACATAACATTACAAAACTGCATAAGTCCCATTTGTGATGGAATAACTCTTAACAAAAAGGTCTAATGTTTTTCAAACTTTCCAGACCTCTAGCTAACACACAAACTCACATTTCTTCTTTTATGACCCTGTTCTAATTCGGTCATTAAGGAGATCCAAATCTCCCAATTACAATCAGCTTTAACATGCAATCATGAGTCGGACCCTTACCGACTTAAAACCTTATAACTCATTTATTTCTCATCAAATTGAGGTGATTCAAAGCTTCATTTTCAATAGACTTATATGGATATCACATATACAAAGACGACCAAAAAAAGATGCAACTTGGATTTATTGTGATTTTTACAAGCATGTTCTGTTTCTGCTCTATTTTGTCACTCTAAGGTTAGTAACAACCTTCACTTATTCGGCCATATCTAACATAATACTCATCAAATTCAAATCCCCTTTCTACAGAACTTAGAAAACACATTTTTGAGCATTTCATAAGAAGAACTCATCATGCAATTCTAACTCTAATGTCTTCAAACAATTAACTTTCAGTTCTCATTTCAATCTCGTTGGTATTCTGAACCAGTACCACTTCAGGGCCTCTTACTCTTATTTGGCTCACCCTAAAATCATGAAACAAAATCAGAGAGATAGTAGACAGTTGGATCTACAACTTATATGTTTTGAGTTTCTCTAGATTCGCACGTTAAACAGCTCAACAAAAATGGACAAAGAGAGCCATGAATCTGTATCCATGACAGCTCAACCTTCAAAACCCTAGGTTTTGGTTTAACCCCCCAAATCATCATATGCACGAAAACTCTTCAAGAATAAGTGTCATTAGACATCAAGGAACACAAATCTATCATCCAATCATCAAACTCATCCACTTCCATCAAGTGGGTTTCACAAAGAAGAGAAAATTAAGCTTTAAACCCATAGATCTAAGCAAAGGAATGGAATCTTACCTTTTTATACCACCCAAATGGCTTGAATCACCTTCCCTTTCACGAAACAAGAGTTGAAAAAGCTTGAGAGGAGCTCCAATGGTGGCTGTCGTGAATGAGGGAGAAGAAGAAGACAACTCTTTTGTCTTATTCTCCAACTTGCTCCTTTTATACTCCTCTTGTCCACTTATTTACAAAATTGCCACTCCTTGTTCTGGTTTTTTTTAAACATCTGTCCGAATAACTTCCTGTGACCACCGAAAAATATCATATATCATTAATTTGATGTCACATAAATTATTATTTACTGTTCTGTGAATTTTATTAACATCAGTCTCAAATACTGATTTATTTCGGTGCACCGGTTAAACTAGATACCGGGTGTTACAGGTATCCAAGTTATTATCTATGCCATAAAATTTGTTTATAATAAATATTAGTCACCAGATATTCAAATTTTATGGTTGATAAGGCAACCAAATTTGTTTCTTACTAAACCATGAGATTATTGCATTTTCTAGGAATTAACAAGTATCATATGTACTATTTCTATCCAAAAGACTACCAATATAATCTACATATGAATAACCAATCAAGTTAAAGAATACATTCTTAGGATACCAAATTCTTAAAGAAACATTACAATATAAATATCTAAGTAAGCTCTCAATGGTCAAAAGATGAAACTTCCTAGAATTTGAATGAATTCTAATATATAAACACAATATCTAGCCTACTTGTGATAAGATAAAGTAAACTACCAATCATACCTTAATAGAAACTTTACATCAATCTGTTAATCCTTTTCATCCTTGTTCAATATAGTTGTGAAACTTATCGATGGTCATAATGGCTTGGCACATTCCAAAATGCTTAAGTATTTCCTTAGTATACTTAAGTTGATTAATGAAGATGACCTCATTCATTTGCTTGATTTGGAGTGAAATAAAGAATTTGAGCTCTCTCATCATGCTCATCTCACTCTCCTTACTTATACACTTAAAAAATTCCTTGCGTAACGTTTGATTAGTTGTGCCAAAAATAATATTATCAACCTAAATTCAAATAATCAGAATGTCATGCTTATATGTTTTAATAAAAATAATTAAGTCAACATTACCTCTAGTAAAATCATTTTTTTAAAGAAATTCACTTAACTTATCATATTAAGCTCTAGGAGCTTATTTCAAATCATTTTCTAAAGGTTAAGTGCATCATAAATTTCAAAATTAGGAGGTTGATTAACACAAACTTCTTCTTGGATAAAACCATTTAAAATACACTTTTAACATCCAAGTAAGATGCAAATGTAAGTGATAATCTAATGGATTATAATCTAAATACCTTGTTATCATCAAAACATGTATTGCAAGGTTGCTTGGTTCAAGCATACAAACCCTCTCGACTTTTCCTTCAACTAGATTTGCCTTCTGAACTAGATAACCTATTTCCTTTTTGTGTAACCCATCTTTTGTTTCCCACCTTGCTCTATGTCTAACATTTTATAATTAAAGGTAAACATGAAAACTTAAGCAAACCTTCCCCATAAGAAACCTTGGTTAGGAGGCATTCCCAGTACTCCCATCCTTAAATCTATGTGTAAATAAAAAACCTACAACTAGGGACAACCACAGTGTGGACAATCATGAAGGAAGGTGGTTAACAAACTGGAGACCTTTGGTTAGCTACTCTTTGTGGCCTCATCCTCTTGTGAGGTGCTTATTTCTCCTTTCGAAGAGGTCATGCTCTATGGTGCCAAGAAATGGAGCCTAATGCTTGTTGGATACTTTATTGACAAAAGGTTGGCATTTCCTATTGTTCAACACTAGGCTACTGTCAATTGAAGAAAGATGGGACTAAAGAACATTCTAGTGAATAAAGATGAATTGTTTATTTTTAGGTTTAGCTCAAACGAACAAGCTTAAAAGTTGTTGGATCTAGGACTATGTGACATTCAGTGAAAGCCTCTATTACTAAAGAAATGGAAACTAGGAATAAAGTTAGATAAATTTGAGCTGAGAAAGATCCCTATTTGGGTGAACTTCCATCGTGTCCCTTAGAGTATTGGTCCTCTAAAGGTTTCAGTCACCTTGCTAGCGTGATTGGGAATCCATTTACTCTAGATGACAATACTAATAACCTTAGAAGAATATGTTTTGCTAAAGTCTATGTAGATATTGAACTAGATAAGGAACTTCCTGAGTCACTATAGATAATAAGGTTCCACTTACTCTAGATGACAATAATGCTAAACTCAGAATAATAGGTTTTGCTAAAGTCTATGTAGAGATTGAACTAGATAAGGAATTGCCTGAGTCACTATAGATAATAAGGATTAATGTCACTAAGGAACTTATCATCGACACTTTATTAGTCATTTATATATAAAAGCCTTCTAAACCTAGTCTAAAGAAAGTTTGGATACCTAATAAGCAACTAGATAAGGAGCAACTTACTCAAAACCTACAATTTATCAATATCTTTAATGCTATGCATGTTGAACTAGAGAATGCCATGATTCATTTAGAGGGTGAATCTACTAGTAAAACTATGCAAGACCAAGGTGTAATGGAAAATTCCATTGACAACCACACAAATTAAATAACCCCTTTTAACATGGAGGTGAATTTGGATGAAGAGGATTGGAAGAATGAACAAGTCATTTCATCTTTACATAAAGTTGTGAAGGACCAAGATTCTCAGAGTATATAATACAAAGGCAAAGAAATTCAGTTAGCTCCTACTGGAAATGAGACAAACATAGTGTAAGGAAGTAATAGAAGAGTGGAAGGAAGTAACAGAGGCTGATTTTATCCTAGTACTAGCACTCACAGAGCAAGAAGGAAGAAAAATAGATCAAAACTTAAATAATGAGGTTATTTGTTTGGAATGTAAGAGGCCTAAATAGCCTCAATAAATAGCTGCATTTTAAGGACTTTTCATATCTGAAGAAGCTTTTTTTTGTTGATCTTATAGTGACCAAAATAAAGGAGGAATATTATAGAAATGGTATGAAATTTTTGCTGGTTGATTTTAACCACTCAGTGGATATTAATGGGAGAGTTATATTTTCTTTTGATCCCTCCATCATCTACCTTACAAATTGACGTTCCTCTGACCAATTTTTGTGTTATGAGTAACTTATAAAGGCTATAACCTAGATTTCCTTTCACTATAATCTATGTAGGGAATTAAGAACATCAAAGGAACAAATTGAGGATTGATTTATAACAAGTAGGAGTCCATATACAAACCTTGGTTACTTTTTGGAGATTTTAACTACATACTTTCCCCTAGGGAATCTCAAGTTACACAATGTAAATTCTCCAAACTCCAAGAACTTTCTAACCTCATCACTATGTTGGGTGTAATAGATCTGAGATCTACTAGCCACTTTCTCACTTAGAGCAACAGGGAAAGAAAGCTTATACAATGGAAAATTAACAAATTTCTGGTTAATGATTCCTCACTTACTGAATTCCCAAATAGCTTTAATACCTTTGAAAATACTCAATTCTTAGATCATAGAGCTACCCTGCTAGAACTGAAGGCTTAGACAACAAAACAAAAGCCCCTTTAGATTTTTCAATTCCCTTTTACATCATTATGAATTCAATTCTCTACTTGCTAAGTGCCTGGAACTAGAAGGTTGCTTATAAATGCTCTCTCTTCCTTAAAGCTATCAAAACAGGATGTGTGAGGTTAATGAAAGAGGCTTTTGACCCTCTTAAGTATGATAAGAGAAAGGATTTTAACCAGTTGAATTGTATAAATGAATCTCTAACTAGAAATCCTAAGGATCCTTATCTCAAATTAGTAGATCAACAATAATTAAAGAAGTATATCAATGCACTAGAGACATACTCCTCACAACTTAAGTAGAAAGTTAGGATTAGATGAATTTAAGAAAGAGGCAGGAATACAAAATTTTTCCATAATGTGATATATGGGAGAAGGAACAGAAACAAGATCCTAACTCTTAAAGATAACAGGGGGAATATGATAAATGTTCAACTAAAAGTTAGGAAAATTGTTATAGAGCATTTTAAGAATATACTAGGAAGGAGTAACCAAAGCATTGATCTCCCTCAAGATCTGATAGAGAACGTTAGTAACTTGGTTTCTCATGATCAGATGCAAATAATAACTGAGGAAGTAACTACTCAGGATATTAAAGAAACTTTAATCTCATTCTCTGTTAATAGAGCCCCAGGACTTAATGACTTCAATGCAAGCCTTTTCTAGGCTACTTAGGAGATAACTGGAGGCACGGTAACTGAAATTATAAAGTTCTTCAGGAATAGTATGCTCCTCCTTGAAATTAATAAAACCTTTATCTGCTTGGTCCCCAAATCAACTATTCCATCAACATTCAATGACTATAGATCTATAGTTTGTTGCAATGCCATTTATAAGATAATTTCCAAGATTTTGGCAAACAAATTGAAAATGAAACTTCCTAAGCTCATTAACATATGTCAAGGAGCTTATATTAGTAGCAAGAGCATTGTGATGAGATATTGTTAGCACAAGAACTGTTCAAAGGTTATGAAACCAAAAAACTCAATAGTTGTGCTTTGCAAATTGACTTTACAAAAGCATTTAATTATGTGAATTGGGAATTCCTATTGATTACTCTACAAGCTATAGGGTACCTTGGGAAGTTTATTCAGTAGATGAAAGGAGCTTACTTAATTGTTTACAGTAGTACAAGGCCTAAGACAAGGGATCCTCTATCCCCTTATTTTTTTTGCAATTAATATGGAGGTCAGCTATAGAATCATAACATTGAAAATTGCCAAACATCCTGAATTGAGATTCCACCACAGATGTGCCAAGCTGGGGATCTCACAACTTTCCTTTGCAGATGATCTTTTGATACTCTATGGAGCTGATATAAGATCAATGCATGTCGTGATAATCTCTTAGGAGGATTTCAAAGCTATCTCAAATTTGAGATTCAACCTGAAAAAGTTCAATGTCCATCTCTAGTAATCCAACTCATTTTGTAAACCAGATTCCTTCTTCTTAGGGTTTGAAGATTAGGCAATTGCCTTTCGAATACCTAAGAGTTTCTATGTAAGTGCTGGTGATTGTGTCCCTCTTCTGGTATCAGTACAAAGGAGAATCAAGTCCTAGTGCAACTGATCTGTTTCATACGGGGGTTGATTACAATTAGCTATTTCAATTCTAAACAACTTTATGTCTACTGGTGCTCATATATTGCTCTACCTGAAAGTAACATGAAAGAAGTTGAAAAAGCTATCAGGGATTTCATACGGGGAAAATATGGAGCCAATACAAAAGTCCCAAAGGTTAAATGAAGCAGACTCTGTACACATAAGGAATATGGAGGACTCTGATTGATCTCTATAAATAAGATGTATTAAGTCTCGCTGGCCAAAAGATTATGAAACATCTACGAGGGAAAGGAAAGCTTATGGATAAGACGCATTGACACGTACCATCTAAACAATGAGTGCATCTGGACATTGAAGAACAAGCAAGCTTTCTCTTATACCTTTCAATCTTGAAAACTAGGTCCTATATATAAGCTGAGGTGTAGTATAAGATTGGGAATGGACAGACTACCTTCTTCTGATCTGATAACTGGCACAAGTTTCCTTGGAGAATTCTCCAATCTAAGTGCTACAGTACCAGCAAATACAAAAATGAAGCAGGTAATCAAAGATTGATTCGACATGTCAGAAGACTTGGCGGCTTTAGCGTGTAGCAAAATCACGAACTTCTCTCATTTAACACAGCTTCATGCACATCTCATTCACAGCTCTCTCCACCACCATAACTACTGGGTCTCGCTGCTCCTCACCCACTGCAGGCTTCTCAATGCCTCATTGCGTTACTCTCGTCTCGTTTTCAGCTCAGCTACTGACCCAGATTTTCATGTGTTCACGGCCATGCTCAGGTATTTGTCCCAGTTGGGTACTGCCCATCATCAAGTTTTATCTTTGTTTAGACACATGATACGTGGTGGGGGAAATGTAAAACCTGGTGCTTTTGTGTTCCCATTAGTGATTAAAGCTGCCGGTGAAGCTTGCGTTGCGTTCCACGCCCATGTCCTAAAACTCGGTCATGCCAATGATCCTTACATTCGCAATGTAATGTTGGACGCCTACGGCAAGCATGGTCCTTTTGAGGTTGCTTGGAAATTGTTCGATGAAATGACTGATAAAAGGCTACCGGATTGGAATTCGGTGATTTCTGGATGTTGGAAGTGGGGGAATGAAGATGAAGCTTGTAGACTATTTAATTTGATGCCCGAGAGGAATGTCATTACTTGGACTGCAATGGTTACTGGGTATGCTAAGTTAAAGGACTTGGTGATTGCAAGGAGGTATTTTGATGAGATGCCAGCAAAACGTGTTGAATCCTGGAATGCCATGCTTTCGGGTTATGCACAAAACGATTTTGCAGAAGAAGCTCTGAATTTATTCGGTGACATGGTCCGTGCTGGAGTTCAACCTAATGAAACTACATTGGTCACTGTTCTATCGGCTTGTTCATCATGTGGAGATCCCTCTCTTTCTGATTCAATTTTGAAAATTGTGAAAGGAAATGGATTCAAGATGAATTGCTTTGTAAAGACAGCTTTACTTAGTTTATATGCAAAGCAGGGGAATCTTGAGGGTGCTAGGAGAATTTTTGATGAGTTGGGGGTCTATAAGAGCTCAGTTTCATGGAATGCAATGATCTCAGCATATGCAAGGGTTGGTCATTTGGATAGTGCTAGAGAACTATTCTCTATAATGCCAGATAGAGATGTGATTTCGTGGAACTCAATGATTGCAGGTTATGCTCAAAATGGCCATTCAACAGTGGCCATTGAACTGTTCAAAGAAATGATTAGTACTAAACAATTTCAACCAGATGAAGTCACTATGGTAAATGTTATTTCAGCATGTGGACATCTTGGTGCCCTAGAATTGGGTAACTGGGTGGCCAATTTAATCAGTAACTATGAGATTAAGTTGACTGTTTCAGGATATAATTCTTTGATTTTTATGTATTCAAAATGTGGAAACATGAAGGAAGCCCAGAGGATCTTTTGTGAAATGGAAATAAGAGATGTTGTTTCCTACAATACCTTGATATCTGGATTTGCTGCTCATGGTCAGGGTAAAGATGCCATAGAGTTGATGACAACAATGAAGGAAGAAGGTCTGGTACCAGATCGTATAACATATATTGGAGTCCTGACAGCATGCAGCCATGAAGGATTACTAGAAGAAGGCCGGAAGGTATTTGAATCAATAAGAAATCCATCTGTAGATCACTTTGCATGTATGGTTGATTTGTTGGGGAGAGTTGGCCAACTTGATGAAGCAATGATATTGATTGACAATATGCCCATGGAACCACATTCTGGAGTTTATGGTTCTCTATTGAATGCGAGTAGGATTCACAAAAGAATTGAATTTGGTCAACTTGCTGCAAACAAGCTCTTTGAGCTTGAACCACAAAACTCTGGAAATTATGTTTTACTTTCTAACATTTATGCGTCAACAGGTAGGTGGAAAGATGCGGCTAACATTAGACAGATGATGAGAAGAGAGAGACTCAGAAAGGGAACTGGATGGAGTTGTGTAGAATACAAGGATGAGTTGCATAAGTTTGTTGTTGGGGACAGAACGCACACGAGATCACATGATATCTATAGACTATTGGCAGAACTATTAAGCAAAATGAGAACACAAGGCTACTCAGCTGATAAGAGCTGTGTTCTAAGGGATGTTGAAGAGGAAGAGAAGGAAGAGATGGTTGGGATTCATAGTGAAAAATTGGCTATTTGTTTTAGCCTTCTTGTTGGTGAAGTAGGATCAGTAATTAGGGTGGTGAAGAATCTTAGAGTATGTTGGGATTGCCACACTTGGATAAAGATGATGTCTTCGTTGGTGGGAAGGGAGATAATTGTAAGAGATAATAACAGGTTTCACTGTTTCAATAATGGGCTATGTTCTTGCAAGGATCATTGGTAATGCAACGTGTACAACTTGTCCTGATCATTCTAATGACAGTTGTCACTGAAGCATTTGCTGAGAGAGGTAATCTTAAGTTTGTTTTCAGCAAAAGGAGATGAGGCTTTTGGAAGAGGATATTTATACAGAAATAAACTTGTGGAATTCTACTGTACCTGTTCAGAATGATACATGAATCCTGTGGTTGCTTCGAAGATGGCTGACAGATCATTGAATGGGGAGCAGCATGTTTCAATTTGGTCAAAACCAGAACTACTTTGATTTTGACTTGGCTCTGAAGTTGGTCATCATTTAATTTTTAGTTCCAGTGAGGGAAACCACTATTTGTTATGCTTTGAAATAATTCTGATATTGGCTAAAAACTGAATGATTTCCCGAGTTACTTCTAGTGAGTTACTTGATCCAATAAAGTTACATCTGAACCTTTTACACGGGAAACATTTAGCAGATCAGGTAAGCCAAAAAATTCCAAGCAAGCTGCCTACTCTGGTGAAACCGTATGTATTTCTACATGTACAAACAAATGAAGCTTTGTTTTGAATGGAAAGTTCAAGGATGGAGAGGCCAACGAATTCTCAGTAGCTCTGAGTTTTAAGCCACTTCATGGGACAAATGCTACAATATTACTGCTGACATGGGATCATAAAAGTTGTTAGTTATTGGTGTAAAATTTTTATGTGCGGATGCATAGAATTCAATAAGAGATCTTGTTTTCTGATGATTGTTTGGGTTACTGTCATGGTGCAATTTATCTTTTTCCTTTTGATTAATTACTGATGCATATTTTTCTCAGCGGAGAAGACAAAAATATAAGCATGCTTGGCCCTTTCTTGTGTGTTGAGGGCTTATGTTAATGTGCTTCATTTAACTGTATTCTGAAATCAAGGGGAATAAGATTTCTTAACAACTGATTGCAGAAGGTTCATATATTTGAAGAGCTATTTTTGTAATTAAATTTATGCTTGAATAACTTTTTTTTTTCATTTGACTTTTTAATTTAGATTTAGTGATCTCCATCTTGTTTTTGTCTGCTTATTAAATTGTGTTTGGCATTGGTCTCTTTTGATTCATTCCTTGCAGATGTCTAACCAAATGAAGTTGGATAAGTGCTGTTATTCTTGTACAACTACTTAATTCCATTTAAGCACTTCACTGCAGCCTCTTGCCGCCTTCTACCAATTGATTCTCAGGTGCATTGGCCTTGTGATCAGGGAAAAAACGTTAAAATAGCTCATAGGAGTAGTGCTTCTGCAATTTGAAATTTCACGTTTGAGCAATCTCCTCAAGTTTTTCTTTTTGGTTAAGATTAGTCAGTTCTTTTTCTTTTTGGTTAAGATTAGTCAGTTCTCGCTTCTTAATTTCATTTGGAATTGCCATGTGTGAATAAAACAACTGGATTCAAATTGAGATGGCCAAGGTGCATTTGAGAAGGTATTTAGTAACCATGAAACATGAGCTCAAGATGTTTTAGAGCGATAACTAAAAACTTCTGCAGACAATTCCAACTATATATGTTAATTACAGGTATCGTAATTCACCAGTAGCATTTAGTAACAATTGACAAGTTAACTCTTAAATCCTAAACTCTAAACCCTAAATCATATATATATACTTGGTAAGAAAAGAGTATGCAAAACGTTGTTGTCCAGAGAAATACTTTTGTTTCAGTACTCATCATCATCATCACCCAGTTCGAAATCCCGCAATGAAGCAGGGCCTAGGAAGGTCCGATAGTACGCAGCTTTACCCCTACAATGTAGAGAGGTTGTTTCCGGTAGACCCACATGCAAATGAGATAATAAAATAATAATGCAGGATACAGAAAATAATTCATTAAAAACAAAAAATAAATGAAAAGACAAGTAATGGGGAATACCTGAAGGAGGCCAGATCTGCGAGAACCTAATATGCTACAAAGTCCCTCCCTTCTCGTCTCTCAAGAAATAAGGGGGTCTTCCTCAGAGACTCTGCCGACATGACCTTACTGTGCCCTGCACCAGTTGTGCCATCTGCGCATCGTGACACAGCATCACCTAGTAATTGTAGTACTGATTCTTGGTACTGGAAAGTTAATCCTTTACCTTTATCCGGTCACGCCAAATTTGTCTATTTCTAGCTACTACCTCATTAAGGCCCAATTTTGACATATCCTCTTTGATCACTTCCTGCCAGTTTTTGTAAGGTCTCCCTCTTCTCCTCTTTTATTCACTAAGTGTTATTCCCTCACAGCTTCGTACCGATGTGTCGCAGGGCCTCCTACGCATATGCCCATACCACCTAAGCCCAGGGCCGGTCCTATACTTTTATGGGCCCCGGGCAAAATTAATTTTTTTTTTATAAAATAGGCCCCATCTCATAAA
>JANZLH020000080.1:215822-226420 GCA_026770325.2 Erythroxylum fimbriatum | reverse complement strand
GAACAAGTTTAAAAAGATCATTAAGTCATACAATCTCCAAAGATCTTACATTGGTTATATCATGTAAAAGTTTTCAGTACTCATCCTAACTTCTTAACTCTTCTTCATGCTCATACTAGGAATAAAAAGACCTAACTAACACATACCAATTATGTAAAATTGTAATAAAATAAAATAACACATACCTTTTGTGTGTACATTACGTAATAACATAAAGTCACACAAGTACGCATTATATATAAATTCACACACTATCTCACTAATTACTATATGGCATAATCTACTATACTTACTCAAATATGTAACACAACCAAAGCCGTTATCCTCCAACAATTGACAACCATTCTTTAAGTTCAAACACAATAATTATAAATTAATCCAAAATGTAAAGAAATTGTATTAATGAATAAAAGCTCTTGAAAGACATACAATTGGCTTATAATCTACTTATGAATAGTTACTTAGCGATTGCAATTATTAAGAGCACATCTAGAACAAGTTATGCAACATATAATATAATTACTAAGCTTAGAGTTTTGTTTCTTTTCCATTGTTATGGATTGAAGGAGTATTTGTTTTGGCTTAAGAACCAACCTCTTCTCTTATGTTGTTATCTAGAAATATGCAAAATTATACAACATAGCTACTTCTACTAAATCATGATTACAATGTTATAGATTTTTTTGTTGATTTTCATTTTATGCACCATCTTCTTACCATGCCCTCTATTACAAGGTTTTGTTTTATGTTTTTTTTTTATAATATTTTCTCTTATCCAAGCTAATGAGCTTTAACTAGTCTTGACTTTTGTTTTTGATAATTCCTTCATTCCTTTCCCTTTAATAGAATAATCACCAGATCCTAAGATAATCTTAAAAAGTTTCTCCCAATCCTCTTTATTATAATGACGGTAGCAAAAATCTTAAATTCTCACGTATAACCCTTTAGAGTAGTTATATTTGGAGAAGAGATGGTCTGTTGATTCATTTTCTACATTTCACAACTTACAATTTGGATTTGTGTTCTGAGAGCCTCTTATTCTATCTAAAGTGCTTAGCCTATTTTTGATGGCAAGCCATAGTACTATAAAGCATATCTTAGGAATAATTTGATTGAACCATACCAACTTGCTCCGGTGCACCTTGGGTGCTGGATTCCTCAACACTTGGTAGTAGGAGTTGATGGTGAGTAATGTTTTTGTCACCCTATACTGTCCTTTAGATGTTGGTTTGGGTCTTTTCAGGAAAAGTTTCCTAAAATATTAGACAAACCTCTTAAGTTTGCATGTCATTCATTTCCTTTTATAAATTCTTTACCTTAGCTTTGGGATTCAACAAATGCCTCAAATGAAATGGTTCAAGAAATAGGTTAAAAGGTCCCTTTTCACTCCAGATATCAAACCAAAGCTATGTGCTTTCTCCATACTAATTTACGCTTAATTTCCCAATAGAGCTTTTTTCTTAGATTGAAGATTTGGACCAACGTCTAATAGGAGTCAAACCTCAAATTGATTCTTATAGGCACTAATTATCTCGGTGATGTAACTGAACCCATTACGCCCCAATTTTTTTTTTATCTGTTAGGAGTCTCTAAATCCTTTTGGTAAGTAGCTCTTTATTGGTGATTTGCGTTGACCATAAACATAGTCCTCCCTCTTCTTTTGGCACTCCAATGTCGATTAATTTGACTTTAGCTTAAGGTTTTTTATGAGCATCCCTATTTCATAGGAAGTTTGTTATAATTCTCTCTAATGCTTTGTGAGGTTCTTTGGCAGTACCATGTGCGAGATCCAATATACATACAAATTCTTTAAGATAGATTTGATGAGTTATAGCCTCCCTACTTACGTTAAGCTTTTGTCACACGAATAAGCAATTCTGCTATGGAACATATTAAGTAAGGCTTAACAATCACCATAAGTTTGCATTATTATTGAGATAAAAATTCTTATATATAAGAATAAGAGACTTTCTATTTTCAAATCATAGATGGAGGAGAGCAATTGAGCTTGTGAATTTGCTCTAGAAATCAATATGTAACTTTTGTCTTTGTTGATATTTAGGCTTGAAAACTTGCTAAATATGTAAGTTTTCATTATTCCTTTAACTGAGTTAGCATCTTCCCTACAAAACATAAGTAGACCATCTATGAATAAGAGTTTAAAAACCTTAGCTTGCAACATTTATTGTGGAATCTAAAGGAAGGATCCATTATGATGTTATAATTAATGAGCTTTGTCAATACCTCATCATAAATTAAGAAAAAGTAGGGTGATAATGGGTTTTCTTTCCTTACTCCTCCTTGAACACTTGAGATGCCTCTCGATTCATCAAGATACTAAAAGATGTGATTATGATGCATTGTTCAATTCAGTAGATGATTTTTTAGTAAAAACCAAACCACTAATGAGTGTGAGATGAATTCCTAATTAATTGAGATAAAAACATCGTCAAAGTCAATTTTCATACACAACTCTTAATGGAGTCATTACTTTGATAGCCTTTGAATCTTTTATATGAATAGAATGTTATCACCTATTTCATTCCCCTAATATAAGCACTTTGAGATTTTCTTACGAGAGATTCTAGCACTACATTCAAACTTGAGGTAAGTATTTTAGATATGATCTTGTATAGGGTGTTATAGTACACTATAGACCTAAAATCTTTGAGTTAGTTAGGATTAAGAATCTTAGGTATTATTCAAATATGAGTTTTACTTATATCTTTTAGCTATTTTCTTGAGTTGAAGAATTCCATTATTGCCTAGTTAATCTGAATCTTTTTCTAGCTCTATGATTCTTTGTAGAAGGATCCATTTAATTTATATATAGACCAGGGGCTTTGTTGTAATTGAGTCCTATTAAGGCCTTTTTCCACATCTTTTAGGTAATAGCCTAATGAGCTCCTAAGCTTGTTAATATAGTCATTGCTTTTGGGATAAAAGAGTTGAGTCTTTACAAAGAAGAATAATAGTTAGTTGATGTGCCTAAGGTTTCTTGAAAGTATTTGTAGACCTCCTTCTTTCGATCATTTATATCTCAAATCCTTTCCCTATTATCCTTAAACAGGTCTGCAATTTATTTTGTATTCCTTCTAAATAATATGACATTAAATAAGAAAGTAAAGTTCTTATCTCTATCTTGCATCTATTGAACTCTTAATTTCTACTTTAATAAAGAGTTATGGGCATCAAGAGCTCTGTTGTAATTACTTAGAAATATATTCTCTTTCTTAATCTTGGTTTTGTTCTTTAGATCTAAGTACATATCAGATTGTACTAGTGTAAGCATGCTCCTCATCTCTTTAAAGTTAAAGCATTTATTACTTGTAAATTTCTAATGTAGTTCCTTGAGTTATTTTTTCACCATTCAAAAATTTTAGACACATTTGTGTTACTCAAATCCCTCTACCTTATTTTCCATACCTATCTCTACTACCTCCTAGAGTCCCTTAACTTTTATGATATAGTTTATGAATTTAAAAAGGGTTATTTAGATGAGGGAAATAGTCATATTATGGATATTAATTGGTGAATGGTCTAAGGTGAAGTAGTTACCAAAGATAGCTTTACGTCCCTAACATTTTACCTTCCAAAGATGATTTATCATATCTCTATCCATTTTCTTTCTTATAAACCATCTGCCTTATTATTATGTTGTATGTGAAGTGGATTCCTTTATAATTAAGATATGTGACCCTTACGTTCTTGATGTAAAATTTGAAGTCATTATAAGGTCCTTTTAAGTCCTTTAGATTCTAAGACATAAAGAGTACTATTGAAATATCCAATGATCATATAAGGAATGTTCATATTTGAGCTTCTATTTTCCAAGTCCTTCTAAATAGTTATTCATAAAGTCAAATTTGCAACATATACAAAGTAAAAGAATAATTTATATTTATTCAACTTTACCTTAGTGAATAAGTGTAGAATTTGCACATTAAGGAGATAATCTATGACCTCTAGATTATTAGGGTCGTATATTTCAACTCTTCTTTCATTATGTTAGGTATTATAACTAGAGATGATTTTCTAATTGTCTCTAATAAACCAGAACCTTTTGCATTGATTTTCCTTTAGTTTAGTTTCCTAAAGGCCAAGTAACATTAACTTTCTTATATGTAGATGATCTGACAATACTTGTTGCTTTTTATGGCTGTTGAGACCCATAACATTCCAAGATAGGACTGATAGTAGAGAAGATTTGAGGGGTATTTGATTCCCTTAGCTTTGGTCTTCCTTCCAAATTTCCTTTTTAACGATAGGGTGAAAGCCTCTAAGCTCTCCACAACTTCATATTTTCCATTAGAGGAGGTAACAACATCTAAGGATTTTATTTTGTCCCTTTCATTAGCTTTTTTATACCTGAGTGTGTCATTATTAAGGGGTTTGCTTGTAATTAGCCCTATTTGGTTAACTTACTGATATCTTTTTTTCTTAATAGATCAGACACCTCAAGGTTAGTTTCATTATATGATTCATTTCTTTTCCCTTTTTCTTCCTTTTTATTTAACTCAATTGTGAGTTTACTACTTTCAAGCTCCCAGTTTCCCTTGTCATCTTGTTATCTCCTTAGGATTAGGTTCTCCATTCCTATTAACTTATATTAATCACCTTTAGTGAAAGATTTGTCGTTTTCCTCCAATCCTTTCCTTATTTTTTGAGAGTGGGTTTTTAGTAATAGGAAACCAATACTGAGTATTCCATCATTTTCTTAGGTTAATTCAATCTCATTATAGGTATCAATTTAGGGAGGCTTTGATTTATATCGGTTTATATAAAAATTCTCAATAATCCTTTTTTGTTAAGGAAGTAATTTCACCCATATATATGAGTTTTCCTATATAACTTGGAGGGTATGGACCGATACCTAAATAGAACATTATAAATATTAGTTTATCATTATATCCTTTTATTACTAAGGAAGGGGGAAAAAACTAAGTTTATTTACTATAGAGACATCTCCAACTAGGTGGTACCAATTTCTTTTTAAGTTAGTAAACTTCTTGTTAGCACCTTCAGTATAAGTGCAGGTTCCTTTAAGGAGTCCTTTCCTATCGTAGATACTTGATTGAGCTTTGTCACTTCTTAGTTAGCATAGAGGATTTGGATTCCTTCTCAGAGAGGAGGAAAATGAGTGCTTGAATGTTAAAGTTCTTTCTCTTTCAGAAAAGAAAAAGTATTGTTAGAAAAGTTGAAAAATAGTTCTTTAATGGATAAGGCAAGAAAATGGTTTGTAAGGAAAGAAAAGGGAAAGAAGAGTTCAAATGCTAGGGAATTCAAAAGGCAACAAGTGAGATGAAACAAATAAGTAAGAAAAAGATGATGTTGCCAATTGTGAAGAATGATCACTTCATCTAGATAGGTTCTAATAACTAAAGGAAATGAAAGTAAACATAAAAATAGGGAGGTAGGAAAAACAAGAGGAGTTAAAGGAGAAAAATAGAAGGAGATAATGAAGGAGATGAAAATGAGGTAGACCAGAATGTAGCAAAGGAAGGCAAGTATTATAAATAGAGGTAAGAGCATCTCTTACTAGTTATAATCTTTCCTTTTTGAAATTTACTTTGTTACTGTGCTCTTTAATCCAACATTTAAATTAAATAAACAACACCCAACTAAATCCAATAATCAAATTAAAAAATAGAATGGAAAATATTAACATTCAACACACTAATAACAAATAATAACTCTTCTGTTCATGCAATTGCACGGACATAAGAGTGGGAAAAATGCCTTAAACTACAAGAAGCAAACTAATCCTATGCCTCCTTGGCAACGACGTCAAAAAATTGTTGATCATTTTGTTCAATTATGAGTTCACTTGGAAGAAATTCCATAATTACTTGTCCTTCTCCCTTAGCTTCGCCTTCCTTTGCATGTTCGATTTTCTTTTCCTAGGTCTGGGTAGTAGCCATGATCTGTTCCTTTGGGTTAGACTCGACATTGTTTGGAAAGGTTCCTACATTTCGAGTAGAAATTGCCTCCGCTAGTTGACCTACTTGGACTTCCAGATTGTGTATTGAAGAGGTGTGGTTCTTAATGACTTACTCGAATTTGCTTTCAAGCCTCCTATGTACATCTGAAGTAAATCACTTGTTAATATAGAAATCGCGTATAATATGTAAAATACACAACAAGGGGGGTTGAATTGTGTTAAATCATTTAAGATATTAATCTTTAAAATCTTCTTGATTTTCTTTACAAATTCAGATGATTATAAAAACAATTCACTTAATTTGGTGTGTAACATCCCAGATCACCCGCTTACAGATATTGTTCGCTTTGGGCCTTGGCCCAGCCAAGCCCTCACGGTTTTGCTTTTCCCAAGGCCTTCCTAGGAGGTCACCCATCTAAGAACTACTCTTACCCAAACACATTTAACCTTAGAGTTCCGATGGGATCTGGTCCATTAGGCCATAAAAAACCCGTCTGTAAGGGAAATGCCTAGCCTTCCTGTCGGTCTAGACATGTTTTTCATGGACTAATGCACTAAATCCCATCGAAACTCCGAGGTTAAATGTGATTGGGTGAGAGTAGTTATAGGATGGGTGACCTCCTGAGAAGGCCTCGGGAAAAGCAAAACCATGAGGGCTTGGCTGGGTCAAGGCCCAAAGCGGACAATATCTGTAAACGGGTGATCTGGGATGTTACAAGTGATACCAGAACTAGTACTCAGGCTAGTTGGACCGGCAGGAGGCTAGGCCTCCCCTAGAGACGCGTTTTCCATGGCCCAATGCACCGAATCCTATCGAAATTCCGAGGTTAAATGTGCTTGGGTGAGAGTAGTTCTAGGATGGGTGACCTCCTGGGAAGGCCTCGGGAAAAGCAAAACCGTGAGGGCTTGGCTAGGCTAAGGCCCAAAGATGACAATATCTGCAAGCGGGTGATCTAAGGTGTTATTGATGAGATCCCACATCGATTGCAGAGGGGAACGAAGTATACCTTATATGGGTATGGATACCTCTACCTTATAGACGCGTTTTTCATGGCCTAATGGACCAGATCCCATCAGAACTATGAGGTTAAATGTGCTTGGGTGAGAGTAGTTCTAAGATGGGTGACCTCCTGGGAAGGCCTCGAGAAAAGTAAAACCGTGAGGACTTGGCTGGGCCAAGGCCCAAAGCGGACAATATCTGTAAGCGGGTGATCAGGGATGTTACAGGTGGTATCAGAATCGGTACCCGAATCTTTATGCCAGCTAGGCTGGGCCCTAAGGGGAGGTGGAGAGTGTGAGATCCCACATCGGTTGGAGAGGGGAACAAAGTACACCGTATAAGGGTATAGATGCCTCTTCCTTACAAATGCGTTTTTCATAGCCTAATGGACGAGATCCCATCAGAACTAAGAGGTTAAACGTGCTTGGGTGAGAGTAGTTCTAGGATGGGTGACCTTCTAGGAAGGCCTTGGGAAAAGCATAACCGTGAGGGCTTAGCTGGGCCAAAGCCCAAAGCGGACAATATCTGTAAGCGGGTGATCTGGGATGTTACACACGAGGTCATGTCTAATTAAGGTCAACATCTAGCTCAACTCTTTTTATCCCAAAATTGTCGCAGTTCTTTTTGTTTAGTTCTAAAATACACCTTGACATAAAACAAGATTAATTCCCATTAAGTATAATTTCAAACCTCAAGAATAAAGAAAATTAACACACAAAATGATAGAAAATAAAGACACTAACACTTTCAATTAAATCTTCTAGGTTGATAAGGAGTTTAATATCATCTAGTAAGATGAGCAAAGTATAATATACACACCTACACCTTCTTCAAACTCCTAAGCCAATGGATTACAATCATGACTAATCAAATACACTTTATAGAAATAAAATATGTACACCAAAAATTGCCTAAAATATATATACATTATTGCTCCTCCTTAAGTAGTGTATGAATACCTTTAATGCCTAATTAGGAAGAAAGTAATCAAACTATTTCTTGCCTATTGTTTTGGTAAAGACATCGGCAAGTTGCTTAGATGAATGCAGAGAAGGTATGGCAATATTCTCCACATTCATTTAGAAAAATTTGATAATCAATTTCAATATGCTTAATGCATTCTTGAAACACTAGATTAGCCATAATATGAATGGCAGCCTCACTGTCATTAGATAATTGCATTGGTGCAAAATGTGGTATCCTAAGGGTTAATAATAAACCTACTTATAGCAGTGTCACATCCAGAGAGAGTTATTAATTTTGGAGCAGTGCGCTGGTCCAAAGGTGTCCTTATCTAAAGCCTTTGTTGTTTATGTAGTAGAATAGTAGAACAGGTCCTGGCAGGCTGCGAAGGGTTGGATTAGAGAGAGAGAATTTTCTGTTGACAAGTAAGGAGCAATAATGCGAGTGATTATTCAAGGAGAACATTTCCTAAAACCTACTTATATCAGTGTCACAACCAGAGAGAGTTATTAATTTTGGAGCAGTGCGCTGGTCCAAAGGTGTCCTTATATCTAAAGCCTTTGTTGTTTATGCAGTAGAATAGTAGAACAGGTCCTGGCAGGCTGCGATGACTTTTGGAAGTACTCAACATTTCTTTCTTTTCTCCGATGAAGGAACTAGTTGCCCAAGCATCACGGGGGGACTTTACAGTGGTGTACTTGATCAGTCCTTTTGTCCATGGGCCTACAGCGTGTTAGGACTCTTATTCACGGACTTCGGCTCTCACATATTTTGCAAAAACAATGCAAATTACCACTTCTATAAATGCCTGGCAGTTCTTCTTGTTCCCTCCAACACTTTTGAGTCAGAATATGGAAGAATCATTTTTTCTTCTCTTCATGGTCATAAACTTGTTTTCCTTATCATCTCCCACCTCTCTTGTGAATCCTCCACGCTGTCATGATGTGGATAGCTCTGCCTTGTTGCAGTTCAGGGAGAGCTTTGTTACTGATATGTGTGCTTCCAACGATACTTTCACATACCCAAAGACCGAATCATGGAAGATTGATGGAAGTGATTGCTGTTCATGGGATGGTGTTGAGTGTAATAAGCTCACTGGACGTGTCATTGGTCTTCATCTCGGCAATAGTTGCTTGTACGGTTCCATCAACTCCAGTAGCAGTCTTTTCCACCTGGTTCACCTCAGGCACCTGAACCTCGCCCATAACCACTTCAACTACTCTCCAATACCATCTGAAATAGGCCGTCTTTCCAGACTAACACATCTCAACCTCTCCACGTCTTTCTTTTCAGGTCCAATTCCATCCAACATCTCTCAACTTTCCAGGTTATCTCTTCTTGACTTGTCTGATTACAGTGGTTTGTCAGAACTGATGCTCGAGAAACCTGATCTTGGTAGCTTAGTTCAGAACTTAACCACCCTGGAATATCTCGATCTTCGTTCTGTTACAATGACGTCTCATGTACCTCAGATCTTGGCAAATTTTTCTTCTCTAAAAAAACTCGGCCTATATGGTTGTGGATTATTTGGTGACTTTCCTGAAGATGTTATTAAATTGCCTAATCTGCAAATTCTTATTCTGTCATCAAATGAAGGTCTCTCAGGTCATTTACCTGAATTTAACTCAAGTTCTCCACTTCAGGTACTCCAACTTTCTCGTACAAATTTCTCCGGGCAGATTCCAGCATCAATTGGTGATCTTGGTTCCTTGCATACATTTTCTATACGAACTTGCAGCTTGTCTGGACCGATCCCAACTTCCTTTGGAAACCTCAAACAGTTGGTTTACTTGGACCTTTGTGAAAACTATTTTGACAGTCAGAATTTTTCTTCCTTGTCTTGGCTTGCTAAGAAAACTAGTCTAACTGTTTTGGGTCTCTGTGGAATTAGCTTAGGTGGTGAGATCCCAGTTTATTTTGCTAATCTAACCCAACTTCGTGTCTTATTGCTACAAAATTGTCGGATAACCGGTCAAATACCACCCTGGCTTGCAGAAATGACAGTACTAACTTTTCTAGACCTTTCATTCAATCAACTGAAAGGACCAATTCCAGGTTCAATCTTCCAACTCAAAAACATTCAATCTCTATATCTGGATAGTAATAAGTTGAGTGGCATAGTCAAGTTTGACATGTTTTTGAAGCTTACAAAGTTGGAAAGTCTGCTATTGTCTGCAAACAACCTGACTTTGCTTACCGAGGTCAATGCTAATGTGACTCGGAAGTTTCTTATCATAGCGTTCGGATCATGCAATTTGAACGGCTTTCCACATTTTTTGAAAGATCAAAATCAGTTGCAGTTGCTGGACTTGTCCAGCAATAACATCCATGGCCTAATACCTGAATGGCTATGGAATAGAAGCAGAGACACTCTGAAGAAGATAGATCTTTCTGACAACTTCCTCGTAGGATTTGAACAAAACCCAGTTGTGTTCCCATGGTCTCGAGCAATCGTTTTAAATATAAACCATAACATGCTTCAAGGACCAGTCCCTGTACCGCCACCATCGATCCAAATTTATGACGCCTCGAACAATAACTTCACAGGGGAAATTCCACTTATGATTTGCAGTCTGAGTTCTCTTTATCTCCTTGGCTTGTCCGGCAACAATCTCAGTGGCATGCTTCCACAATGTTTGGGCAATTTCAGTGTTTCCCTTGAGTGGCTTAGTCTAGGAGGCAACAATTTTCATG
>JANZLH020000080.1:144056-164488 GCA_026770325.2 Erythroxylum fimbriatum | reverse complement strand
ATCATTCAAATTTAATGCACCAAATGACATGTCAATGCTTTCCCATCCAAGATTATCTTCCAAATTCAAATCACTCATATCAACTAAATTGGGTTCTTCAGAAACTCAATCCGCCAATACATCAATATTATCAATGGCAATTGGATCATTTGAAGTACTTGTGCTACTAAGACACCTAGTAAACAATTAAATTTAATTCAAAACATACTCCAACAATTTTCCAATTCCAATTCAATTCAATTCAATTCCAATTCAATTCAAAACATACTCCAACATACTCCAACAATTTGTAATTTCATTCCAATTTAATTCAATCAATTAAATTCAATTCCAATTCCAATTCAATTCCAATTCAATTCAATTCCAATTCAATTCAATTCTAATTCAATTAAATTAAATTCAATTCAATTCAATTCAAAACATACTCCAACATACTCCAACAATTTGCAATTCCATTCCAATTCTAATTCAATTCAATTCCAATTCCAATTTAATTCAATTCAATTCAATTCAATTCCAATTCAATTCAATCAATTCAATTCAATTCCAATTCCAATTCCAATTCAATTCGAATTCAATTCAATTCAATTCAATTCCAATTCAATTAAACTCCAATTCAATTCAATTCCAATTCAATTCTATTCAAAACATACTCCAACATACTCCAACAATTTGCAATTCCATTCCAATTCCAATTCAATTCCAATTCTAATTCTAATTCAATTTAATTCAATTCCAATTCAATTCTAATTCAATTCAATTCCATTCCAATTCAATTCAATCAATTCAATTCAATTCTAATTCAATTTCAATTCAATTCAATTCCAATTCAATTCAATTCAATTATATTCAAAACATACTCCAACATACTCTAACAATTTGCAATTCCATTCCAATTCCAATTCAATTCAATTCCAATTCCAATTCAATTCAATTCAATTCTAATTCAATTCAATTCATTTCATTTCATTTTCAATTCCAATTCAATTCCAATTCAATTCTAATTCAATTCAACTCCAATTCAATTCTAATTCAATTCAATTCCAATTCAATTCAATTCAAAACATACTCCAACAATTTGCAATTCCATTCCAATTCAATTCCAATTTAATTCAATTAAATTCATTTCAATTCCAATTCAATTGAATTCAATTCAATTCCATTCCATTCCAATTCAATTCAATTCCATTCAATTCCAATTCCAATTCCAATTCCATTTATATATTCCATTCAATTCCAATTACAATTCAAATTTCAATTCCATTTCCATTTCCGTTTCCGTTCAATCAATTTTCAATCCAATTACAATTCCAATTCCAAACTTAATTTTCAATTCAATTCAAAAATTCAATTCCAATTCCAATTTCTAATCCCAAAATGCAAAATGCCAAAATCTAATTCCAATCCCAAATTTAATTTACAATCCAATTCTAAAATCCAATTCCAATTCCAAATCCAAAATCCAAAATGCCAAAATCTAATTCCAATCTCATATTTAATTTACAATCCAATTCCAAAATCTAATTCCAATTCAATTCCAAATTTAATTTCTAATTCAATTCAAAAATTCAATTCCAATTCCAAATTTTATTCCAATTCCAAATACCACACAATTCAATTTATTTTATTTCCAATCCACTCCAAATTTCCAATTTCTAATTCCAACATGCTAAAATCCAATTCCAAAATTCAATTGCAAAATTCCAATTTCGGTTCACACTTCACACTTCACAGTTAACTCACAAATCCCCAATCTCAAATCATCAAAATTTTCTTTCATCAACCGAAATCCTCCACAACTCCACAACTCCAGCATTTTCACGACCATTGCACTCAACCGATACCCAATCCAAGCCAAACCAAACATTTTCACTGGCGTCACTGGGTCTTCGGGTCACTGGGTCTTGCGACTATCGACTGTGTTGCGATTTGCGACTAGGGTCTTCGGTGTGCCGGCGACGAGGAGGACGACGAGGCGCGAAGTCGGCGACAAACCACCGACGACGACGACGAGACTGGAGAATAAAGCACCGATCGAAGAGGAAGGACGACGACTCGAGACCACGTCGACGGCGAGGAGGGGACAGTGAGGAGAAGGCGAGACGAGATCCGAGCCGAGGAGGGAGGAGCAGCGGCGACGGCGAGGAGAAGAATGAGAAACCGAAGAGGAGAGAAGAAGACTCCAGATCCAGAAGCAAGGTCGGGGGGCGGAGAGGGGGTCAGATTTTTAGGGTAAAAGTTTTAAATTTTGCAAAATGGTCCCTGGCCAATTTTTTTTTCGGATTTGTCCGGAACTTTTCGGAATTTATGGTACCGGCCGGTACCGACCAAAAACGGCCGGTACTGGCCTGTATTCGGAACACTGCTTTGAACAGTTCTAATTTGGGCCAATATCTACAATGTTTCTTTTGAGTATTGGTCAGGGGAAGGAATAAGCTATTTTGCAAGTGCTTTGGAAAACCTATCTACTTGGATGAGAACACGACCAACTTCTAATGGATAGGGCATGTTAGGGTATGTATTGAGATATGTACTGACAGTGAACTCCCTAACTACTTCAACATTACAAGACTCAATGACGAAAATCATTTGTTTAAAGATTCTCTTAAGGCTTATTATTTTTCGAAGCTAAAGAAAAAAGAGCAAATGTAGGTTTGGAAACCTAAGCAGAAGGAAGTACAATCTATTGAGATAAATCCTCTATACTTGAAAATGTACTTATGGCTTCTCCTGATTCAACGGTAGCTATTGTTGAGGATATAAACCCCTATAGCTGAAAATGTACCTATTACTTCTCCTAATGTTACTATAGCTTCTATTAAGGTTATCACTGTTACTAATGTAGGTGTAGATGCAACATTGACTGTTTTAGACACCATAATTGTAGCTCCTTTTGAAGTTAAAAAGGGAGTAACTAAGACTAATAACACCCTTAATATGCAAGATAAGGTGTGGAACATAAAATAAAAGCCTTATTCATCTTGATTTTAACCAACGTAGCTGTGAACATGGCACTAGAAGTACTAGTATCCCTCTAATCCTTAAGCCTAGCACTAGCAAGGGTAGTTCTGATAAAAAAGCTAAAAAGAAAAAACAAGCTACTTTCTGTCTATGAAGTTTCTCATATGGAAAATTAAAGGCTTAAATAGCTTTACAAAGCAAACAACCATTTAGGATTTTATTACTCTGAATAAGTCACACTTTGTGGTTTAATTGAAACAAAAACCAAGCTTAACATATTCCAAAAGGGTCTCTGGTTTTTGTGACCCGCTTCAATAAAAGGATCTTAATCTCCTTGAAGCCCTCGATTTTTGCTTTTTAAAGTTGAAAATGTTCTAATCAATACCTACATGATGAGATTATGGTAAAATAGAACTATACTTCTTTCTACGTAACTGTCATATATGCCTCTAACCTAGAATTTTAAATAAGGCAACTTTAAGAGGACTTTAAGCACTTGGGAAACATCAATTCTCTTCCATATATTATTACTGGTGATTTCAACTATATAGTATTTCCTAATGAAACACAGGGTAATAAGAGAATCCTCAACCTATATCTTGAGGAGTTGAATTGAGTTGACTAATTTGAACTACTTAGGTAAATTCTACACATAGTCAAATAGGTAATCTAGTGATTGGTTCTAATAGAAGAAGTTGGGCAGATGCTTAGTAAACTCTAAATGGCTAGCTTAGTACCCACTTAGCCATATGAATTTTAGAAACCATTTGACCTCAGATCACCCCCTATTAGCGTACACATTGTTCAACAAGAAGGGAGCAGGAAAATACCCTTTAGGTTTTTTAACTCTTTATTAAAGCGTACAACTTTCAATACTACATAAGTTATAGCCTTAGAGTAAATTTTAGATGCTCAAATGCTTATAAATGTTTGCCTAAGCTCAAGGCTATTAAATTGGAGTTAATTAAGTTACAAGGAAGGGGTATGGATCCTATTATCTAACAAAAGAATAAAACTCGAAAAGCCCTAAACACTTAATAGGAACATTTATAGGCGTGAAATGCATCATATTTTAGAGTATAGTTTGATATATGTTTAGCTGTTTATTCGATTGTTTAGTATGTGTTTAGGATAGAATTGTGTTAGTTTGTGATTTATTTATGTTTTAAGTGTTTTATTGGTTAAAACAATCCTTTGAGCTTAAATATGATATTTTTTAGATACCTTGATGTATTTGGTAGTGTTTCAAGATGAAGATCGAAGAATGGAGGAGTTTGGGAGCAAATTGGGGCTAATTGCATGGCCCACGATCACAATCATGACAGAAAGGCCTAACATAGGCCACGATCATTGCCTGCGTCGGGTAGATGCACAGCCATTTCCAAACTTTACATTTCAAGGGATTTTTTGGACATTTCGGACCCCGGAAAACTCTAGTTTAACCATAAAAACAAAAGAAAATAAATAGAACAACAAGAAGAGAAAAAAAAAGGAGCTTTACATTCAGCCACTCTTGGAAACCTTAAAGGGAGAGAAAAAGAAGAGAGAGAAAAAAGAAGAAGAGGAATAAGGAGGAAGAAGAAGTGGATCCTGATGTCGTTGCTCCTCAGATCTGGTGGTATCCCTTCCCAACGTCATTGCCTTCCTGATTTGTCCAACCTAGGTACCATTTTCTCTTCATTTCCTTTTTCATTTAAATGTATAAAGTTGAGATGATTGTTTGGAAATGACTTTCGGGTTGTTGATAATGTTTTGAACTCTCCTTCAGGATTTTACTTTGAGTTAATGTTTATTTAGTTATTTTTGTGTTTATTGTTTTGGGTGTTATGATTGATTAATGTAATTGCATGTTTAAGTAACAAACCGAGAGAATGAGCCAGATAAAAATGATTAGATCAAATTAATGAGAGTTAGACGGTCTAATTGATCACTTAATCAATCTAGTTGGCAATTCATGGAGAGAGATCTTATGTGAGACCCGATTGTTTATTAGAGAGCTTTAGAACTAATTAGAATTGTGGGTAATTTGTGAATTGAGAAATTGGAAGTTCCATAATTCAATTAGGGTTTACAATTTAGGGTTTAATGTATAACTCATAAGAGAGTAACCAACCCTACAACCACCTAGAACCAACACCCTATAAACCCATAAATGGCTAGATTAGCTTTAATGATAGGTAAAATCCCCTCTCTTATAACCTGATTAACTCTCTTGAAGGATTTCCATTGTGACCTATGTGACTGCTCAGTTTAATTCTGTTTGTTGAAATTTTCGTGTTACAATTCTTAAATCAATTTCTCATATTTACTTTCCGTATTCACTTATGTATTTTATTTCTTTTTATTCTTTTCTCTAAGCCTTAGACGACTTAGGATTAGGCTAGTACCCTCCTCGTG
The DNA here is from genome assembly GCA_026770325.2 of Erythroxylum fimbriatum. Lineage (NCBI taxonomy): Eukaryota > Viridiplantae > Streptophyta > Magnoliopsida > Malpighiales > Erythroxylaceae > Erythroxylum > Erythroxylum fimbriatum. The sequence goes on along the minus strand of JANZLH020000080.1, from coordinate 159,130 downwards.
GGATCGACCCTTCAATAATACAAAGTACAACCTGTGCGCTTGCAGTTGTTGAGGGTTTTACAAATTGTAAAACTTGCTCAACAAACATCTAGCTATCAATTTTATGGATTCAATAGTTAGAACACAAGAACTTAATGAATTAAGAAAATACACTAATGTAATATAAGCCTACATCTCCTAACTTTGGAAAAAAAATCTAAAACCAATTATTTAAAGGAGGGAGATAGAAATTCCAAGTTCTTCTTCAGGAAAATCTAAGCAAGAAGAAACTATAATAATATTATTACGTCTAATTCTGATGGTAGTTTGATTTCAGGTCAATCTAACCTGAAGAAGATATCTTATGATCATTTCCCATAACTTCTAGCCACTCATCATGAAACTCATTCTCTGACTGACGAGCTTAAAAATGTGCTAAGGATCTCATTCTCACCTGTTTCAACTGAAGCTCTTACTAGAAGAGTCATTATTACAGAGATTAAAGCCACTCTTTTCTCCTTCCCGCTTGATAAGGCCTCATGTCCTGACAACTATAATACTAGATTCCTTTTTTGGAAAATTATACTAATGAATTGGTAATTAATGTTATTCTAGTATTCTTTAGATCAGGCAAAATATTAATTAAAGTGAACAGAACTTACCTTTTGTTGGTACTAAAAGTCCCAAAGCCAACTTCAATGAATGGTTGTAGACCCATAATATGCTTTAATAAGTTTTATAAAATTATTGCAAAAATTTTGGCTAGCAAATTGAAGAAAATTTTACTTGATTTCATCAATCCAAACCAAAGTGCCTAAGTTCCAAGTAAGAACATTGGTGATAACCTTATGATCTTGTAGGAATTTTTTAAGTGTTATAGCTTAAAACCCTTTATTAAAAGTTGTGTGATAAAAATACATTTTACAAGGCTTTCCATTCTTTAAGTTGGAGCTAAATCCTGTCTGCCTTCAAGCTATGAGCCTTCCCTTGAAATTTGTCTCTTGGATCAAAATTTATATAAGATCAGTGTCGTACTCCATCTTTATAGATGGTGAGCTCTCAAATATCTTTAGAGTTGCAAGATACATAAGGCAGGGTGATCCCTTATAACCCTATTTTTTGTCATTTATATAGAGTGTATTTTAAAGGTTCACCAAAATCAAAAATGGAAAAGAACTTAAATTCAAATAACATTAATGGTGTGACAAGTTAAGAATTTTATGGCTCTCCTTTGTTGATGATTTGATTTTATTGTGTGGAGCTAATCTTATTTCCATTGATCTATTTATCAGCTCCCTAAAATAATTTAAGCTATATCTGGTTTAGTATTAAACTCTATCAAAAGGTAATTTATTCTTTTAGTTAGATCAATCCTAATGTTGGAGAATGACTCATTGCCATGGGTTTGAATCAACAATAACTAACTTTTAGATACTTGGGAGTGCCTGTAAATGTAAGGAAACTCACAAAAGGGGTTGTACTCTTCTTGTTAACTCCATAAACAGGAGACTCCATAACTAGTGCAATAATTACCTATTATATGAGGGATACTTCAATTAACTATTTCTATATTAAGTAATTTTTCCATCTACTAGATTGTCACCTTAATAAGGCATTGAGGGACTTCTTCGAAAGTGGTTCTAGTGAAAAACCAAAAGTTCCTAATTTGAAACGGGTAACCATGTGTCAACCAAAGAAATATGGAGGCCTGAGAATTACCTCAATCTGCATAATGAGCAAAGTAATGGTGATAAGGAGGCTATAGAGACTATGCTCTGATGGTGAAAACTTATGGGTGAAATAATCATGTATCTAGAGGTATAAAGCTACTCTTGGAATATCTTAAACTTTTAGCCAAAATTTGAAAATGAAGGAGTTAGTTCATCCTTATATCAAACATAAGATTGGAGATGGGAGTAAAGCATTCTTCTAGTTTAATTCTTCCCACTTAAAAATAACACTTGGCAACAACCATTCTATTCTACAAGAGGAAGGGAAGAATTCATGAATTTTTTGGCCTCTAATACTCTTGACTCTTCCTCATAAGATTATGGACCTTTGACAAAACCTCTAGATTCACCTCAAAATCCCACAAAAAATCTATTATGTGAAAATCCAACTCTAATATAGTGTTACAAAGTAATTTGGGACTCTGCCAACTGTTATTCCCTCTCCTTCGTGGTATGGCTTGTAGCTCGCTATAGGCTTGGCACCAAGAACAACATCAAGCACTATTTTCTTAATTTGGACGACCTATTATATGAGGAAGCCCCTAAGACATTGAATTACTTATATTTCAATTGTAGGCACTCAAATGAATTATGGAATGGAATCCTTAATCAATTCATTTTGAATTACTCTAGCTCACTCTTACCTCACATTTTTAAATGGATTCCTCGAATCCAATTCAGTTGAAATGGAGATGAAAAACTTAGAGCTTTGATTTATTATATATGGCGAGAAAGGAACAACCAGTTATTTAAATTAAGAGCTATGAAAGTGAGATCATGCTTTTAGAATCTCACATTATATATCAGAACAAAGGTGATTGCCTTTGAATTTTATCCTCTACTATCTCCTGTCACTAGCAACGGATGATGCTTGCACTTTCAGTGAAACACATATCAAGCAAGCTCAACTCATGTCTAAAGGTTTTTTGTTTTGGAGATCATTTTTTTTATTCAATATAAAATTTAAAAAATTATTATGTACAGTACATGTAGTTTCTACGTTTTCACATTTATGCATTACATTCTTTATAGGGTAAAAAGGAATGTTTCTGATAATGACAAATTAACGAAACAGTCACGTTTGATAATTGTTAGTATGCATGCAGAGTAGTAGGTGAACTTGTTTGACGACTGAAACCCTGTTAATAATGATCAGCTCCAATTGATAAGAGATGTTACATTGAATTAATTATTATTAGCTGAAATTTGAAATTAATTAGTTTAATCTAATTCATGAGAGTAAGAACCAAATCTTTGATTGTAAGATTTTTAGTTACTTTAACTTTACTGATGGAATAAATAATTAATATCCAAGTTGGCTGACCATGTGAATCACTATTTAACTAAATGCATGTGTAGCAATATATATATAATCTAATTCTACGTCTTTCACAACTATATATAAGCATGCAAGTTAATTTTAATATAATAAGTAGTTGTTTTTTCAAGACGTACGAATCCAAATATATATATAATTTGTGACACCAAATTCTTTTATAATTTAACTGAAAATTTTTATAATATCATAATTAAAAAATCAGCACATGCATTTTATTTTGCTAATTTTTATCAACTCTTTGTTCGAGAAGGTGACGATCTTTAAGGAGATCTTCATCTTACTCGCTTACTGTTTATACAACTTTCCCGAAAACAGCTGGAAATATAGAACTTAATGGTAGTAATAACTAATTAGACAAGTGGTCAGTTGATTATTTCCCAATCCCTTTCACGTGCTTTAATATTCTAGATGAAACCAATGGATACATATATATATAGTAAATTACATACAATTGAAGTTTGAATTGCTCATGTTACAAAGCTACAACACATACTTTACTCCATTTATGAATCTCCCCCGTACCTAGATCTCAGTATATCTGATCAGGTACTTTAATTTGCCTTCCCTTAAAACATAAAGATTATAGAAGCCCTATAAAAATTAACTATAATTGGACCTTTGATTAAAACTCAAGATGGTAAAAGGAATGGTGTCTTGCTTATCACTTATTGTGGAGCAAAGTTTTAGTGAATTCCTCAAAATTTGACAAACTGAGTTACATTCCTTTATAAATTGACAACGACTCAACCTTAATATCTTTATCATTTGAGGTTCTTAATGTAGTAGTTCAAATATGGATTTGAAGAAGAGACTCGCTTTTCTCCACGTTGATCAATAGTATATAAATATATTAAAGAAAATGGGACTTGAGAATATGCTAATAAATGAAGAAGATGTATTCATTTTTAGATTTTGTAGTGAAGACAATATGGATAAAATGCTGGAATCATGGCCATGACATGTAAATGGTTGGCCCTTAATGCTTCAACAAATGGAGATTGATGTATCCTAGTCATATAGTTTTTTAGCACTATTTTATAGTATATTACTTATATTTTAGATGTGTTTTCAAGGATTTGATACTTAAATTGAGAAGTATTGTCATTTTAGGTCTTATTTCTACTTACACAAGGAAAAGAAGTACGAGATGGATTGGATCAAACTGGAGTAATTTCAAAAGAATTGGAGAAGGACAATAGAATACGACACCCTACATGCCACCATGTTGAGGCCCGTGTTCAAAGGTGATCACTTTTGTTTCTCCTAAGCACCCTGCGTATCCTTATGTTGCTCTCTAGATGAAGAAAACAGTGGTATGCATTGTCATGTGCAGGTCCAGTGTTAGAGTTCCTGATTTTTAGAGAATCTCTAAAAAAATTATAAACAATACCTAGACTTGTGTTTGGGACTGTGTAGCTTATTAAATATTAGAGTTTTGGGTTTTTAAGAAAATAAGAGGCTAAAAAGAGAGAGTATTTATTCAAGAAACATTCCAAAGTTAGTTTAAAGATGTTCTATATTAGTTTTGATTTAAACTTCATCATTTTTTTAGGATAAAGCAAGATTTAAATAGTAATTCTTTGAAGATTCAAAATTCAAGAATAATGATTTCCTTATCTTGTTTTCTTTATTGTTTTTTTATGTGATATTCTTTGTGTGATTATAAACTAATTTCATATATAGATTTAGGTAGGATGATCCTAGGATGTAACATACTTTAACTGATATTTTGTTTAAAGATTTTCTAGTTTTCTTATGATTTATCCATATTTTTATACTGATTGAATCGAAGGAGAGAAAGTAGAAATTTTGATATTTGAATCATACGTTTTAAGAAGAGATGTTTGATTTGGTCACTACATGGTTAAAATGGGTTAAGTATAAGCTATTCGAGAAAAAGTCACGAGATCTTCCTATCTATCAAGAGAGTTCATAGAACAAATTAAAGCATTCTTAGTTGTCTAGATTTAAAAGATATTTTTGGGTTAACCTAGAAACTATAGTAATCCATTAAGCTATAGTAAAATTCGATAAAGTACTAGCGGATTTCTCACCTAAATCTAGTTAATTCATTGATTGATATATTCTTGGTCATTGCTTTGTTTAGTGTTTATATTTGTTATTTACTTGATTTTCTTATTAAATCATCTATAATCCTTATTTTAGCTTATTAAGTTTGTGAATAGTGGGTAGTTAACCAATAATCTTCACGAGATCGACTCGTACTCGCTATCGCTAGCTACAACTACACATTTCGATTGTGATAACAAAATTTTTGGTGCTATTACCAAGGATTATGTTAGTATTTCAAAATTTGCAAATTAGCCCTATCAAGCTTTTTGTTTTTTTTATATTTATTTATTTTTAGAACTCTTTTGTGCTTTGTGGTTTACTTTTAGAATATAGGTATTGATCACTATAGTTACAAACATAATGGAAGAATAGAGAGTATAGTATTCTCTATGAGACTATGATATGGTGTCACTCATAGTGACAATGGAAGCTTGGAATGAAAGGTATAATAACATACATTGGGAAGCTGAATCAGTACTGGTGATGCGTTATGACATTAATAGAGGTGGTCACCTTAATCATGAATGTCAGGTACCAAAAAACATTTGGGAACAACCAATTTATATAGGAAACTAGCCTCAAAATCTCCCTATAAATATGCTTGTAATCCAGAATGGAGTGATGTTAATTATGATTTTATAGTTTTAACCACAATCATATAATGTATCTATAGCTAGCACTGTCAAGTACCAGTCGATCCCACAAGGGCTAGAATTATTAGTACTTATCGTCCTTTTAAGATTGCATGAATCGATTTATCAATTCCTCTATTAGGTTTCACCCTAATCCGGAAGACTTATGTCAACCTATCTCTAGATTTGCATGCAACTCCTTTCAATTATGAAAGATGTATTCATACAAAAGGATTTCTCAATCTCAGTTGCTTGAAATCATACATAAAATAATATGCTAATAATATTAATTCAAGTATAACTAAGAACATATAACTAAATCTCAATGAAACTCAAGAATGAATTAAGTTAAACTAAAATCAATACAAGGTCTCTCCTAGTGCTAATCTAATCTAAGTGCCAATAAAATTTCATTTCATAATCATAACATCAAAACTAAAGAAAATATCGAAAACTAAAAAAACCATGATGAGATCCCTTTTAATCTTCATGAAATCCGCTTTAGATTGATGGAACTCCATTTAAAATGTGTTTTCATGCTTAGGAGGTAAACATGAGCCAAAACTTAGTATAAACATGGACACTGATATAGAAGAATGTATGCAAATATGGTTTAATCAGGTTGCTTCTCATGCTTATAGCTACAAGTTTATTATATTGTTTAATTCTTCTGGTTCTAAAAAAACACTCAATATCTTAGGATAAGTTAATCATATTATAGGCGTGAATGGCCTATATTGATCTTATGATAATTTATTATACTCTTTTTAGAGTTGAGTTTTAATTTACTTTCATTTCCAAAAATAAGTTGTTGAGTATTGATTGGATGCACTATGATTTTAAGATTGAAAGAATTATATTAACTAAGATTTAAGCTTATATAAGAATAAGGAATAGTATATAATGGTCAAACCCCTTAAAGCGGAGGGGTAGGGGAAGTAACATACTAAATAGGAAAATTTAACTAGCTAAAGTTTTATATAAGCACTATTTAAACACAAGATGAAGAAGATTATAATTAACAATCTAAATACCAACTAAGTTCATTTAAGTATATATTACCAAGTGAGCTTAGTTTTTTATTAGGATTTCTCCAATTCAAAAGGTAGTATTAATTACCATTGCATATTTATCTAAAGCTAAGCCTTTATGAAGTTTATTGTTCCTTTCCCTCTAGATGACATGTATGCAGTACAAGAAAGTAGTTCTGAAGACACAAGCATTCTACTTTAGGTTTTTAACGTCATGCCCATTTAATAATGAGTGGCCCTCCCCTTTCATTACAATATAGTTTCATCAAATGTTGAATTTTAGACTAGACAACCTGAGAGTATAAACATTGAAAGAAGAGCTGGGCATTAGTTCATGAACCAACTGACATAATAAATATAAGACGTTCTGAATTGCATTGCATATATCCTTTTTTATAGTCTTTGGCTCACTGCCAACCAACTCATGAATGAAGAATTTGGGGTAGTGATTTAGACCAAATAAGGTTGAACTAGTAGACTTTTAAGGAATAAGGCCTAAATATCTCATAGAAAGACTTATTAGTGAACCTTTGTAAGGAGCCCCTTACCTAATATTACTTGTCACCATAATTTGAATTAGCTAATATATATAGATAGGTTTTTAATAATACAACTTTTACCTCTAAAGTTACAACTTTAATTCTCTCTAGACATTATATCACTCACCTTATCTTGAAGTGGATTTCTCATAATGAGTGCATTCAAGTCCTCCTTTAGGTTTAAAGGCCATAGATTAGATCAATTGTCAAACTAAAACTAAGTTAAGTCATCATTCCCTATCAAGCTTATAAAAGAAGTGTGGAGCTAATATTTTTTATCTACTAATAAATGGTCATGGATAGGTAATATTCATGCATCCATTTAATCCATAAAGCCTTTATATCCTTGTAGTAAGCAAAGTTATGTTCATAACTTGCAGTAAAGTTAAGCCCAAGCCACCTTCCTACTTAGGGAGACATATTTTTTCACTTAATCTTAGCTCTTTTTAGGCTCTCTCTTTTCCCTAACCATAAGTAATTCCTTATGATCTTCTTCATTTATTGGGTAATTCTTTTAAGGAGAATAAAATGGGAGCTCTAGTGTATGTAGACATTTATTAAGAATGATACAATAAACTATAACCTATTAGGATTTGACAAAGTCCTATTTAGCAGAAATATGGACATTAAGATATTTAAAGGGAGTATAATATGTATTCAATCTAGATATGGAGCCAAGCAAATCAATATTCTTAGAGTTAGAAGAGATATAAAGTTTACTTTGATCCTTGTTTACTTTCAAGCCTGACAATCTTAAAAACTAGTTAAGTGAACTCAACGTTAGCTTAAGGGAGGAAGGATTTGCAACATAAAAAAGGCAAAAGATCATCTACCAAAGTTAAATGAGATAGTTTAAGTCCATTGTACTTATGGTGAAACATAAAATAGTCACTTGTGTCTATATTGAATTTGAGCAGTCTGGAGAGAACTTTAATGGCTAAGGCAAATAGATAAGGAGATAAAGGATCCCTTGTCTAATACCTTTTGCCCCATGAAAAATTTTGGAAAGGGAATCATTCACCAAAATATTGTAGGAAGCTAAAAATATACAAGATTGAATCCATTCCATAAAGATTTATGGAAAATCAAAAACCTAGAGGCAATAAACTATAAATTCCCAGTCTAAAGATTTAAAAAGCTTTTACAAAATCTACTTTCTCTACGCAGCTTCTAATTGAGGCCCACAAAGCTTAAAGATGCATAAAATCCCATTAAAATGTCTAAAACTTAGTTTAGAATATCTATTTTATATTTTATTTTGAAAGAGCAAAGTAAAAAAAAATAGAAGCTAAAAGTCATCCACAGATCACTGAAAAAATTTTCAACATCCTAAATTAAGCTTATTAGTTATATGATGAGTGAAGATGATAACATTGGTCCTTAATTGAGTGGTATTTATACAATCTAAAACCCATTACCATATGAAAAGCTAAACCTCAAGCAATGAATATGTGAATTATGTGAATTAATGAACTTATATAATCGATAATCCAATATCCATATATTGTTCAATTGCTAATTTGGAATTTTTATCTTAAAATCCAAAACTCATGCAGTGCCTGATTATTTTGGGATTCATTTCACCACCATCTTTTAGTATAACAAAATAGGGAAGACATAAGTTCATCATTTTTTATAGTAGAATTTCAAAACAAGGATATGAAAATGAAAAAAAATGAATAGGTCTTTTACCTTGAATTAATAATGTTGGGTTGTTATCTTTAGGATGTAATATCCTGCCTTCTAAAATTATTAAGAGATTAAACAATTAGATTGAGTCACATAAGTTATTTCATTTAAGAATTTACGAGGTGCATTTCATTCACATGCATAATATTCAATACACATATGAATCATGATTTAGAAAACATCGCAAGATAGTATATGCACTCAATTGACATATTCCGGGGTATGGAACGAAAATGAATGCAATATGAATGTGCATTTCCCAATATTTTGCATTTTGATTTACCAATATTATGAATTGATGAATTATAATTAGTGAATTGAAAATTTATTGTTACAATTAAGTAATTGATGAGGTGTTATGTGAATCTAGTCTAAGAAAAATGTTAAAGAGAAAGACAAATTGATACATGGGAATTTAGGTGGATTAGGCCTATGGAATGGTGACATGTGGCATTGGGAATAAGTGACTAATGACTCAGTTAAATGGATGACAAGTGGCTTGAGTATAATTGCAACAAGTGGACCTTCAAGTTTGTTACAAAAAACACTTTATACTTGTGACGTGTGGAGCAATAAAATGGTGACATGTGTAGCTTTACAAATGGTAACATATATAGCCTTACAATTTGTGACATGTGTAGCCTTACAAGTAGTAACATATGAAGGCTTAAATGAGTGAAATGTGGCTCCTAAATTAAGTGATACATGGGCCAATAGAATAGTAACATATGGACTAATAGAAGGATAACATATGTACCAATAGAATGGTGACATATGGACCAATGGAATGGTGACACATAGATTAGTTTGACTTCCTTTGAATTTTCTAGAGAAAATGGATGAAAAAGGCAATAAAAGTGAGAGTGAAGGTCAGCCATAAGGTTAGAAGAGGCAGAAAAACGAAAATGAGAAGAGAAGGAGAGAAAAAGGGGAAGAGAAGAGGAGAAGGAAAGAAGTTATCAAGGTAAGTTGAAATTCTGGTTTCAATTTCATCTTTCTATTTCTATCTGTCTTTCATATTCTTAGAGCACGAATCTGAAGAAACTCAAAGAATGAAAGTTTTGGATATAGGTCTTAAATTGACCTCTGTGAAAGTGGCTTGACAAAATAATAACTAGAGTTCTAGTTATGCTTGTTTCCCTAATACCGCCTATGATAGACCACTGTATAGGAACCTTGTATTATTTCTGGATTTTTGAGGACCTTAGAGTCTGAATTAGTGAAAGTATAAAACATGAAAAATGATTATTGATGTCTTATTAATGCTTCTGTAAAACGGTTTTGTTAGTAGATGTATTGATAATGATTTATTGAGGTTTGAGTATTAGTTGCCAGTCTGTTTCTTACTAGAAACAGGACATAATTCGGATGGAGATTAGATTTTAAAGTGAGATATTGTTTGTGTAATTTTTAGATATATTAATACTAATGGAAGTCTAGTTTCTGGGGGCATAAGAATCATGACATTTGGGTTTTTGTAAAGAGAGTTATGATTAAAAGAAAACTTGTTCATAAAGGAAGGTTTAAGTAAGTTTTGTCTCATCTTTCTCTACATTATGATTTTGAGTTGGGTGTTAAGATATGTTGTTCTCCATGGTTGAATATACATGAAGCATGGTTTAGATGAATGAAATGAGTCATGGAGAAGCTCCCTTAAGTCAAAACCGAAATGCCCTCTCTTTGGTGGAAGTTGTGAATTTTTGGATATCTTTTGGAATTGTTGATTTAAATGAATTCTATGGTGTTAATTGTACATGTATAATGTTAATTGATGATGAAAAATGAAGAAGTATGTTGGGTAGGCTTGGTCGAAATGATGGAAGAAGGAATGGATTAATGTGATGAGTTATGTAATTATGATAAATGTAGCTTAAATGAAGGGAATTGGATTGAATGGAGTGGTGAAATGTGTCATTGTTTGGAAGTGTTTACTACGTAACAAGATAGGAGCATGAATTACTATGATAAAGTCTTGAAAATGTGACTTGAAAGTCAGGTACATTAGGTGTTTGATAAAATGTCTAAGTGAACTTGGCTTAGGATTTAAGGATTCGTAGTGACATATATTGAAAGCGGCATTCATATTGACTTAGAGTAAACTTGAATTGTTGCTTAGATTGACAAGTAATGGCCTAATGTCTTTAGTTATGTTTTGAAATGAGTAAGTATTGTATTAAAGGCATTAAATGCCTTAGAAAATGTAAAAAAGCTAATGTGAATAGTAAGAAAGTAACCATGTGAGGAGTTTAATGGTCGAATCCTATAGCATAAAGAGAGCGACATTGTGTTTTATACACTTATGTGATAGTGTATAACTATGAAACTCATGTTTAAGTAGTAAATACATAGTATGTCCTTTTTTATGTATAAAGACTTGGGAGCTATGAATCGAGGTGCTCGTAACGAGGATTGTTGAAGTTAAGGGAGTGTACACCTTTTTTTTAGGTGAGTTGGGAAACCATATTTCTCATATGGGATTAGATCATCCTAAGACTTGTATGATGACTTGTATGTGAAATTTGAACCTAGGTAATGCATAGTAGAATTGAATCTCAAATGGATGCTAATATGCTCATGTATTTATAAAACAACATTGTTTTGAACAACTATTCATTTTGAGTACAAAAGATAGCTTTTATTACATGAAATAATGTTTTCAAATTTACATATGCATAATTGATTCATGTATGTTGCATATTTTTGTCCTATTTTCACTTAGAGAAATGACAAGCCTTCCTTAGTTTTTGTACTTAATATTTCTATATGATTGTTGTGATTGGTGAGAAAACGATTGGCCAATCGTGTGCTGGGCACATGTGATTAAGCGACTCCCGTGCCCTTGATGTTGGTACATAAAAGTCGAGTCTCCGTGTTGACATCTTTCTACGGGACATGCGGGTGATTCCACACCTAGAGTCTGGAAATCGACGAGGTCATCACCTAGGGTCATGAAGCTCTTGTCGACTGTAGTCCAAACTCACCACGGATGAAAGTCGAGCCAACACTGGGAATTGGTGGGAGTGCACACTATTTTAGCTGACTAGTGGTGACACACATGATTGTTTTGGCTTATTTTTATATTTGTTTTTTGACGAGATTTGATTTATACACCTGATGTTTTTCAGCTTTTGTGTACTGGAACTGGAAACTATGTTCACCGGATGAGTGATTAATAGGCTAGGCCTATATGGTTCCTAACTAGTATACGTTGAGTCACAGGCTAGGCCTATGTGTTTTTATTGTGATGTGTATTCACTTCATAGGTTGTCTACACTATCTTGCTTTGTGTCGAGATCTAATTGCGATATATGTGTTTCTTGCTCACTGAGTACATAGTGTACTCACCCCCTCCACTTTCCAACCATAGAGGTTAATTTAGTGAGCTTGATGCTCTGAGTAGATCGTGCAGTCTTTAGACATTTTCAGGGCATAACCCCATATGGGTAGTTTCTGTTTTTACTTTAGTTGTATAGTGGCTTATGAACTATTTTTTTAATTAAGTTAGTTATGTTGATATGCTTTATGATTTTGTAAATTAACTTTTGACTATTTTGTGGTTTGTAAAGGACCTTATGTATAAACCTTTTGTATTGTTGATGAGATTGCTCTTGAGTAGACTTAAAAGTTCAGAAGTTGTGGTAGAGTTTTAAATGTGAATATAAAAGTGCCTTTAAAACTGTTTACAAGTATTTTAATTGAGTTTTGGTATTTTCAAATACATTCGTTGTACTGTCCAAATGTTTTCAAAGGATATTAAGTTAGCCTTGCACAATCGGGTTAAGGGTATCGTGAGTGTCCTTAGCTCGGGTACGCGGCAGTTGTCATGGACTCGATGTGGTACCAGATCGTGACATTAAGTTTAAAATCTGTTACTAAAGGAGTGTAAATTAGCTTTGACTGATCCATTTTAAAAAATTATAACACATTTTCAATATCCTTGTAGTGCTTCCAAAGGAGTTCAAATTAACTTTGACTGACCTATTTAAAAAAAATTGTAACCCCTTTTCAATGTACTTTTATTGGGAAAAGTACAATATGCCTACTCTTTTTTTCCTTCTAAATCCCCATGCCCTTTTTTTTTACATGCATATAAATCTTTCATCTCAAACTTACTACTTGATAAGGCCTTCGTATCATTAATCTCAATGTTATTATTAGTTGTAATTAATATGTCATTAATGTATTGCAATAAATAGATCTATTAATCATCTGATATCTTCTTAACGTAATCTTATTTATCAAACTAAATAAGGACAAAATCTTCAAAAAGTATAAATGCATAAAACCTTTTGCATAATTTCTTTCGTAATTGTTTCAAACCATATACAGATTTCGTCAACAAACACACATTATCCTTCTTCTTGAAGTCATGAAAACCCTCTAACTGTGACATATAAATATATTCTTCTTGATTCACATATAAAAATTTAGCTTTCGCAACGAGTTACTCTAAATCTAGATCAAATGTGCTTACCATATCTAAATGAACTTGAACCGTCTTATGCTTCACCACTGGTGAGAGCACCTTAATCAAATCCCTCTTTCTGTGAAAAACACTATCCTAGTAGTTTTACTTTAAACTTAGTTAGATTAACTTTAGGAATACCTTTTTTATTAAAGAATTATTTGCATTCCACTGACTTTATATTTATTTTTAATGATACAAGTTCTTATGTCTTGTTTTTGTGCAAAAGAATACAACTCCTAATTTATAGCAATCATCCATTTTAGTGCTTTTTTACTATCTATTTCTTGTTTATAAGTCCATGGTTCATTGTAATCTATTTTATCTACTACCAAAGTACATGCAACAGGGTTAGTTTCAAATCAACATAAGCTAAATACCTGACATCTCTTCTAATTTTTTCTCTTTAGTCTCTTTGCTACTATTTTGTAGGTTGTTCTTTTTACACATCCATAGGATGATTTTTAACTATTCTACATAGAGTTTCAGTTTGAAATCTAACCTTCTGGTTAGCACCCTAATCCTTTTTACCTGCAAGACCATCGAGCTTCTCTTTTTAACCATAATATAGGAGATTCATTAAAAGTAACATTTATACTATTAATAAAATTTGAATTTCTTTCCTTTTCAGTATATTACAATATATACCTTTTAACTTGAGCAACATATCTTTAAAATATACATTTCATTGCCCCAGGCTCTAGTTACCATTATTATTATGAGCATAAGTAAGAAAATTAAACATACATAAACTAAATAATTAGAGGGAGTATCATATTCTTGAGGGGTCTTTAAAATTATTATAGTTGATTTAGATAAGTAGCAATATTAAATTTACGTTAGCCTAAAATTGTTTTGAAAGTCTAACATTTAGTCACATACATTAAGCACAATATGTTAGTATTTGATTCATTTATTTTACAACTCTACTTGTGGTGTATAATGTATAGGGTGGTGCCTCACTATAGCTTCCTTCTTGCATAACTCATGAAATGGTTTATTAAAAAATTCCAACCTATTACCTATTATGAGTATCTTGACCTATTTTTGATATGTTTTTCAACTATAGTCTTCCACTTTTAAACTTTCCACATACTTCATCCTTCGATTTTAGAAAATACACCCAAGCTTTTTTAAAATAATCAACAATAAAAGTAATAAAGTAACTACATCCTCCTTTGGATTGAATTAGAGCAAGACTCCATAAATTTGAATTAATATAATTAGGAATGCTTGTGGAATTGTGCTTATTGGAATTGAATTTAACCCTAACTGCTTTCCTAGATCATAAAACTCATATAATTTCATCTTCCCAATTATAACTCTATCCAAAAATCTTTTTTACTAATATTTCAAGTCCATACTCACTTGTGGGACCCAATCTATTATTCCAATATAGAAATTAAATTCAATTCAATTTGAATGGTTAAATTCAAAAGTCTTTACAGAAAGATCTATAAACAAACCGATATAGTTTGATTTTTTAACTCACTCAGTAGTCCTTCTAAAGCCCACTTCTGCCCCATACTACGAGTGAAAGGGAAAATGTAAAGACTACCATTAAAGCAGCCCAAGCGAGACTTACTATATCCATGTG
>JANZLH020000080.1:125155-143956 GCA_026770325.2 Erythroxylum fimbriatum | reverse complement strand
ATTTGGGAATTGTGGATTTCAATTGTGATTTCAAATTTTCAATTGTCACCGAAAATGGAAATTTAAATTTGAAATTTGGAATTTGATTTTAGCATTTTGGTATTGAAATTGAATTGAATTTGAATTGAATGAAATTGAAGTGAATTGAATTGGACTTGAAATATAATTGCAAAATGTTAGACTTGAAATATATCAATATGGACTATTTTGCAATTTTAAAAAAATTTAGGGACTATTTTATAAATTTAAAAAATATCCCGAAACGGTACCCGGTACCGACCGGTACCGGTACAGTTCCATTCCAGAGCCCAATCCGGTACCAAGTCTGGTACGGTATTCAGAACATTGATTCTTAAGTAGTATGTAATAATCCTTTTTACTTTTATTTCTTGAAATAGGGCTGGTTTCTGGACTGCAATGGCTTCCAATTTGACTAACCAATCCCGTAATGTCCTAAGCAAAAAGGTCATGGTGAAGAAAGAGGTTATCTGATTTTCCAAATTTGTAAATTGCAACACTTCTTATCTGTCTGGATTGACTTTGTTGGTTTTGTGTCTTGATTGGAGAAAAACATCAGATGCATATAATACTTGTACCTTATTATGTATGCTACCACTGCATGATAAGTGGCTTGTTGATTGGCAGGATTCAATGGACAATATCACTCTCTTCTCAATTATCACGATTATGTCCTTTATCTTACTAGCTCCAGTGGCTCTTTTCATGGAAGGTGTCAAGTTTACCCCTGCATACCTCCAATCTGCTGTAAGTTTGCTTAAATAGCTAAAAGAGTGTTACAAATTTACTTGAAAGTGTTACAAATTTACTTGAACTTTGGAGTATTTATTTTTGATATAAATATAGCCTGAGTTGTTCTATATGTCATTTGCTTGATAGGGGTTGAATCTTAAAGAGGTTTATATTAGGTCTCTACTTGCTGCCCTTTGCTTCCATGCCTATCAGCAGGTATTTATTCGTCGTTGCTTAAGTTTGTCGATATTTGTTGTTGAAGGCTTTTCTTGTCACATTTGATAAAATGTTACATGTGCTGGAGATTGGACAATTAGTGCATATGACAAATATCTTGCTGAACTTATTTCATGCTGTTGACTCGTTCATTGAACATTGACCTGCATGTACAGCTTTCAACTTTTCAGCTTAAATTATCAATTAAAATGACATCACAATGGTAATTATTTATTACCATTATTTATTTTGTCCCTTTTAATACTTGACTTTGACGAGTATGTTAATGGCAGTTCAGTAAGTTTTTCCAAACGTCTATAGAAATATATCATTTATTTCATACTTGCTGACTTGCTGTGTAAAACTCATTATTTTGAAAATATGCTATTTTATGAAGACTTTTGTTGTTCTTTTCACTTTTTTTTGTTGTTGCACAAATTTAAACACAGCAATTTACGATTTATTTTATATGATTGCTTTACTATTTCTAAATGTTATGTGCCTCATGATTGTAGTTGCCAAGTGAAGCTGTGGTTAGTCATGTACTTGAAGCTCCACAAGGGTCATTGCTGTTGGGAATCCTGATACTTTGCTTTCAGCTTTGGTTGGTCATGTACTTGAAGCTCCACTGCTGCTGTTGGCAAAGACATAGTGTTAGCTTGTAGTAATCAAAAGAAGCACAACAAAAGTCAGAAGTCTAATTCATTTAAGAAGTTTCAAACAATATCCAGTCCTTTAGTGAAGTTGTCACAAAGGGATCTCTTCTTTAATCATCTCACGACTGCAAGCACTTGGTATTTGATATATCGCTATTTCTTCTCCCAAAATTACCCACAACATTTCTTCCTTATCTTATGTCTTACAAACTTGTACAATGTTTGATGGACATTCTTTCAACAAAGGGCTTTTGGTAGTCAGATGATAGATGAACCTTCAGATTAATTAGTGTATTAATTAGTGTATTATGACATGTTTACGAATTGTAATTAGTGTATTTTGATATTAATTAGTGGATTATGATATGTTTGCGAATTGCAATTAAATAATACATTGTCTGCAGGTATGAAATTCTTGTGATACATGAATAATTATTAAAATTACTGATATACTAAAAAAATTTAAGAATTATTAAATAAATAAAATTAATAAATAATATTGAATAGTTATTAAACAAATAAGATTTTAAAATTTTGTATTTTAAAAATAATTATTAAAATTGAAAAATTGAAAAATTACAATGATTTTTGAAAAAATAGAAAAATAATACAACTTTTCGTGACGTCACAGAAAGTCACATTCCACGACGTTTTAAAAACGTCATAGAATGTTCAAAAATGTCGCGGAATGTGACTTTCTGTGATGTTTCCAAAAAACGTCACAGAAAGACCAATATTTCAGTGACGTTAATTAAAACATCGCGGAATATCCATATTTTCCGTGATGTTTTATGAGAAATGTCGCAGAAACCTTTTGCCTGCACCACAATTGGTGACATTATTTGTGACGTTTTTTGAAACGTCGCAAATTATATTCTGTGACGTTTTTTGAAACTTATGACATTTTTTAAACGTCGCAAATTGTACTGTTTTCTTATAGTGTCAACCTTTGAATGAATTAAGTTTGTTCCAATCTGGAAGATGATATAGGAAATCACTGATTTTGGGTGAATGTTAGGTTAGTTTTAGTGAAAAGACTGAACAAGGAAGGATGGTAGAGAGAGAAATTACGAAAATGGGAGAGGAAGATGGGAGAGGTTTATCTCGATGTGCTTTTAAATATGAACCTACTTTGCTACTTTCCCTTTTTTTCTCGTCTCCCGTAACCTTAAAGAACTAGTTATTACAAACTTAAATGAATATCAACGGACTCCCTCGTAAGATTCTTGTGTACAAAGACTTGCAAACTTATATACATGCAATGTCATGATCAACAACTCTCATACCCGCTCACGTCTAGTTATAACTACTCCTATGTAGAATGCCTATCTTTAATAAAAGTTAGGACAAATGACATTGACATTGATTTGTATCATGCCTAAAAATATTTTAAGGACTCAATTTCATACATTACCTTGTTATACTATCTTATAACAAGGCAATGTATGAAATATTTTTACTTGGATGTAAACTCACTATCTTATACTATGTTTAACTTAGACAATTCCAAATATCATAAGTCTGACTTGAATGCCATAATTTCTATATCAGAGACACTCCTTGCCCTTATTTTATAGGTCTTCAAGTCTAAATATTAGATATATTAAGTATAACCCAACTCTAACAAGGGATGATAAATTTACTAACATCAATATTTTTTCAACGTCCATTTCAAAAAATGTAAATGTAATTCACTAATAACTATTTTTTGGTACATTGTTGATTTATATAATACTAAAGATAATGATCAATCTTGAATTAAGATATAAAAAATACATCTTAATTAAACTTCAACTAAAGATATTTTTATCTAATTTACGTTTTATTTAGACTCTCATGAAACTGTAACATGGGATTTTCAATATAATTCTATTAATTATATAAGCATTATATATTTTAAGTTTAAATGACAAATTTTTACTTGGATTATTATTACAAATATAACTGTTTTCTTGCACAAACGTTTGCTGCTTCTCGTCTATATGTTAGCCAACATGTCCTTTTCATGGTTAAGCTTCTCACCGACTCATTAGAACTTTCAACTTAATCAGCTAAAAGAAACATGTGATATTTAACTCAAAGAATGGTAATAATGGTGGGTTGTGGTGGTGGTGGAATGGAAGCAACAATTTTGTGGAGCCTCCGATGCCTTTCTTTTATGTTTCTCTTTCCTCTGCTGCTCACTAAAAGGAATTGTGAATGAATTGTGTATAGAATATCTATGGCGTTTCGATACATTTTGTGAAAGGATTATGAGCCTTTATATACAAGTAAAAATAAAATCATAAGAGATTTACAGAATATATCTACAATTAATATTATGGTCTGGTTTAATCTACGTGTATCCAAAGATATATAATAATCTTATCTACAAAGATTGAGTAGTTAAGATACATGTAGAACAAACTTTATCAACCCCCCTCAAGCTTATGATGTGTAGCAATCGTGAGCTTATGATGAAGACGTTGAAATGCTGAAGATGAAAAAGCCTTGGTCATAATATTAGCAATTTGACGAGTAGAGGCAATGTATCTGATAAAATGTGCTTTGTACGAGATGAGTGATCGGATCAAAAGCAAGGAATGTAGCACCAAGATTATCACACCATAGAGTGAGTGTAGTAGAGAAACCAATTTCTCCCGAAAGAAAAGTGGTCCAACAGAGTTCTACTGTGGCTAGAGCAATGCCTCAATATTCAGCTTTAGTACTAGGTCTGAAAATAGTAAGCTATTTTTTAGCACTTGAAGAGATTAAATTGGGCCCAAGATAGATGCAACATCCAAAAGTAAAATGATGATCATCAGGACTATTGACAGCGCATCGTAACGTTAGTCAAAATAAAATAACTAGACCTACTACTATAGCAGTGGTGAGTCTAGTTATTTTATTTTGACTAGTGTTACGACGCGCTGTCAATTTTGGCACCCTTATTGGGGAGTGCAATGTTTTAGTTTTTATTTGTGATTTTAATTGGTGTTTTGTAAATATTTGTTCATAATTGCTTTCTTTTCAGTTATTTTGTGATCCTTTCTTTATTTTGTTTCGTGTTTGTGATTTATAAAAAAATCATGGATGGAAGTAATTTTTTCTTTAACTCTTATTCTTAATCCTATAACCAAGGTTGGACTGATCAACCTAACTTTGGTTATAGATGGGATAACCATCAGAATTATTTCTATGATAGTTTGCAGGATGCACACAATAATTCTCATACAGACCAGAAGCTTCTTATCACAACTCCGATCCATCTCTGGAAGAGTTGATTAATATTGTGAGCGCTAATACTTTGCAATTGCAGCATAATACTCTACAATTCCAATAGGATGGAGGGAAATTTTCAAAAAATACATGATCTAGTGCTTAAGATTCGGAGAGCCAACACGACTCAAGTACATCTCTAAAAGAATTGTTTAATATTATGGCTCAAATTCAACAGAATATACAACAGTTCCAACAAGATATGCAATAGCTGTTTTAGTAAGGTGTAGAGCAAATCCGACAGGATGCTCTGTAATTCCAATAAGATGCATTGCCTCGATAGGGAGATATCAATCATCTGGAACCACAAAATGAAGAGGAGCAACCATATCAACCCGAGGTGTACCTGTAATATCCTGGCTCCTCCTAAAATTGTTAAGAGATTAAACAGTTAGATTGAGTCACATGAGTTATTTCATTTAAGAATTTATGAGGTGCATTTCATTCACATGCATAATATTCGTATAAACATATGAATAATGATTTAGAAATCATTGCAAGATAGTATATGTACTCAATTGACATATTTTGGGGTATGGAACGAAAATGAATGTGCATTCCCAATGTTTTGCATTTTGATTTACCAACAACATAAATTGATGGATTATAATTAGTGAATTGGGAATTTATAGTTACAATTGAGTAATTAAAGAGGTGATTTGTGCATCTAGTCTAAGAAAAATGTTAAAGAGCAAGAGAAAATGATACATGGCAATTTAGGTTGATTAGGCTAACGAAATGGTGACTTGTGGTATTAGGAATAAGTGACAAATGGCTTAGTTAAATGGATGAAAACTGGCTTGAGTATAATTGTGACAAGTGGCCTTTAAGTTTGTGACAAATGGAACTTTAGACTTGTGACATGTGGATCAATAGAATGGTGACATGTGTAGCTTTACAAATGGTGACATATATAGCCTTACAATTTGAGACATGTGTAGCCTTACAATTAGTGGCATGTGTAGCCTTACAAGTAGTGAAATATGGAGGCTTAAATGAGTGACATGTAGATCCTAAAGTAAGTGACACATGGACTAGTAAAATAGTAACATATGGACCAATAAAAGGGTAACATATGTACCAATATAATGGTGACACATGGACCAATGGAATGGTGACACATGGATTAGTTTGACTTCCTTTGAATTTTCTAGAGAAAATGGATGAAAAAGGCAATAAAAGTGAGAGTGAAGGTCGGCCATAAGGTTAGAAGAGGGAGAAAAACGAAAATGAGATGAGAAGGAGAGAAAAAGAGGAAGAGAAGAGGAGAAGGAAAGAAGTTATCGAGGTAAGTTGAAATTCGGGTTTCAATTTCATCTTTCTCTTTCGATCTATCTTGCATATTCTTAGAGCACGAATTTGAAGAAACTCAAAGAATGAAAGTTGTAGATATAGGTCTTAACTTGACCTTTGTGAAAGTGGCTTGAGAAAATAGTGACTAGAGCTTGAGTTATACTTGTTTTTCCTAATATTGCCTGTGATAGACCCCTGTGCAGGAACCTTGTATTATTTCCCGATTTTTGAGGACCTTAGAGTCTGAATTAGTGAAAGTATAAAACATGAAAAATGATTATTGGTGTCTTATTAATGCTTATTTGAAACGGTTTTGTTAGGAGATGTATTAATAATTATTTATTGAGGGTTGAGTATTGGTTGCCAGTTTTGTATCTTACCAGAAATAGGACATAATTTGGACGGAGATTATATTTTAAAGGGAGATATTGTTTGTGTAATTTTTGGATTTATTAAGACTAATGGAAGTCTAGTTTCAGGGGGCACAAGAATCATGACATTTGGATTTTTGTACAGAGAGTTATGGTTAAAAGAAGATAACTTGTTTATAAAGGAACGTTAGGAAGAAAATGATGTAAACATTGCACATAAGGTTAGGTTAGCTTGATGGTTGAGGAGATATTGAGCTAAAATAGTAAGTGAATTATTGACCTATTGACATATGTTATAATAACATTTATGATGATTGATTAGGGATGAATTTGGTTGTGGTGGTGTATGAATATGAGATACATATTTGAGTAGTAAATACATTGTCTATTTGTATGTATAAAGGCTTAGAAGCTGTGGATCAAGGAGCTCGTATCGAGGATTATTGAAGTTAGGGGAGTGTACAACTTCTTTTGAGGTGAGTTGGGGAAACCATATCTCTCAAATAGGATTAAGACATCCCAAGATGCATGATGACTTCTATGTGAATTTTGAACCTAGGTAATGCATAGTAGAATTGATTCTCAAATGGGTGCTAATATACTTGTGTATTTAAGAAATGACATTGTTTTGAATAACACTTTGCATTTGAAGTGCAAAAGATGACTTTTATTACATGAAATAATGTTTTGGAATTTACATATGCAAAATTGAGTCTTGTATGTTGTGTGTATGTGTTCTCTTTTGGCTTAGAGCTATGGCAAGGTTCCATTTTATTGATTGGACTGATAAATAAAGGCATGGTGCCTTACTTGATTTTAGTACTTAATATTTGTCTATGATTTTTCTGATTAGTGAGGTAACGATTAGCCAATCATGTGCTAGGCACAATAGATTAAGCAACCCCTGTACCCTTGACGCTGGTACATAAAAGTCGAGTCCCCATATTAACATCTTTATACGGGACTTACGGGTGATTGCACACCTAGAGATCTAGTCACCGATGAGGTCATCACCTAGGGTCACAATGCTCTTGTCGATCATAGTTCGAACTCACCACGGATGAAAGTCGAGCCAACATCGGGAATCGGTGGGTTTACACACTAGTTTGGCCAACTAGTGGCGACACACATGATTGTTTTGACCTATTCTGAGATTTGTTTTCCTGATAAGATTTGATTTATACATGTGAAGCCTTTCTATTTTTGTATACTGGAACTGGAGCCTATGTTCATTGCATGAGTGATTAATAAGCTAGGCTTATGTGGTTTCTAACTAGTATATATTGATTTATAGACTAGGCCTATGTGTTTCTATGTCATGTATATTCACTTTATAAGTGGTTATGTGCATGATAGATGCGTGAAAAACCCGTCCTTAGGTTATCTAGACCGACTTATTGTGTATCGGGTTCTATTTGCGATATATGATTTTCCTACTCACTAAGTACATAGTGTACTCACTCCGTCCGCTTTCCAACCATGCAGGTTAATTTGGTAAGCTTGAAGCTCTGAGTATGTCGTGCGGTCTTTTGTCATTTTCGGGGCATTACTGCACATGAGTAGTCTCTATTTTGTACTTTCATTGTTTAGTGGCTTATGAACTGTTTTTATTAAGTTGGTTATGTTGATATACTTTATGATTTTGTAAATTAACTTTTGACTGTCTTGTGGTTTGTAAATGAAATTATGTATAAACCTTTTATACTGTTGTTGAGATTACTCTTGAGTGGACTTAAAAGTCCAGACGTTGTGGTAGTGTTTTAAATGTGAATATAGAAGTGCGTTTAAAACTAATTTACAGGTATTTTAACTGAGTTTTAGGATTTTCAAAATACTGTTGTTATGTTGTCCAAATATTTTCAAAGGATATTCAGTTAGCTTGCATAGTCAAGTTAAAGGTACCATGAGTATCCTTAGCCTGGGTATGCGGCGGTTGTCATGTGCCTGATGTAGTTCCGGGTCGTGACATAGGAAGTGAGAATTTATCTATAGTAACAATTATAGCCCCATTATGTATCCATCCACCAAAACATACAAAGAGATTAACTAAATGAGAATTGATAATTTGGAGAGTAAATATATATAGTTTGGAGTGGATTATACGATCAAAACGTGACTTAATTTATAATTAAATCATTTATGATCAATTTAATTAATTTAGAATTGATAAACTAACAATTTTTATTACTTATAATATAAAAAATATGTAAGATAAATATAAATTACATTCCTATTATGAGGGAACTGTAAATATTTCATGTCAATATTCTTATAAGAAATTGAGAGATGCTTGAATAAAATTATAAGTTGAAATAACTAAAGTAGCAAACTTACCAAGGCAATAGCATATGTTAGTCTGGTTTCTTCAACATAGATAAAAAACCTTATTGTGAAGCTTGATATATAGCCTATAAACAAAATCAACTAATAATATTAGCCTTTCTAGATACTATTTTGACTAATCCTTAACTATGAAAAAGTCTGCTTGAACTTACATATTGTGTTGAAGGGTTAACACTACTTACAATTACATGCTAATCTTTGTCTTTTTTTCAAAGTCATTATCCTTTTGTGTTGGTCCCTAATGGCATTTAAGACGAGGTGAATTGGGTATTGGTGCATTTAACAACCCTTTGCAACTTAAAAAGGGAATCTTAATCAATTTCAAATAGAACTATGAAATGGTAATTTAGTAAAACTCAATGAAACAAAGAAGACAAATGTAATGAACGTAAGGAAGAGAAATTGTTAACTAATTTTATAATAGTTTGAAAAACAATGCTTGCTTACGTCTACTTCTCAAATCTCTCTTACTAGTCTAATAAACTTTTTAATAATTGGTAATTAGACTAAGTTTTTGGCATATTTTAAGAGTATTTTACTTATGCTTTTATGGTTTTTACATAAATTGATAGTCAATTTGGTTGCAAAAATTGATACTTAATTTGGCTTATATTTTATTATCAAACCTTGTTTTGGCTCCCTAATAAAGAAGGAATGAATTCAGAAAAATTAAAGTCAAACTAAAGCATATTTTGTCATGACTTTAGAGGAAGGATTTGGAATATGCTTCACAATGCAAAATCATATCCAATTCATATTTGATTTCAAAGTATACAAGTCCAATATTAATCTATGTTTGGATTTGTGTTAGAAATGACGTTTACAAAGTTAAGGACAAAATAAAAAGTGAAAAAGGAACAATATTAACACTACATAGATCTGTATTATTCCCTTGTTAGCAATAATGTTATGAAAATCCTAGGGCTTTTTTATTAAAAAAAGGTGGGAGATGATTAAATAGTTGAACTAAAGCATTTGAAGATAAGAAGGAAGTAATTTTAGAGAGAATGAAGGAATTTCCATCAAGATTCAAGTGAAAAACCTCAAAATTTTTAGATTTATGAGAACGAGTTATTTTGTTTTGTATTCTTTCTTGGCTATTATTAGGTTTCTTCAATGAAGGAATTTCCATTGAGATTCAAGTGAAGAACTTCAAGATTTCAAGATTCATAAGAATGAATTCTTTTATTTAATGTTCTTCACTTCAAGATTTCAAGATTTATAAGAATGAATTCTTTTATTTAATGTTCTTTCTTGATTGTTGTGGAGTTTCCTTATATTAGTATGAACTAAATTGGGATAGATTTAGATGAGATGAATCGTAAAACTATTTATTTAGTTTATTCTTTGATTTAATAAAATAACAAATTTTTAATATGAATTATTTATGATTGCTTCTTGTGTTTGAATTGAAATTTGATAGTGTTTTAGTTCAATTTTAGATTTTGTACATAGGGATTGAGAAATTATATATATGAATATGTTGTGGTATAAATGAGAGTTGCATAGAATCATAAATATAGGACAATATAAATCTTTTAGGTTAAAGTCAAATCTAACAAAGAAATTTATAGAAAAAGTTAATGAATTCTTAAATGTTTGGATTACAAAGAGACTTCAATCAATTAAGGGTAGGAATTGTATTTCTTAAGAAAGAATATAGTTATAGCTTTGGAACTTCTACTGGTCCAACAAAATATGATTAATAATTGAATCAAGATAAATTTAAGTATAGAAAGGTTCTAAGAATATTTTACATCTAGGTCTTAAAATATTTGTTGATTACTTCATTATCATTTATTACTTTGGTTTATTATTTTAGGCTATTAACTTTAATTTAGTTAGTCATCTCTTTTAGTTTAATCATTCGTTTTGTTAGATTAGATAATAAAGAGATAGTTAGTACTATTAATTTTAATTTTGGAGGAATGATACTCTTATTAGTAGAATATACTATTGGAATAATATATGCAATTGTTTAGTTGATCTTTAATATTGTTCAAATAGTGAATATACATCAAGTTTTTGGCATCATTACTGAGGATATTAGGAATACTTTATTTGATTAATCTAATCAATATGTTTTTGTATTTATTTATTTTAAACTTTGTTTTTTGATCTTATGTTTGTTTGCAAAATTTTAGTATTTAAGTACTTTGGTTTATGACCAAGAGTAGTCCTCCACTACTAATTACTACTTGATCAAAATCTAAAAATCGAAAGGACTTTATTTTATAACTTAAGGCAAAGAAAGCTAATCTTTTCCTTCCAATTATTGGAGAGTGAGATGTTATATAATACTTGGAGAGATGGAAGGAGTTATTAAGAAAGTGTCCATGCCATAGGCTTTGGTTGGGAATAAAAATGTATTTCACAATGGATTGAGTTATCCATCCAAGTAGTTAAATGATGCATCTTTGGGTGAAAACTATTAGCTTTAAAACTTCTAAATAGTATAAATAATTTGAGGAGTGAAAAGAAGCATAATTTAAGGAGTGAAAAGAAGCAAAATGTTAAAGGAAAAGAGAGATAAAAGAAGGAAAAGGTTGTTATGAAAGAAAATAAGAATAAAGGGAAAGAGAAAAAGAATGATGAGTGAAAGAAATAGATTGCTAAAGAGCACAAACTAAAAATTTCATACTCGAGCAAACTTGAGAAAGATAAAAAGGAAGATTAATTTGGTAAGTTTTTATAGAGAATTACATATTAACATTTTTATTGAAACTATTTTGAAAATCACAAAATATGTCATATTCTTAAAGTATCTCCTTTCTAGCAAAAAGAAACTTTAGCAGTTATCGATGGTTAATTAAAGTGAGGAGACATCTAACTTAGAAAATCAACAATCTAAAGAGTACCATTGTTCCTTATAATATTGGTAATTTGTCAATTGGAAATACATTAATAGATGTAGGAGCTAGTTTTAACTTGATCCTATATGACATGTTTGAAAATTTAGGGATGGGTGAACTTAAGCTAACTAGGATAAGGATTTAATTAGCGAATAGGTCAATTAAGTATCCTAGGGGCATTATAGAAGATGGTTTAGTTAAGGTTAACAAATTTATCTTTCTTGTTGATTTTGTGAATTTGGGTATGGAAAAAGATGTCAAAGTTCTCTTGATCTTAAGATGACCTCTCTTAGCTACTACTAAAGCTATTATAGATATGTATGATGAGAAATTAGTCATAAAGGTAGAGAATAAGGAAGTAGCTTTTAAGATATCTAAATCCATGAGATACCACCTTTGATAAATCATGTATAATCCATTAGAGATTTATATCATACAAGGAGAAGAAGAAGAAAAGGATAACCATATTCTAATAGAACATGTATCATGTTTAGAAGCTAATGATGAGTTAAGTGTTTGAGCCAAATGTCCATCTAAAATATAGATAAAGAAGTGCTTATTGGAATACAACCTAATGATTTAGGTGTTTTTGTTTCAATATAATATCTTTTAAGTATTTTTAATAATAATTTTAAATATATTTTAACATACTGTTAGTATTTTTTGTATTTATTTTTATTTTTACTTTTAAAGTTATGAATATAAGTGTGCTTTGATGTTCTTTCATTATTGGATCGTGATTATTTTACTTGGGATGAGATTTGATTGAGTTTTACAAGCTATATATACAATATGGCATTCAACACAAATCCATGTGTACCTCATGTTACAAAACATCTTTTGTGTAGCTCTTATGTTCCCTCTCCAAAATTAGGCTTTAATTATTTATGAATATTAATGGAATTTGACAAGCATTGCGATATTTTGTTATCATCGGAGTACTAGATCTAAAGTTTTTTCCTTGTTTTTATAGATTTTCATTATTTTTGCATGATGTGTGCATTAAGAGCAACGTACATCTTAAGTATGGGGGAGTGATTACCTTGAGCCTTATTTTATTTATAAGCATTCAGTCCAGTCGCATTTAGCTTAGTAAGTGAAAATTCTTAAAAATTAGGCAAAGAAACTGGGTTGATATATTAGAAGTGATATTGTATTATGATTTGATTATATTATGTTGACAAATATTATGACTGATGGTAGTTTAGTTGAAACTTGATTAAATAGTCTTAATAACAATACTCAAATTAAATGATGAGTCGAATGTATATTGTTAACTTTTTTTTAAGATTGAATTCATTAGTGGCTAATTAGTCCATTTTTATTATGAGTTGGTAAAAAATGCATAAATAATGTGAGCATAAATAAATTCTACTATTTTGATTTTGATCTAAGTAATGGGTCAAAGTAATAAATGGTGCTAATAGCCAACTAAAATTATGACACGATTGAGTAACTAGAGGTATTCATGACAAGACATTTATCCTTATATCAAAAGGTTGGAATGACATTTTAACCAAGCAAATTATGCTTGAAGCAAAAATAAATCAAATTGCATTAGTTTTTTTCATTATAGCTTATCAAATACTTATTAGTTTAAACTTTTTACTCTTCTAATATCCTCTTTGAATATAAGATGAAGTTATTTAAATTAACTTATATTTGAAAGGTCATTCAGTTAGGCTGAAAATTGATAGAAAGTTGGTGTATTGTTTAGATATTTAAGGAGTTAATGAATGGGATGATTGAACTGATAATAGTAATGCTTGACCTCTTTGATTGAGTTGTTAAACTTTCCTAAAGTCTAACTTACCTAGGTTGATGTCTTTTGAGATTGATTTGCTTGAGGGAAACTAAATGTTTAAGTTTTAGGGATTTTATAAATGTTAATTAGACTATGTTTTTAGCATGATTTTGAAAGCATTTTGCTTGTATTTTGATTATTTTTATAAGAGGCCTTATTTTAGCTCCCCAATGAAGAAAGAATGAATTTGCGCAAATTAGAGTTAATTTAGAGCTAGTTTTGGTATAATTTTAGAGAAAGGATTCATAACATAATTCACAACACATAACCATGTCTAATTTGTATTAGGTTTGAAAGCAAAGTTTGTCTATTAAAGAACTGTGTTTGGATATGCATTTACAATTATTTTTACAAAGTCAAGGGTTTTGCATAACGAAAGTGATAAAGATAAACACAGTTGCGCATATATTAGCAGTGATATTATGAAAGGATATTCTAATTACAAAATTGAACTAGAACATCTAGACAAAAGAAAGAAGTAACTTTAGAGAGAGAAAAGGAATTTTATTCAAAATTCAAGTGAATAACATTAGATTTCAATATCCATAAGAATGAGTTATTTTATTTTGTGTTCTCGTGGTTAGGTTTCTTTATTTGAGTATGAACTAAATTAGTATAAGTTTACATGAGATTAACCTAAAACATTTGCTTGATTGGCCTTTTAATTTAATGAAAGACCCAATTATTATTGTGATTATTTCTTGTGTTCGAATTAAAATTTACTAACCTTTTGATTCAATTTCAAAGTTCATATATAGGGATTGAGAAATTCTATGTTCTAATAGATCATAGTATGAATAATAAGAGTTGCAAGGAATCCTAAAGATATAACCACATAAATCATCTAGATTAAAGTCAAATCTAATAATGAAATTCATAAAATAAGTTAAATAAGACCTACCTAATTAAAATTCATTAAAAACTCTCTAATGCCCTAAAGTTAAGATATTTAAAATTATGTCTATTATATGAATTTCCTTGATATGCTTGGCTTATGTATCAACTTAACTCTAAAACCTGCTGATCTCCTTTATTTAGTTTATCATTTGCATTTTCTATTATTTAATTTTCATTTTTTAAAGTCTCCATTTATGTAGAATCTCCATAAAATCTTTCCATTCTTAAAAATTATCTTCATTCAATTATTAACCTTAGTTTCTTAAACTGAGAAATCTTTCTATTAGTATTTTATTATAGTATAAGAAATGTAATAAAGAAATAGTGTTAAAGAAATGAATAAAGGTTACTATTTACCAAAATTTACACTAAACATAAACATAAACAGTTTCTCATAGTTAAGCAACATTTAAAAGTTGAAACTAAATAATTTTTTTCTTATTTTAAACTGAATTATAAATGTACATAAAATTTTGATTAATTATAATTTACCAATCCCTGGATTGAATCAATTAGTTTTATTCTTTCTCTTTCCAAGCTTCGTTCTTCTGAAACAATATAAATCTTATCCATTAAAGATGAAGAGCCAAAGGATGAAAAATATCATGTAATACATTACCTTACGTGAACTACTTATATCTCATAAAAGGAGTTTACCTTTAGGGCTTTATATTTCTGAAAAAGTTTTCATAATGCAATTAATGTATTTTATGAGTAACACAATTATATATTCATATCATACACAAAGCATGTAATAACTAACTTTCAAATTTTAAAAATATTGAAAAAGGACTCGAGAGAAGATATTTACATCACAAACTTTTAAAGATTACACATTAATTGCACACTCAATTAAGCATTACAAACAATGTGCATTGCTAACTAGTTCATTGACTTAGAAAGGAATGGAGCAATCTAAAGCCATAAAAGAAGGCATAATATAAAAATCTAGCATATTGTAGGAGTTATATTATATTACTCTAGTAGACCTTTTTAAGTAGTCACATATGTGAATTATCCTTATAAAACAATCATCACTTCTAAAATAAGGGTTTCCTAAGTCATAGCCATTATTTAAGCTTGAATTACATTTTAAAGTAGAAAAAGAGTCATCCTACAGTAGTGAGTGCCAAGTTCAACTTCTTAGGTCTAGAGTAACAATTAAGGAGTAGCAAGATGTATTTCTTCAAAGACAGATTAGGGCGATAAGAGATGGGATGTGTTTCAAAATATTTTTCAACCCATTCAAGTAATAAAAAAACAATATTATTTATAACACAACCTAAATCTTGAAAAAAAAATTAGTCCAAATTCAATTCAAAGTCCAATCAACTTGGGCTTTGCCCATTAACTTTAATTTAAATTAGACTCAGGCCAAAATGCCAAGTCTAACATCAACCATGTTACCAATAGATAACTACCTATTATGTTTTTAGTGAATTAAAACTTGAGTATTTGATTGATACAATTTATAATTTTGATAAAATATAACAATATGTAAAAGTTAAGTTTTAAAATAAAATATGCCTTATAATTTAACAAATGTCAAACAACAATATTCCTTATATTTAAATTTAGAGGTACAAATAGATAGCGACCTTTTATTACATATTTTTCTATAAAGGTTTCTATTTTTATTCATATTTTAAAAGTCAACTTAATAGATTTCTCGATGTTAATATTATAGCCTAAATGGTAGTTTTGAGTTTTCCTTTTGTTGGACTCTAAAAGATCCTACCTAACCAAATGATACTTGTAAATAACAAATGCAGAGAGAATATAGAGAGAGAAGCTCCCCTCCCTTTCCCCTTCATAGGCTTTCTTCAATAAATTTCTCCTCCATTTGTTGTCTCCTTCGTTTTCTGTTGTTGTTCTTTAGTTCATGTTTCATCTTTGAACCTTGCCTCTTCCCTGAACCTTGCTTTTTCCGTATTACCTTCTCTTCACTCTCTCCTGTGCTTTCGAATTCTTAGGGACCTTTTAGTATTTTCATTTTCCCTCCAATGCTAACCTTTTATATTCTAGTACTTGTCAATTGTTTTTTTTATTCTTTTCTTGTTAGACCACATGCCTTCTGCTAGTGTTCCAGTTTGCCTTAAGCAGTGTCCTTTTGCTGATTTTCCTATTCTACCCTCGAAAAGCCAAACTTTGCTTCCTGTTAAATCTTCTAACTCTCCTCAAACTCCTACACTATCCCTGCAAATTCTTGACCTCATTTTCCACCCCTAAATCCAAACACACTTGCCAAATCTCACCATCTAAACCCCTTAATCTAGTCCCAACCCAAAATCTATCCTCATATTCCTCCTTTTGTTGCAAGCCTACCCAGGAAATCTTGGACTCAACTTGAAGGGGATTCAAATCCGAGTTTAAAACTCTCATGTATACCTTTTACAGATTCCAAAGTTTCTCCTCCTTTAGAAACTCTCAAAGTAGGTCTAAAATTATGGAGTGCTACTCTTCTACGATTTTTCCTTAACAAGAGGATCTTTTTCCTTGTCTTGAAAAATTAGGCTTGGAACAATTGGAAATCCTTAGGATTCAAAGATATCCTTATGAAAGATCAGGATATAGTTTTCTTTAAATTCCATAGTAAATCAGATGCTACAAGAGTGTTAGAATCAAGGCCTTGGCATGTCAATAATAAACTATTTCTTCTTCAGAATTGGAGACCAAGGGTTGATTGCCAGGAGATTAAGCAAGCCAATACCCTAGTATGGATGTGTATTCACGACATTCCCTTTGAATATTGGACTACATCCTATTTAATCCATCTAGCTAGCTTTGTGGGAAAACCTATCCACATAAACTAAGCCATAGTAGAGATAAGTAGGATCAACTTTGCTAGAGCATGTGTGGTGGTTGATGCAATGACATATTTGCCTGATGAAATTCCTTTGCTTAGATTAAATGATGATATGGTGCTTGTTGAAGATATTGTTAAGGTCACTTATGCCTGGAAGCCTTTAAATCTTGCATGTAAAAAGTCTTAGAAACCCACTAGAAGAGTATTCAAATTTGGTTTTTCCATTAATATTGATAAAATGATAATATTCAGAACCAATCAGTTTCAGTTTCAGCTTCAGATGATGAAGTTATTACAAACTTCTTTACTAACCAATTAGACCTAATCAACCATCACTGCATTTATGAGGATTTGGCTCTTCCCACTTCCCTTTGTTCCAAAAAGACAATAGCAGCTTTTAACATTTCTGATCCTTGAGCCAATACTAGCACTTCCACTGAACTTGAAGACCAAGCTAACTTTGATACAATTTCTAGAAATATGGCAGTCCCAATATCCAACTCTTTCGAGAAGATAAGTGAACCTTCCAATGACCATCCCATCAACCTGATAAAAGAGTTGCATTCTACAAATATCAACAAAAATTCCCACCCTCACCCTATCTGCTCTGCAAATCCTATACAAGATCTCATTTCAGCTAATCCAAACACTAAAAGTTCCAGCTTTCAACTTGTCAAAAAGGGAAGATCAAGTAGGAGGAAAAGGTCCTCTTTAAGCCATATATTATGAATATATCAGCTTGGAATGTTAGGGTTCTTAATTCCCCTGAGAAAGAGCTTTTGTTAAAAGACTTCATCTTTGAAAATAAGCTCATCTTGCTAGTCATATTGGAGTCTCGAATAAAGTAGGATAAATGTGATATATTAGACCTTTCCCCAAGGATTAGAAACTAATCCATAATTATGGTGACCACCCAAATGGTAGGATTCTTGTAGTTTATAATTCAACAGACTTCCAATTCTCAACATCTTCACCACTCCTCAAATTATCCATTTAGATGCTGTCCTTGTTTTAGCTGAAAACTAGAATTCATATCTCACTTGTGTATGCTTTCAACTACCCTACCAAAGATGTGAATTATTCAATAATCTTATAAACATTGCTTCTGTCACCAATACCCCCTGGCTCATTCTAGGTGATTTCAATGCAACCCGTCTCCTCTAATGAATCAGAAGGAGTTATAGCCCAAAGACAACATTGTGTGGAATTTAAGAAATGCCTTGAATACATTCAAGTTTTAGATTTACCTTTCGAAGGCAATTTCTTCATTTAGAGTGACAAGCAGACTGATTCCTCACTTATTAGAAGAAAACACGACAGATCCCTTACCAACTTGGACTGGTTGCAGAGATTTCCCCACTCATTTTCACTCTTTCTGTTGGGCCCCGATTCGCATTAAGCATGTTTAAATTATTTTGAGTTTTTAGTTTGATGATTTTTAATTTGGTTGGAATAAATTGATGATTTTATTGCTTAAAATTATGATTATTAAATGAAGAGATTTAGTGAAATTTGATTTGTTGATAAATTATTATTTGGTGATATATTGTTAGTA
>JANZLH020000080.1:110949-125055 GCA_026770325.2 Erythroxylum fimbriatum | reverse complement strand
GTGAGCCCGCGTGGCCCGCCTGTAAGGTTTCCTCAAATCAAAAAAAAAAAAAAAAAAGAGTATACCTAAATAAGTAGTCAGCATGCCACTAATAATAATTCAATACAATTCTTCATTTAATAATTACTTTATGTCTCTAATCTATGACTAAATGTGACAATGTACACAAGTCCGATGAATTTTGTGTAAATGAATTGAAGGTATAGGCTTTGGTTCTGCTTGAAGGATCAGATGGTCGATGCACTACTGAAGCTGGAGCTTCAATTCATGGGGGCTTCTTCTTGACTTTTCTTGATTGTCTCGCCACTATATAGCTTAACCAAGCCCAAACCATACCTGTCAGGGACACAGTTTAGCAGCTAATCTGGAATTCTGAGAAAGTAACACAGACAGGTTTTAGTCTTTACCCGACGATTAGGACAACTAAGGCTATTGTCCGAAATATATGTTGGTAACATTTGTGCTTTGGTTTCTTGTGTTTCAAATTGTATCCTGCAGGAATATACTTGCGGCTTATGTATCCATACTGAGGACGGATGAGGAGAATGAATCCGAGTAGAAATCCTGACAGGAACCCTCCAATATGAGCAGAGTTGTCGATGTGAGGTATGAAACCCAGGGCCAAGTTAATGGCTATGATTATCACCAGATTCGTAATTGCTGCACACTAAAGTGGTAAGAGTTAGACAACATTTTCTTCTTGCATAGCACTTACCGTTAAGATTCGAGGTTTTTGAATCCCTTGTCGGGATTCTGTTTCTTACCTTGTTGGCGTAAATCGTCCAGTTTATGATAAGCTCTGAAAGCATTGCTCCAAGAAGGCCGAGGAGTGCACCAGAGGCACCAACTGAGATGAATGGTTTGGTGCTAAGTGAAGACATCAAGCTGCCGCCGAAACCCGAAAGTATGTACAACAATCCTATCCTCACTGCCACGTTCAAAGTACTAATTGGGTGTCAGTATTGATTTGAATAACATGATGAGGATGATATATGATGACTGGGAATCGGAGTTAAAGTTCTTACGAAATCCAAATTCCTCCTCGAGTCGGATTCCTATTAACAGAAGACTGATCATGTTGGCAGCTAAATGAGCAACTCCAGCATGAAGCCATTCGCAGGAGAAGAAGCGCCATGCTTCTCCATTGTGCACTATTGCTATTGGATCCAAAGCTCCCAAGTTTCTCAGCCTGCAACAACATGCGAAAATTTACTCAAAAACCATGTCCTTGGATTTCTGAAATTTGCAGAACATTAACATCTTCAGGACTGAATTTTCCATTGTTCACTGTTTCAGCTTAAGTTTTTGTTTCACTAATGGTAAGAGTTTCGTTTTGAGGTTC
The DNA here is from genome assembly GCA_026770325.2 of Erythroxylum fimbriatum. Taxonomy (NCBI): domain Eukaryota; kingdom Viridiplantae; phylum Streptophyta; class Magnoliopsida; order Malpighiales; family Erythroxylaceae; genus Erythroxylum; species Erythroxylum fimbriatum. The sequence goes on along the minus strand of JANZLH020000080.1, from coordinate 123,713 downwards.
ACCCTAACATTGTCAGAATTCACTTTGTCTGTAGCTCGTGGAAGATAAATCTAACAGAAAAAAATAGACATGCATGCATGATTCCATGAAGAACAGACGTATTCAATCCATGGAAGAAGAGTTATCACCGAGAAAATGTAAAGGAAAAGAAAATTTATACAAACATGTATCCTTGAATCTAAGAAGTATTCTTAATTCTATATATGTATTTAGGTTGCAGAAAAGAGTTAAAGAGATGTAATAACCTACGTGAGGACAGAGGGACCAACAGCATGGTTTTCCTTGAAGGGTTGGAAGGAGAAGCGACCCAAGAAATGGTAGAGAATGCAACGATCAGGGTCTCCCATGTGTGCAGGGCAGTTGTTGACGTACATTATGTAGATAAAGATCACGATGTTGGCTACAAATATGAGTGGCACCAACCAGGAGAACCATGGTTGTGGTATAAAAGGAGGTGGTGGCGGTGGAGGTGGTGGCGGCGGCGGCAGTCGTGCCGGCTTTCCGACCACATAACCACGTACTGCCCCCTTCTCTACGTCCAGCGAAGGCGGCCTCTTCCCCATCAGCCGCCGTGATGGAGAGTTCTCCAATGAATGGAATGGTGAGAGAGAGAGAGATGGTAGGGAGAGAGAGAGGTAGAGAGAAACGAGAGAAAAGAGATTTGGGTGGTGAAGAGTGAGTCATGGTAATTAAGTTGTTAATTAGGTACATTTCCCACTAATTCTAGTTGTTCTCTGCGTTAAACCAAATTTCATTTTAGGTCCTAAAAACAAGATATAGGCTTGCTTTTTCACTTCCAACTTGTTATATACTCCCTCTTATTTAAAATAAAAGTCGTTTTAGAGGGATGAACACTTATTAAGAAAGCTGATGAAATATTTGATATACCCTTATTAATGGTACTACTCAACAATGATGCTTTGATATACCTTTGAAAATGTAATTTGCATAATTAAGATGCGAGCTAAATTAAAGTGTAATTTTGAAAGTAAAATTATAAACATGCATGAAAAGTCACGAACGACACTTATTTTTAATAATTACAATCCCTCTAAAATGACTTTCATTTTGAATAAATGGATAAAAGGATAAATGATCAGAAGATGTTTATTAAAGGGACTTAAAATAGAGTCATTCAAATTTATCATTGGTGAGAAGAAATTGCTATTACTTTATAGTTCCACGAAACACTAATCTAAGAAGGATTAGATATAATTAAATGTGATTAGTGGTCGTGAATGATCATGCTGGTGGCAATGTCACTCCGGGAATGGTTGCAATAACTGTTCCATAGGCATTGATGACTTTGGAGGTGAGGGCCTGACCTGCAGAGGGAGAAATCTTGACATTGTTGAGTAGAAGATCGGTGCAAGCGTTTTTTTGGCTACAAAGTAATTGTATTGGAACGTCCGATGAACTTGTTCCTTGAAATGACTCAAATGTAATACCGCTCACTGCAACAGCATCACTCTGCAGCAGGAACAAGAGTAAACGTACTCCCAACCTCATCGAAACGTAAAAGATAAAAACTGAGCTATCTCCAGAGTGTGTTACATACTTTGTTAGCACAGCCTCCGGCAGGGCAATAGTATTGATCGATTATAACAGGAGAGCCAGCATTCTCAAGTGTAATATGCTCGTATGTTATCTTCCTTACATATCCCTTCCCTCCCTAGAAATAATATTAAGTGTCAGAATCAAAAATGGCAAAAGGGATTTGCTTAAATCTCAATGTTATGTGTATGTAAATATGCTTACCTGCCATGTTTTGATTCTGGCACCAAATAAAACATTTGTAAATGTTGAAAAGCTAACATGAACTCCTTCCACTTGTCCCATCTCTCCTTGCATTCCAATGCTTCCAATACTGAATGTTTGGATAAAGGGAAAAAAAGATTTAGTTTACAATTATTAATAAAATTAAGTGCAGTATTCTTTTGATTCGGGGTTGCACTTTCTTGTTAATCCGCCGCCTGCAGTCAAACCGTGGCTTTTTCATGACTTGATAGGAGTCACTTATTTTAGATAGTTTGTATTCTTTTAGGGTTGTGCCCTCTTAAAACACCAAAAAAAAAAGAAATGAAACTAATCCAATATTATTCAACTGTGATAGTTAAGCATGAATCACCTATACGAGATCTCAAATTTTATTACAAAATTAAGCATATATAGACCAAATAAAATAAATATATAACTCTTACCATGTGTATAAAATTGATTGAAAATGAACTAATATAAGTCAAAAGATCTATACTTACATTTTGTGAGACCCTAAAGGTTATGTAAGATCATAATATATGCTCATAGCTCTTGTCTTTTTCTTAAAATTTAGATTCGATATTTTCTATTTTAGAATATTATCAAAGGAACTTATTTGATGCAATCTCATGAGATAATTCTGTTGAGGTAAATTAAATTAGATTTAAGATAATTTAGAATAGTGAGGAGTCATTATGATTGGTAAATCACATCAAAATGTATTCAAGAGAATTAAATATGATTACAACATGTCATTATTTCTCAATAAAATAATTAAATATGATTTCAACATGATAAAATAAATGAGGCTAAAGAAGAATAAAGATGTGATATATGAATAGTATAACAAAATCTACTCAAAGATATATTAATTAATTGATAAATCATACATAGCAATTAGCTTATGTTATAAGTTTACTCGATAAGTTTAAACACTGCAAAATTCTAATCTTTGTCATATATTAATTAGATATGTAAGAAAAAGGATTGAGTCATTCATGAAGGGATAACCCATATCCAAACTTTTAATAACATAACAATGTTTCAAATTATCATTATTAACATATTCGCTTTAACAAATGTAAAGAGATGTAGAGAGAGAAGCTCCCCTCCCTTTCCCCGTCACAAATTTTCTTCACCACATTTCTCCTCCATTTGTTGTCTCCTTCTTTCAGTTGTTGTTCTTTGCTTCATGCTTCATCTTTGAACCTTGCCTCTTCCTCGAACATTGCTTCTTCCCTAATATCTTCCTTTCACTCTCTCCGGTGCTTTTGAATTCTTAGAGGCCTTTTAGTATTTTCATTCTTCCCTCCAACGAAAACCTTCTATTTCTGGTACCTGTCAATTACTTTTTTCTTTTCTTTTCAGACCTCATATCTTCTGCTAGTGTTCCAGTCTGCCTCGAGTAGTGTCCTCTTGTTGATTTTCCTATTCTACCCTTGAAAACCCAAACTTTGCTTCCTGGTGAATCTTTCAGCTTTCCTCAAACTCCTGCACCTATCCCTACAAATTCTCAACCTCTAGTTCCACCTCAATCCAAACACACTTGCCAACTCTCACCACCTGAACCCCCTTCTTACAACCCTAACCTAAAATTGATCCTCACATTTCTCCTTTTGTTGCTAGTCTACCTAAGAAATCCTAGACTCAGCTTGTAGGGGATTAAAATTCAAGTTTAAAACTCTCGTATATACCTCCTGCAGATTCCAAAGTTACTCCTCCTTTAGAAAGTCTCAAAGTTGGTGCAGAATTATGGAATGCTCCTCTTCTAAGATTTTTCCTTGACAAGAGGATCTCTTTCCTTATCATGAAAAATTGGGCTTGGAATATCTGGAAATCCTTAAGATTCAAAGATATCCTTGTGAATGATCAGGATATATTTTTCTTCAAATTCTATTGTAATTTAGATGTTACAAGAGTGTTAGAATCAAGGCCTTGGCATGTCAAAAACAAACTATTGCTTCTTCATAATTGGATACTAGGGGTTGAATGCTAGGAGATTAAGTAAGCCAATATCCTAGCATGGATGTGTATTCACGACATTCCCTTTGAATATTAGACTACATCTGATTTAAGCTATCTAGCTAGCTTTGTGGGGAAACCTATCTGCATGAACCAAGCCACAACAAAGATAACTAGGATCAACTTTACTGTGTGTGTGGTGGTTGATGCAATGACATATTTGCCTGATGAAATTCCTTTGCTCAAATTGAATGATGATATGGAGCTTGCTGAAGATATTGTTAAGGTCACTTATGCTTGGAAGCCTCCAAATCTTACATCTAAAAAGTCTTAGAAATCTACTAAAAAGGTATTCAAATATGGTTTTTCCATTAACATTGATAATAATGATAATATTCAGAACAAATAAGTTTCTATTTTAGCTTCAGATGATGGAGTTACTACCAACTTATCCACTGACCAATCAGACATAATCAACCATCACAACATTTCTAAGGATTTGACTCTTCCCACTTCGCCATTTCTAATCCTCGAGCAATTACCAACATTCCCACTAAACTTGAAGACCAAGTTAATCTTGATACAATTTTTGGAACTATGGAAATCTCAACATCCAACTCTTTCGAGCATATAAGTGAACCTTCCAATGACCATCTCACCAACCTAATAAAAAGAGTCTTCTACAAATGTCAGTTTGGAAGTTCCTAATTTTAAGAATCTAGCAACCTCTCTCCACACTGGTCCTAAGCAATCAATAAAAATTCCCAACCCTCACCCTATCTGCTCTATAACTCCTATAAAAGATCTCATTTCGATTGATCAAAACACTGAAATTTCTAGCTTTCAACCTGTCAACAAGGGAAGATCAAGTAGAAGGAAAAGGTCCTTTTTATGCCCTATATTATGAACATATCAGTATGGAATGTCAAGGGTCTTAATTCCCCTGAGAAAAAGATTTTGTTAAAAGACTTCATCTCTAAAAATAAGCCCATCTTGTTAGGCATGTTAAAGTCTCGAGTAAAGCAAGATAAATGTGATCTGCTAGACCTTTTGCCAATGGATTGTAAACTAATCCATAATTATGGTGACGACCCAAATGGTAGGATTCTTGTAGTTTACAATTCAACCAGACTTTCAATTCTCAACATCTTCACCACTACTTAAATTATCCATTTAGAAGTTGTCCTTCTTAAGCTGAAAACTATAATTCATATCTCACTAGTATATGCTTTCAACTATCCCTTCCAAAGATGTGATTTATGGAGTAATCTTAGAAACATTACTTCTATCACCAATACCCCACGGCTCATTTTAGGTGATTTCAACCCAACCATCTCCTCTAATGAATCAGAAGGAGTTACAATCCAAAGACAACACTATATGGAATTCAAGAAATGCCTTGGTGACATTCAAGTTTTAGATTTACCTTTTGGACCTACATTACTTAAAGTAACACGCAGACTGGTTCCTTATTCATCAGAAGAAAACTTGACAAATCCCTTACCAACTTGGACTGGTTGCAGCGATTTCTCCACTCGTTTTCACTATTCCCCAACTCCAAGCTCTTGGATTATTCCCCCATTATAACTACCTTTGGCAGTCCCAATAGGAAGCGGTAGAGAGGGGTTCTAATATTTGCTTCACTAGCACTAAACAGTATATTCATTAGTTGCAACATGGAGATTAGAATACTACTTTCTTCCACAAGGTCATCTCTTCTAGAAATAATTCTAGCAAAATCCACTCCATCTACTACTCAAAAGCTACATTGGATTCATAAACTCAAATCATCAAGGTCGAGGAGGAACATTTCACAAATCTCCCTAGTTCAGCTTCCATTGCTAGATCTTCTACTAGATTTATCAAAGAGATTGTTCAAAATCCAATTACCAATCAGGATTTCAATGCTCTATTAGCTCCAACCACCATTCAAAAGATTAATCAGGCTTTCAAACCCTTACACCCTAAAAAAGCCCCTAGCCCAGATAGATTCAATGCCAACTTTTTCTTCAAAACATGACATATCACCAACAAGATAGTAGTGGATTGTCTTAGAGGTCTTCAACAAAGGCAAGCTATTAATAACAACACTTTCATTACCTTGATTCCCAAAGAGAATAATTCTGTTAGCTTTAAGGATTATTGACCGATTGCTTGTTGCAACACTATTTATAAGGTTATCCCTAAAGTGTTAGCACTAAGGCTCAAAGTAGTCATCCCTAGCTACATAGAACACAATCAAGGTGCCTACATTCCTGGAAGATCCATTGGAGACAACATTTCAATTGTGTAAGAGCTTTTCAGAAATTATACCAGAAAAAGAGGTCATAAGAACTACACCTTAAAAGTGGATTTCTAAAAGGCATATGATATACTAGATTAAAATTTCGTTATCAATGCGCTCCATGCATTTATGTGGGTTCTACATAAATGGATGGTTGAGATGAAGTGAGACAAGGTAGGGGAGACAGAAGATCTGAGGGGTATATTGCCCCACCTTGAAGAACAGGTTTGAATCCGATAACAAAATTAGCACATTAAAGGATTTGTGCTCTTTAATGAGATTATCCACATCACGTTGATCTTATTTATAGAAAATATTATCAAGGGCATATGTTTTAAAGTAAAAATTACAATATCCTCTGGTGTATGTCGACTTTCCTTTATATTAATTTATATTAAAATCATATAACATATTTTAGAGAATTGATTAATATTAAATATTGTATATCTTAAGACAATATTCAAGTAATTTTATTAATGATAATGAATTCATGTTTAATGTAGATTCATTATAAAAAGAAAAGCATAATTCTATTGATAAGAATTTTATTTTGTTTTGGAGTATTTGAAGAAGATCTATATAGTGAAGAAATTTAATTATTCTTGAAAGATGGCACCGTTGTTCAGTGTTCTATGGACTTACGGTTCAAAGAAGTGAAGTTATATTTGCTTTGATGAAGTTATATTTACGAATTATATGCAAAAACAAAAGTACCTATATCGCTTATGCTCGTACCCAATATCATTTATTTTTCCAACGTATATAATAAAACATTTAACATTTTCAGTTAAAATTTGATGCCCCACAGTCGCAGAGAAAAAAGAAATTAAGGATGCAATATAGCATTAAAAAATGTTATCATACGATCACAAAAAAGGGGATGCAAGCTGACATCTGATTTTTCTTCTTTATTTGCTTGATTAAGGAAATAAGATTTCATCCTAGTTCTCCTGCTTTATGTCAAGCTCAAGTAGTCTAATATGTTCATCCTAGTTCTCCTGCTTTATGTCAAGCTCAAGTAGTTTACTATGTCTTCACTCACAATCTGTTCTCTGAGATACTGATACACATACTTGATGTAATCAGAAGTGCTTGGTCTCTCTCCTACACAGCCATTCAATCCAAAACATAAATCCCCCAAGATTAATTAGCACATGAAAGCAGTGAAATGGGGCAAGCATAAAATGGTCATAGACTCATAGTGCATGCATGTATAGTACATCTCCAACTAAGTTCAGCATTCACTAACTGATTATATACTCTATTACGTAAAAGCAAAAATGTCTTTATGTAGAATCTAGAATCCATTGCGAAGCTAGTACAAATGAATCTGCACCAGTTATGCTCAGCACATCACCTAATTACCGCAGTAATTCAGATGGACTCCATTATTTCGAACCTTACATCATTGCCTGCTAATAATATCTGCATCAAACATCTCTACCCAAACCAGTAAGATCGACCCCTCCAGAGTCACGCCCTTTCGGTTTGTGCGAGTCTTCGATTGGTATTTCTCGCCTGGTAGACAATGATGGTCCTGAAGATGAAGTGTTAGTATCATAAAAATCGCCAAAAATATCAAAAAAACTCCTGTTCATCTCTTCAGCCAATCCTCGAAAATGGTCGAAGCTCCTCTGGAGGTGGTGTTCAATATCTTCAATATCACTTCGAAGCCCAGAGAACTCAAATGGTCCTCCTCCGCTCTTTAACTTTTGGCCCCCAGAGACAACAAGGTCCGTGACATCATCTTCTGTGTACTCTTTGTCGGACTTGATCACTTCAACAGGCCTAATTCAAATCCCACAATTACATTGAAAAACAAGACAGCATATCATTCAGACATTACAGTAAACACCTTAGGTTCAATACTATTGACTGTCAATAAAATTGCAATATGTAACCCTCACCCTTCACAATCACAGACATAATCAATAAAAGAAAAGGCAAGTAAAATATTCCATTAAAGAGAGGATGAAGAATTACTTTCCGACGCAGCTTCTGAGAATCTCCTCTGTTTTCTCGCACTTCCTCAAGAACTTTCCAGGCTCGACCTCCTCGGTTCTGCACTGAGACCTTATCACCTTCCTTGTGGAGCATCCTTCCTCGATATTGAGGCCAACGGTCATGTTTTTCTCATCGCCATCACCGGCCGATGGCCTCGATTCGTCATCCACCCATACCCAACCCATCGTTGTTCTGGTAGATTCCAAAGGACAAGATTTTCAATTCAGTCTCCTTCTCTCTCCTCGCTCGCTCTAGAATCGAAAGTTAGCACCTGCCTTGTTTTGGCAATTTAAGCACATGAACCTTTTTAGTTAAAATTATATATATTTTTTTATTTTTATCAGTTAAATTATATTTTATTTTAAAATAAATTTGATAATTGTTTAATAAATATTTTAATTTATTTATTAATAAATATCATAAATAAGATTAAAATAAAATATTTAATTATAAATGATTCAGCTTGTTAAAAATATCATTACTCTTTACGGGGGCGTTTAGATATCATCTGAACTAGGTAACCCTGAGCAAGCGAGGCATTGTATGTTTTTGCATAATTTGGTAGCAAATCAAATCAATAAATTAATTAATTAGTACGCACTTAGAAATAACAAATGCATTATCTAATTCTCTCAAATATCATATTACTTAGTGAACAACACTGCTTACTTTTGGAGTTCCAAAGGGAAACCCAACCTACAAATTATATACGTAGAGATGTAGCAGATGAAATCGTGTATACCAATGCTCTAACCCTATGCTAGAGCATCTGGTCCAATCTCATCCCAGAGATGTAGTCATGTACTTCAACGGAGATAGTGAGCGTTACAAAGTTAAGAACTTGCGTTTTCTTTTCAATGCTGACTTTTGTTGCAGGACAGTCTGTGCCAAAGTTCGTTTCCCTTCCCTGTTCAGCCCAAAGAATATAGTTCGAAAGTTAATGTTGCTTGGAACAATCCCATTATCCGTCATTTCGTTCAAAAGCTGCATAGCTTCTTCTGATTTTCCTATCTTACAGAGACAACTAATGAACATTGAGTAAGTTTTGAAATCAGGCATAGGACCTTTCAGCTTCAGAGAATGGAAAACTTTCCAAGCTTCTGCAACATTGCCAACATTCAGGTAACCGCGAATAAGTGCTGAATAAGTGACTATTGTCGGTTCGTGACCCTCGTCCCGCATTTTCAGCAAAATTTCCAATGCTTTCTCCGTCTGCCTCTCTTTGAAGAAATAGACTATCAGGGACGTATAAGCATGAACAGTTGGACGGAAACCTGCCTGTTTCATAGCTTCCATCTTAGATAATGCCTCTTCTAATCGCCCTTGACGTAGCAAGGCATGTATGAGGCTTCCATAAGTATACTGAGCCAATGCAGGTTGCTCTGCCATAACCTTATCAATCAATGATAAAGCTTCTTCCAAGCTGCCTGCACGACAAAGAGCCCTGAAGTACATAGAATAACTGTGTGTCCGTGTGAAGCCAACTTTTTGGAGAGTTTCCATGCATCTTCTGGCTTCTAACAGCTTAGAAGATTCACTTAAGCAAAGGAGATAAGTTTCAACCAATTCTTTGTCTGGGATATGTCCTGCTTGAATCATCTCTTGAAATGTTTTAATGGCTTCAACAGTCTTCCTACCTTTTCTCCCACAAAGACTGATAATCAAAAACTTGTAGGTACTGGTAGTTGGGTTAAAACCACTGGCTTTCATCTCATGGAAAAACTTTAGAGCAATCTCTGTTAGACCTGCTCGGCCATATTGCATTATCATGATTGCCCATGTATCTGGTGTTAACAGGCTGCCCTTTCTCCTCATCTCATAGAAAAGGCCTCTCATCTGTCTGAAATCCTTCCCACATCCTGAAATTTTGATAGCCATGTTGTATGTTTCGGAAGTGTGGAAATAACCACTTCGCTTTCCTATCCATGAAAAGAAATGCAATGCCATATTACTATGCATCCTGCTATTACGCATGATTTCCACAACAACTTCTGGCTTGAACTGAATGGCACTTTTCTCCAGTGCTTCTTCAATGACATTCCATTCCTCTGAAGAAGATAAAATTCTACAAACTTCATGTAAATCCTGTTGATTGCAAGCCTTTGAAAGTGGCTTGAACAAGTGGCTCTCCATCTTTTCTTGCTTTGGTTTGTATTGAATTGACTCCTTATGGGGTTCCAATTCCACAGATACATCACTATTTGATGCCTTGCTGTCACAAAAGTGAAATTTACACATGTCCTGCATCTGTTTCAATTTTTTAATATTATTCATATCCCCTCTTTTCTCCATGAAAGATATAGCCCACTTGAATATTGCCTGATGAATGAATGTCCCAGAAGCCTGCATATGATGCAAAACCTTCCATATCTCATCCGATTTTGAAACTTTGCAAAGCTCCTTAATGAGTATAAAGTACTGTTTCCAAGTGAGCTTGATTCCCTTATCCTCCATGATCTTAAACACTTTCCATGCTTCCGATATATGGCTTTGACGAATGTGACCTATTACCATGGACATAACTGCCATGCTATCCATCTCAGCCCCTCTTTCCAGCATCTCATTGAATAGCTGACAGCCTTTGTCATATTGACTTACATGGAAAAGCTGTTGCATTAACTCTGTGTAGGTCGAAGTTGTGGGCAGATACCCAGATTCTCTCATGTTTTCAAACAGATCAAGTGCTTTAGGAATTTCTTTCCTCCTTAAATACCCATTAATCATAATCCCATAAACCTTCTCGTCAACAATATTCATTTTTCTCATAATCTCAACTACGTCCGAAGCATCTGTGATTCTATTAGCCTTAACTAGTCCTTTCAACAAAGTCTTGAAAAATTCTTTGTCAATCGGTGTTTGTTTATTTTTGAGCTCACGGATTAATTCTAAAGCGTCCTTAATTCTCCCAGCCACGCAAAAACTCTTGAGTACACAAAGGTGAACTTCACGTTCAGGAATCTTTGAAATACCAACCATGCTCTCAGAGACAAATTTAATTGCATCAACATCTCCTAACTTTGCCATGCAGTTTAGTAACATTTTGGACAAACTTAGATCTGGTGCAATACTCTTCTGGATCATCTCCTTATAAAGTTCCCATGCTACCTCACCTTTTCCAACATTACAAAGAGAATGTAATAACATCTTGTAAGTTTTCAAGTCAGGCTCTTGCACAGATTTTTTCATCTTCTCAAATAATAACAAGGCTTTGCCAATCAACTTTGCCTTCCCATACTGGGAAATAAGAATGGTCCAAGTCTTAATATCCTTTTCACACGAGTTCTTCTCCATTTCCTCAACCAAATTATCTACCAGCCCAAAGTCTTTCGCTTCTCCAGCTATATACAGCATGGTGTTATAAATCTCAGTCGTATGACAAAATCCATCTTTCATTTTCACCCAATTGAAGAATCCAAAAGCTAAATGCGGCACTTTAAAGCATCTCTTCAACACTTTCTCAACAACCTCAGGTTCAAACTGAAAACTAAGACCTTCTAAACGGTCCTCCATTGAAAAGGCTCCATTTTTGGCGCGAACAATACCTGTGATCTCGTGAACTAACGGGCTAACATCGATTTCAACCGTATCTCGTATCGGGGTCTCTTTGCGAGTCGATGGAATCTCGTCCTGGATCAACCCCTTATTCAGCTCAACATTTCCACAAACAGTTGGTGCGCTATCTTTCAATTGCTCGAATAGCTCCTTCTCTGTCAAGTGGGTTTGTTTAGATATCTCAGACGACGCCTTATCACGAATGTCAGTTCCTAATATATCAGCAATCTCTTGAAAGAGTGAGTTAATGCTTTCAGTTTCGTCTTCTTTCAAATTTGGTTCCTTGCTTCTATTCCAGCGGGAAGGTTTTGATGATCTAGACAGGCTTGAAAGGTGAAAGGTCTGGTACTTGTAGAGTTGGCTATTTAAAAGCTGAAAGCTTGGATATGGACACAAGGATAGGAGTCCGATTATACACCTAGTTGTTTTTACATTAACCCTCCATGAAACGAACATAACCATTCTCAACGTAACAAACAGATTTATATTTCAAGAGAGGGAACTTTTATAAAGGAACGCTGATGAAGGTCCACTGATAAATTTGTACATTACATTTAAGGAACTCCTAGTTTGCTTCGGTTGGCCTACCACGTTCGTAAAAAACTCCGGTCCATTTCCGTCGGACGGGTCCTTAAGGATGTTCAATGGGAAGGAAGGCTTTGAAAAAAAAATAAATCAAGTCATTGTGATCAGGGTTCTCTCAAAATTGCAAATTCCGTACTGATTTTGTAATAGATTGAGTTGTGGCACTGTATGCTAGCAATACCAGCTATCATTTTAAGTAATTATTTAAATTTATAAAATAATTTTAAAAATTTTAAAAAATAGAAAAATATTTCATTGTTATATTATTCCATTGTATTGTATATTTGATAAATTTACGTTAACCTGTCTCCAAAACCTATAATAGTAAACAATAATCGTAATTAATATGAAATAACAATAATTTTTATATATTTCACATATAAATAATAATCACAATAATTTTACATCAAATTGTTTCTAAAAATCATAATAATTGAAATTTAAAATAACAATAATTTATTAACTTAAATTTATATACATCATAAACACAATGTTTTTTCTTAATTAACATAATTTTTATTTTTAAAAAATTAAATTATACTTGGTCGGGCCGCCCGTGCCAGGCCCGGACCTCATTCAGGACAGCACCCGGGTCGGTTGGTCCATCCTCTATACAACA
>JANZLH020000080.1:84022-99014 GCA_026770325.2 Erythroxylum fimbriatum | reverse complement strand
TGCAGTGAAGAAGAAGATACTGCAGCAATTAAGGCTACCCTAATGAGAATCACACAAGAGAGGTAAGGAGGAATGCAGCGATGAAGGCTTGAACACACAAGAGAAGAACCACACAAAAAAAAAGGGTTTCGGTAGTGCATTAATGAAGGCTGCTCAAAGGAGAAATCCCAGAAAAAGAAGCCCTAGGGCTCTAATACCATGTGGGAAAGAATTTTTATATATTCTTATATATTGAATATGAAGTATACAGCCATATATAGGACATTGCAAGTAGGAATTTAAATATGGAAAGTTATCTGAAGCTATCTAATGTAATCCCGTAATTCAAGGGATTTCAAACTTATTCTATCTTATCTATTTATAGCCTATCTATATCTTAGTATAATCTATTTACAGTTGTTTAATATCTCAACATGTGGCATAGTTCATCTGATTTTTGTCTTTTCATTCCTTCTTTCCTTTTTTATGTTTATGTAGTTATTTGACTATTGCATTGTTATTTGTTTGCCAAACGTTGCTTGCTTGCTTATTAAAGTGCTATTCTAAGGGATTGTTGACCCATTCTTTTTTAATATTCTAATTATATTCATTTATAAAATGTGTTCTTTTTCTTGTAGTTGGAGCTTCGTGATGTTGATAATGGAAGCAAACAAAACTTACGGTTTGGTACGGAAGAAGCTGTTGAAAGTATGTTGCTTGCCATCAGTTCCTTAGTAGAATTTTGTTGTATTATACCTCTAAAATTCTCCTCCATTTATTCTTCATGAGATATTTCTCTTCAGGCATTGTACTTCTATGTTATTGGTGGTTTTATCTCTTTGTCCATAATGATGCTTTTAAGCATGGATCTACACTTTAACCAGTTATAGTACTTGGGTAATTAGATGAATCTTCTGTCTTATATGATCAATGGACCCAACTCTAGGTAAACATGGAATTATCAAAGTCAATTTTGACTTGAGCCATGCCAATGCCACCATTTTTTGAGAACTTATGATGGTAATCACTTTCTTTGGATTTCTTACAGAGATGCTTAGACGTGTAGATGGAAGACTTGGAAAGAATTTTGTCATTGTTTTTTGATATATTGCAAGAAATTTAAATTTTGTTGATTCTTTAATTTGTTTACATTTGTTTTTTCTTTATTCTGTGTACGTATAGGGAAGGAATTGCCATTATTTCAACTTCTACCAAATGACATGTTAGGGATAAACACAATACAAATTGCCTATCCTAAAATAATAAACTCAACTGATGTACTATCATTGTTGATATATCTTGTTCAACCCATCTTTTATGAAAGGGACTTTTAACTTGCATTGGCATTTTACACGTTTATGTTCATAATATACAACAATAAACTGCCAGGAGCTTGATTTTGAGAAGTTGAGAGTCCTCTTGGTGTTGTTTGACCCTTTAGTTTTGTTGTCTTTTGGTGTAACAACTAATAGCTACTCTTATGGATGAAGTTAATTAGTAGTGTTGTAAATAGATATGCCCATCTTATTACTAGTTGGAAACTCAAATTTGCTGAGCCAAGTAGGAGTTTGTCCCCATTATTTGATTCTTCCCCTAATTGAAAACAAGCTTGTAATCTGATTTAGGTCAAATCTCATAAAAGAAAAATCTTTCTCTGTTGCAAATTTCTCACTAGTATTCTGATAAAACTCGCTACAGGGGTCTATGTAGAGGAGAGGGCTTTCACTTGTTTGTATACAGAAGGTGCAATGGCATATCTTATGGAGTGAGTTCCATGTCGAGTATCCCACTTCATGAGATAGACTATTCCCATGCAAATATCATAATCTTATGCATAACATTCTCTTTGTTTATAACTTTTCTCAGCTCTGAAAAATTTGAGCAATTAGAAGTGCCAATACATATATTCGGCAAGACCGCTGCATATCTTAAAGGTTGGTAAGACTCAACAATTAGGTTTTTGTCTTTTGTTGTGATATTCACTGTTATATTATAGTGACACACTTCATTAAGGGCCTTGAGGGAGCTTATTCTTCTGATAATTTAACGAACAAATCCCTTGTATGCTCTTATCTATCTATTTATTATTGGAAGTTCACTCTTATGGCCACATTTACTTAGTTTCAACTTTTGAACTACATGATTAGTGCATATTTCTTTGGATAGGGTTGCTCTCATTTAAGTCGCATCATGACTTGCCATATTTCCTTAGCCTGCTTTTGACTTTCAATGCGTGATTGTGATTTACCACATTCTTATCTATCCAAAAACTTTTGGAATGCAATTTCTTACATCTGAGACTATAATCACCATTCTTGATGGAATTGTACCAACTTATTCGCTAATTTGGTATCTTTCAATTTAATTTCATGATGTAGGACCTTCTCAAGGCAATTTGGATGCACTAGTGCTATGGTGTTGATTTTGAATTATTTTTACGTTTGTGTTGTTCAGAGATTAACTTAGTTTTGTAAATATAGTGAGTATATACTTAATTTAAGTGATATGGTGTTCATGTAGAGTTATTTTTAAGTTTATTTTGTTCAAAGATTAGCTTAGTTATGTAGATGTAGTGAGTATATACTTTTAATTTAAGTGTAGAGCTGATTTTTGGATAACCTCAGTCAAGTGGGATTAGGTCTTGATTCTAAGGATTAGATTGATCTTGGACTTGTATTCTATTTACTTATGAGTTACATGAATTTATTAACTTTCTCATAAGGTTTGTATTTGGTTACTTTAACATTTGAGTATATAAAGTTTTTTTGCAGTTCGTTATTTTGGATTAGTGTGTTTTGATAGTTAGACTTTGCTTTTGAATTAAAATTAGTCCCAGCTCCTTGTTTCTCCCACACATACACACTCTTTCTCTCTCTACCTTGCTTCCCCTTTCCCTTCTTTCTCGTTACTACCTCTTTCTCTGCATTCTTTTCATGTTCCCCTGCCCTTGGTATTTTAGCACTAAAGGAACAATCTTATGGTCACAGAGGAAATGAAAATTAAGTTGCAATTATTTGATGGGAGACCTTTGTCTGGATTAGTTCCCAAGAAAGTGACATGCTTAATTAAGGAGACACAGGCTAATCCAAAGGGGCTTACAGTCACTCCTAGGTAAGTTCAGATGCTTAGTTTGTCTACTACAGGCATTCCTTGTTCATTTTTTACTATGACAATGGTATATCTTGTCTGTCTATTTCCTTTCTTCTCTTTGCACGTATATTCACTAAGATATTATCTCTTGCTACAATTTTTTGGTTCTTTTACTTGTTAAAGTTTTTATAATTATTAATAGACGCTATCATGATCCAATGTGTTTTAATTTTGTTTGGAGATCTATGTTATCAATGAAATTCATTAGTTATTTTTTCATTCTTTATGTGCATACTATTAGGTAGCGGTAATCATCCTCGTAGCTCCCTAATCAAATTTGATTATTGGTGACAATTCTTGTTTCTCATATTGTTGTTGGTTGCAAATATTTATTGTTATCATAAATAGTAAACATTTGGATGGAAAATATTTATTGTATCATAAATCGTTAACGTTTGTATACCTAGTGCAAAATAATAGAAGGGTATTTGATAATTTCAGTTCTACAATCTTGATACTCTTAATAACTTGAAAGTTGCAGTTGAAGTTTTAGTTTGTTCATTTTAGGGATAATTTCTTTAGAGTTGAATTGAGGTACGTGAGGCATAAAAATGGAAGTCTTGTTAATTGTGTTCTTACATGAGTGAGCATGAAGTTACATGGTGTCATTTTCCCCCCCATAATTTTGGTTTTTTGACCTTAGATTATTCAGCAATTTATGGTTTTTGTATTGTTCTGTGAATTTTCTGCGTTCCTTTGGTATTTTGTTTTTTCATGATTGCATAATTCTTCGTACATAATAATTAATTTTTTGAAACTTATTGTCAATGATGTATCTTCCTTTTTCTACGAAACTATGTTGTTAATACTTGCCTTAAATGTAGGTATATTAAGGCTTTGCTGGATAATGGTCTCTATGTTCAAGTAAGTTGGCATATTCACTTCTTTTGTTCTTTATCTTTTCCAGTATTAGTGCCATAATTTAGTTATAGTATTGGAAAGCTTGAATTGGAAGATAAAGTTGGTGAGTTTATGAACTGGTTGACAGGCTAACACTTGAGAATGCTAATTGGGTAAAATATCCAATATGGTGCTTGGTGGAGCCTGTTGAGTAGCAAAATATCTAATGTTTATAATTTAAATTTGAGGGCGAGCCTTGGAGCAATTGGTAAAAGTTGCTCCTTTCTGACTAGAAAATCACAGGTTCGGGTCACTGAAATAGCCTCTTTGTAAAAAAAATTCAAAGAGAAGGCTGTGTATATTGATGACTCTCGCAAAACGAGAAAGCCCTGTGCAATGGGGTATGTTGTGTTTTTTTATAATTGAAGTCTGAAATTTTACTAAGTCATAATTAAATAGTTAAACTTTCAATTTGTTGCACCATTAACTCAAGTGTCGCTTAAGGAAATATGGGTATTGAAAATCTTAAAAAGCCGTAGGTTCCCAATTTAGACGGACTAAAGTCTGAACCTACTTTGATTCAAAATCAAGGCAAAGGCTTTGGCAAAAAAACAAACGGCTTTCTATCATAGTTGCAAGGCTCCTTAATCGCCTTATAGAGTAGCCCCTTTACATACCAGCAAACATGTAACATTTAAATAATTATATAATAAAAACAAATATAAAACCCAAAAGTTCACCTACACTCCCCGTCTTCTCTAATATCCTGACTCACTGATCTTGTTCAAAATCACGTTGTTAAATCTTTCTCACACCAATTTTGTCGGACCAATACAATTGTTTAGCAAATTGAAAGTCTGAACCTTTCGAACAAAAAAATTGGACAGGAACATACCTCTCCAGCTCACTCGACTACATTTTCTTGATGTTTTTGTTGTTGTGCACAATAATTTATCAAGAAGGGCACGTGATATGGTTGCACAATTTGGAACGATTGAAAATAGAAGCCAAGAGGGAAATGCTTTCCTGTGTGGACCACCATTGTCAAAAAGTTGCAATGCAACACTGCTATCCTATAGTTCCCCTAATTGTGAAGAAAAAGAAGATGGTTTCATAGACATGAATGTCTTCTATGTAAGCTATATGGTGTCGTTCATCATGATGTTGGGAATTTTTGCAGTTTTATGCATAAATCCTTATTGGCAATGAGCATCGTTTTACTTTGTAGGGAAAATAATGAACAACTTGTTCTATTTTCTTTTGGCAACATTCCTATGTTGTCCAAGTATAGTTTTATCAGCCTTTTGCAGAGTCTGATATCAAGTTATGGACACACTATAGACTGCTAACGGAGAAGAGAGGGAGAGTAGGGGAGTTTTTTTTTTTTTTCAAATTATTTTTTGTATATAATTATTTAAATTTCATGTCTGTGCTGACTTGTAAAGGGACATACCTACATAGTGATCCATGTCAATATCATTTCTAAGAAGGATTTGAATTATCAATTAGGAAAGGAATTTGACTTTCAACCTTATCAGTAGTTAACAGTAGGCTATATTTGCAACAAAGTAAAGATTTGAGCATTTGATTTATATTTTTGATAGTTCTGGTTAATATTGCAAAATTAGACTTTGGATTTAAAATATAATATACCCTTATACAAAAAAGTACATTATGGCCCCGTGTCTGCTTGAGTTTTTGGACCCTTTTGTTATTTATTATTTAATTTAAAATCTGCAGTATTCTTGTACAGGATATATAAGCTTCCTTTCTTGAAATGTGCAGGTACCTGCCTATTTAGAGGCTGGTGAAGAAATTGTTGTCAATACTGATGATGACACCTACGTTAGCAGGTGAGCTTTAGTAGCTTCTTAGTTGGACATTGGCATTTATTCTTGTCATTTTTGTTTTTGTCTTTTATTTTGCCAATTATTTGGCACTGTTTATGCATTCCATTATTTTGCAAGCATACTCAATGAAGGTTATCAAATGTTTGCATGTAATCACCTATGTATTAGCATAAGTCTTCGTATCCGGCAATTTCTCTTTTTCCTAACCTTGTTGAAGTCGGGTAATTTCCATGGTTCTGTCTATAAATTCTTGAGTTAGGGATTTAAATTGTTAAGAACTGTTGGCTGGACTTTGAAAATTGATTAGATTTGTAGGTCGAATAGTCAACTTGATGGAGATTTTAGGCCAAAAGAATGGATATTTGGTCCGTGTAAATTCTTGATATGGTTGGTTCTTGTGTTTTCATCTACTTCGCCGATTTTTCATTGCTCTGCCTATAGCATATTGATAAGATCTCATCTTGACGAACTATTTAATATTATTTTCTTTGTTTTGAATTTATCTTTGTGCTTAAATATAAAAATTAATGTTTGTTTTGATTTAGGAAATGAAAAGTAGAGATTGCATCAAATTGGGACTCTCTTAATGATAATGACAATTTTTGAATAAAGTGAAGAGATTGTTGCAGTGGATAAGGCTAATCACTTGAAGAGTTGGAGTTTGACTAGAAGATTTTACCTTATCCTTATCATAAAGGAGTTTGATTTTGAATTTGTTTTAGATAGACATCTTTACAAGAAAGAATTAGATTAGGATTAGATTAGAAAACTCTATAAAAGGGCGTTTCTCACGACAGAAAAGAACTCTCTTCTTACAATTTTCGAAATTCTTAGTCTTTTTTTTTTTGTTATTGGAGCGAAAGTCATTTG
The DNA here is from genome assembly GCA_026770325.2 of Erythroxylum fimbriatum. Taxonomy (NCBI): domain Eukaryota; kingdom Viridiplantae; phylum Streptophyta; class Magnoliopsida; order Malpighiales; family Erythroxylaceae; genus Erythroxylum; species Erythroxylum fimbriatum. Next base: position 92,325 of record JANZLH020000080.1, on the reverse strand, counting down.
TGGCTAAATTCATCGTTCTAATTCAAGAGAATTTGATATTCTAATTGTAACCTTGCGAGATTTTGTATTTTCAAACTTTTATTTACGTTTTAATTCAAGTACTTTTTGTTTTGAATTCTTATATTTTATAAATGATTAATATTCGATTAATCTGATAATTTAATTTAATATTGATTATTCTATTGTTATCCAATAATTCAGTTATTCGTAATTATCATAAAGGAATGGTACAAGTAGCAAATAGGTTATTTATGAATTTTTATATTTAACTTATGATAAACAAGAAAGCTAAATTGAATAATAGCAGCTATCTTAATTATTTAATTTAATGTTTAGTCTTTTTCACAAAGCTTATTGCTATCACTTATTTGATATGAAATGTTATCACACTCAGTCAATAGATGGTAAGTTTTAGTTGGGATGTTAGGTTTAAGCCCATTAATTTAGGAAAATTTGAGACTTATTATGGTGGAAATATTCATTTTGAACTTACAATTAGATGAGATCTTTTCCTTAAATCAGAGTTTGATAATCTTCATTTATTTTTCAATTTTAAATTCAGTTGATTTAATTTATTTTCGTATTAAATTTAGTTAATCAAATATTTCATCAAAAATCTCCCATTTAATTTTATTACTTGAAATTAAGAAATTAGTATTCAGTTTTCTAATGATTCGACCTGATTCTACGATTACTATAAAAGTGTGGAGAATCGGTATTATGTTGGGAGCTTCGACAACCTGGCCATATACACTACTATTGAAGAAAGGTAGATGAGAATTAGGCTTTGAGGAAACACAAAATCGAGAGTGAAGGCAAAGGACAACACTATGAACAACCTTGTAGTTCTTCATAACCTTGAATGCTACTATCATGCGAGGTCTTAAATGCTATTTAAATGTTGATAAAAGTCTCTCATATTGTAACCTTTTCTTCTCCTTCATTGATCTGTCGATACATCTTGCATGAAGAACTTTAAACTGTTGAATTCCATTCGATGAGCTGTGTAAAGTTTTTTTTCGAAAATTAATAGATTTTATTATAAATACATATACAATCTAGAGGACAAAAAAACTAGTATAATCCGAAGTATCAAGATTACAGAGATTTGTGATTCCTAGTAATTGTCTATATCTTGAGATCGAGGGAAACTTGTGAGACCACTTAGACCAGTATTACTCCAATCCCCATCTGCTCTTCATGCTATTTGTCAAATTTGCCGCTATTCCTCTGGCTAACATGGCCAATCTACAACGTAGAAAAATGGCCTGAAAATCTATCTCGCTGCTTCTACTTTCTTGTTTGAATACCTTGTAATTGAGTTCTTTCCATATGTAGCACACTAAGGTTGCCCAACTTAACTTGATAGCTTTAAGATTAGCCGCATTATGCACTCTAAATTTTTCCAACCAAGCAATAGTTTCACTCCAAGAATCCATTGATCGGGCCACGTTGAGTATAATCTGCATCCGATCCTATACTTATCTTGTATACTTGCATCTAATCATGAGATGTTATAAACTTTCCAGTTCAGCATTACCAAACTCACGATTCAAATTGCTAATGGAGAACATGAACTTATCCCTTACAAGCAACCCTCCACTGATTCTTATCCATAAGATGAAAGAGTGAGCTGGATTAAGATCATTGTCCCATACTAAGGTTGCCCACTCCTGCTTTGTGCTCTGTGTAGCCTATAACAGTGTTTTGTAGGCTTTTGTGTTGAACTTCCTTAAGTTATTTGCTAGCTACTGAATTTCATCCTACTCTCCTTCTTGACATCAAGGCAACTCTTCTATGATGAGGCTGACACTTCTACTATTGTGGAAGGCCATATCTATTGATTATTTCGAATAAGCATGTTTACTTTATTAGTTGAATTCACCACCAATTTCAAGGCCTGTACTTCCTCCACCTTATATAGGGGACCTTTACAGTGCCAATTATCATACCAAAAAGATGTGCTTTTTTCATTCCCAGTCTTACGGAACACCTGATTCTGCATCCATTATTTGGTCTCTAGAATTTCTTTGAGAGTGCTTGACATATCCTGCCTTGACTATAGGTTCCAAATACTCTTGTTTAATGAATACATTGTGTAGCCATTTCACCTATAAATTCTCCTTTTCATAGCACAACCACCACAAATTTTGTTCCCTTATTCACCCTATGTTTAATCCTTGCAGAATGGATGCTCAATTCCCCATGTTGCTTAGGTCTGCAAATTTTGTCCCAAATGATCTTCGTTTGCTTCTGCCTTGGTTTGAGCCATTCCACAAGAAGTTCTTAAGTCTCCTGTCGATTTCCTTAAAGATACTTTTAGGGATGGATAAATGGTTGATCCAATAAGTGGTAAAATTGCTCAGTATTCTCTTAATTAGATGTAGCCTGCCTCCATAACTAAGGAACCAGTTGCTCCATTGGTTGATTCTACCATGAATTAAGTCCAACAGAGGTTTACAATCCACAACACTGATTCTGCCATGAAGCTACCTCTCTACTTGAGTTGGAAGATAAGTAGAAACAACTCTTTAAAGGGTTGCTTCTTAAACCCGAAATCTCTTGGAATTCCTTCATTGCTTGCATGATTATATCAATTTTTTTTCTCAACCTTGCAAAATAATGGAAGGTCATCTGCAAAAGCTAGGTGTGTGAGCTTCATACCTTTACATCAGCCATGGAACTGGAACTCTCGGTGCCGCCGTATGATATTCACAAGGAGAGTTGACAAAACCTCTATGCATAGGACAAACAGGTAAGGGGATATTGGATTCCCTTGCCTTAAGCCCCTCCTTGCTTTGAACAGGTTTGTAGGTTCCCCATCCACCGGGATTACCATAGAAGCAGTGGTTACACATTCCTTAACCCATTTTCTAAATAGAGGAGGATAGCCAACTGCCTTTAATATAGTATAAAGAAATAAAGAATTGACTAGGAAAGCACAAAATTGGTTATTATGATCATAAAGTTGAAATCTTGTTTAGTGGGGCAATATATTGAATTTCCTAATAACTGTATGAAAAAAAAAAAACCTTTTCTCATATCTAAAAGTTTAACCTCAGTCTGTAAAAGCAGTCATGAAAGACTCGAGGAAACTTGTCTTCAACGGCTATTCCAGAATACCCCACCATCCAAGTTAACTGAGCCTGGTGTAAATCAGAGTATTGTTTCTACGACAATGATAATGCAATCGAATGTGATTTGTAGGTGTTTTATGCCATTTATGACGCTAAGTGAATTGAATTATATTTATACTGTCATTGAATTATTAGTTTACAATTATGACCTGAGCACACGTTGAAAGGTTGCTTCTAATAATGTTAAAAATTGGTGCTTTGAAATGCATCCGAGCGCTTGGCTCATAGGTTTGTTATATTTGCATATATGATGTGCATGTGAAACTTGGATACGCGTTTCGATTTCGACATTGGCAATATCATGTGAGTCATTACTTTTTTGGTGGGTATTACTTCGTTTGCAAATTGCAATTGCAAAGCTTAGTATTAGTACAGGAACAACGAAGTGAAGTATTGTTTTGTTTGTGAGAGCTTTCAAGGGGGTGGGGTAATAAACCTGGCTGGCATATACATGCCCAGATGTCAAACCATAAGATGAATATGATCCCTTGCAACTTCTCAAACAAATTGTTGGCTTGGCTGTATGATTCCCCCACGAGAACATGAGAAATAAAAAAGAGGTTTAGTGACCGAGAGATCTGTTTTCAACCCAACAACTCTTAATCTTGTTTGCCAGCTTATGCATTCTGGTAAATGGTGATCTTTGCGTCATGTGAAACAAGCTAGTCGGGTTCTCTGTACCCTATGCTAGCAAGTGGTAAAAAGAAGGATCATTTTTAGTTGTAAAGGTCTAAATAGTTGTAAAGGTCTAAATCAGAATTAACATTGGGAATTTAAGATTTCATTGAATTACTGAAAATAGGTAAGGCTTCAAATATGGCAGGTCTTTTTCCAAGTTTCATTATCAAAAACATGCTTGATTTTAGTAACAGAGGTGTCATGGGCATCCCCTTTAATCAGGTTGTTGTTGTTTGCCCAATTTTACCAGTCTTAAAAGTAATATCCCTCTCAAATGCATTTTACTTCTAAAGGATGATGAAACTATAGATGTTCTCATTGAAGTTAATATTGGGTTATGCTGATATCTTCTAATCGTTTTAGATATTTCAACTTGCTTTCAAAAGTGAAATGAGAAATCAACCAATTTCACCCTATATTAAATGCGTGTGAAGTTTATAAATTTTTTATTTAAAACATCTATAAGTTACACGTATAGAACACACCATCTAAATCTTCATGAACAATATAACACTTTGAACGACCTTTGGAAACAGCCCTTACAATCGGATATAAAAGTATTCACTAAACAGTTGCCTCTGTGGCACTCAAAAGCAACTAGGTGGATCCTTAAAGCATCAAATATTTAGGATTCTGTTCAGTGCTTATGTTATAAATTGGATATCAGCAGTACATTTTGGCTTGTTAATTTCAATTATTCTTTATATTCATGACCATAGTCCCTTGTTTTAGCACTTAAAAACTGGTCCTGTAGCAGTTAATGAACATAATGTCAATGAGCATAACGGATACTCACCCCTTGGTTGTTAGGAGTAACTACTGATAATATTGTGTTTTGCTATTATCAAAAAGTTTATGAATTGTAATCTTTTAATTCAACATATGGAACTTCATGTCAAGAAGTGGAGCTCTTTGACAATACGGTTTGTCTGGCAAGGTAAGGCGGTTTCACAAGTGTTCCATTAGTGTTTTCTCCCACAGTTACAGAGATCCCATCTGATGAAAAGTTCTTCTTAATATAGCCTAAACCATAATGGTCGGATCCTTTCTGTCCAGAAGTGTAGCTTGTCAAGACTCCCACCTAAAAACATTCAATATATTGGTACATCTTACTATAAAACCCGGACTTTTAAAAACATGATTAAAGGAAAAACAAACATTAAGATTATTCTGATTGGCTGGAGGATATAAGTTCTACCTTTTTCCCATCAATTGTGATTGGGCTCCCAGGTTCAGCTCTTGCTGAAAGGCGAATTCCCCATAATGTCTGCTTCACTCCATCATAAGTAATGAGTCTAGAGATAGTCTCTTGTCCCTTGTAACATCCTTATAAAAAAAAACAAAATAATCTGAAAAATCTTGACAATCAAGACAAGCATCAGCCTGTGAATAGTGACATACCCTTGTTTAAAGAAATAGAGTTCCAAAGTCCAGCCTCCAGGATATTGAATTCTTTGGTGAGTTCTTTACCAGGAGCAGGTCTTCCTGTAGATTGTTAAGTACACATCCAACTTCAAATCTCACCAATAGAAAGCAGCTATTAACACAATATCCTAAAAATACTACAATGTTGATAACTGTTTTGGAATTATAAACAACTAGAACTAGCAGTTCTGCCACTAGAACATATTACTGCAATTACATCAATACGTATCAATGTTCTATTATTATTATTATTATTCTTTTTGTAACAAGAGTATGCAAGAGTACCATACCGGAAGATTGCAGGATGCAAAAATCCTTCCACGACTTATATTGCAAACAGAATTGTCAAAGAATTGGAGTTGCATTAGCTTTCAACTTCCAAGATACCTCTGAATAAAAAAATTACAAGGCCTACATGTTTCATGTACAGGATGCTATTTCCCAACAGAAGACCAAGTGACAAGACGACAAGAATCACACTTTAACAGAGAATGCATAACTTTAACCAACTTAAAACATCTTACAATTTCAAACCCAACATTTGAATGCATTCAAGCACTAGGAGTAATTATAATCATGACTGGAATTTTCTAAAAGATAAATCCATATGTGACAATATAGTAAAAGAATACAATTGTTTGCATTGGTTCAATTTGATCATTGATTCTCTAGATATTTTATAACTCAGGCTTCAAGGATTTCTGCTCATTTCTACTGATGGTGAACGTTTTTCTCTTGCTCAAAGGAAATAAGGGAAATAAGAATAAATTTGTCTGCACTTGCAAACATGGCTAAGAATCACACGACTCAATTTCAGGTTCATACTATTCTTATATACATCTGGTAATCTAATTAAACCAGGTATTCACACCATATGCTAGCCTAGTTCATAAAATTTCATTCCCTAAAGATAAGAGAAATAAGAATAAATTTTTCTGCACTTGCAAATATGGCTAAGAATCACACGACTCAATTTCAGGTTCATCCTATTCTTATAACATCTGGTAATCAAGGGATTCACACCATATACTAGCCTAGTTCGTAAAATTTTGTTCATAAGTAACAACTTATTTTAAAGATGCTTCGGGAGAGGTAAACTTAAATACATGCGATGATTAAGTGAACAGAGCACACCACGGACTATGCAGACATAAATAAGATCCTAAAGATAAGACCAAAGACATAAATGTAGTTGAGGAAATTCTAAAAGCACACTTCCGCAATTGCATTTAAGAACAGCGATGAATATGTTTTTGTCCCTCTAAAAGGAAATTATGTTTTTTTCTGGGATTTAAAGCTCAAGATTTTCAATTAGTGACAGACCATTACTAAGAGACTAAAATATTCGATGACAAGATGACTTGGATCCCTCTGTCTCATCCATTAAAACCTATATTTTAAACACTTACTACAATATCCAATAATGTTTTGGGTATTTTTCTAATTGCCAAGCCACTGGGAATTCATTTATCTGTCTTTTTTCCGAACCCAACATTTGAATTTGGAAAAGGAGGAGAATGGCATAATTTTATGAATGCATTGGTGCTATAGGATTCGAGTCAGATCTGAGATTCAAGAAAGCAAGAGGTTGGTACTAGGAGGCTAATGTGTCTAGGGAATGGTAAATAATTTACATATCCGATTACCACTTAGACTTGTTGGTCTTGAAGTGTGACATTTAATCGGTCTGTGTTGTCATTTAAGTCTAGGATTTTTTCCCCCCTCTTGAGTACCAGACTCAAACTTGCACAACCAAACTACAATCACGAGAAGCCTATTTACATTTACTGCCCCCGTAAATTTAACTTTGAAGACTGCAAATAACCATGGTGCATACCAAGAAAATAGACTAAAGAAGTCAAAGTTATCGAAGTGAAATACAATGCAGAATTCACTACCTTGAATAATCCTTAGTTTCTCCCAGACATTAGAACCCATTGGAACTGCACCCTGAGAAAGAAGCATATCCCATACAGGTTGAGCAGCAGCAGGTGACATCAACAACGAACAACCTTCTTCAGAAATAACACTGCCCACCCCTACAGTCAAGGGCATTCCATTCACCTGAGATGGACAAAATTTCTAGTTTTATCCTATTAAACAATATACGTGTTGGCAATTTAACTAGTAACTTTCAATGCAAAATAAAAATATTTTATTCATTTCCTTTACTTATTAACCGAACCAGTTAATCCAGAAACAAGAAAGACTGCAAAATGAAAGCATCATCTTCAAATAGAAAGAATGTTAAAAACAATATTGCACAGAAAAAAAATATAAACTATATAGAAGAGAACAAAAACAAACCAAAGCCCAGCACTACGTTGTAAGTCAAGTAACTGTGAGAGGTCAAACATCAAAGGGACACAAGAACGACCAACATATACAAAGTTACCAAGATATGATTGGAATCAACATATCGTTACATATCTCAACAAAACCACGAAACTCTAAAGAAGAGGGTTCTCCAAAGTGGCAACCAAGTTTTTTGTCTTTAAAATAATCTTTTGGAAACCATCAAACATTTTAAAGAAGCCATTAGAAAGCAGCCTCCATGGTACACTACGAATTCTAAGATGCTTATACTTTTTTTCATTCTTGTGCCTTTTCTTTATACACTACTTTAAATTACCCCTAACCCAATCCCTGCCATGATTTGAATCCCATTACTTATGGTCTGGAGTGGAGGAACCTAACACTAGGACTTCCTGTTAAATTTTTAATATGGGTAGTGTAGAGCCCACTAACAAAAATTGAGCTTAGGTTAACTATTGTCCAAATAACTAGAACTAGTTGTTTGGATAGTTGACCCTTACCACTTATAAACCCTTTAATATTTTCATGTCTAGGCAATATGGGGCACTCTAACACTCCCCCTCAAGTGCAACTGGAGCTGGACATCCAGTTGTCACTTGAAATATACGCAGTGAAAACCGGACCGGGCCACTGGGAATGAATATCCAGACGGACAACCGAGAAATTAAGAATCCGGACCAAACCTGCTTTGATACCATATTGAATTTTTTAATACAGGCAGAGTGTAGAGTCCACTAACAATAATTG
>JANZLH020000080.1:68729-83922 GCA_026770325.2 Erythroxylum fimbriatum | reverse complement strand
TTTGGATAGTTGACCCTTACCACTTATAAACCCTTTAATATTTTCATGTCTAGGCAATATGGGACACTCTAACACTCCCCCCTCAAGTGCAACTGGGGCTGGACATTCAGTTGTCACTTGAAATATACGCAGTGGAAACGGAACCGGGCCGCTGGGAATGAACATCCAGACGGACAACCGGGAAATTAATAATCCGGGTCAAACCTGCTCTGATACCATGTTGAATTTCTAATATGGGCAGAGTGTAGAGTCCACTATCAAGAATTAGGCTTGGGTCAACTATTGTCCAAATAACTAGAACTAGTTGTTTGGATAGTTGACCCTTACCACTTATTAACCCTTTAACATTTTCATGTCTAGGCAATACGGGACACTCTAACACTTCCTCTTTTGAGTCCACCAACATGCTTACATTTACATTATACAAACGGCTTTCTCTTCCTACATTGCAGATTGGCCATGTTAGCCAGAAGGATAGCTGCAAATCTGACAATTAGCATGAAGAGCAGATTGGGATTGGAGTATTACTGGACTAAGTTCTCTCGCAAGTTCCCTCGATCTCAAGATGTAGATGATTTACTAGGAACCATAAATCTCTGTAATCTAGATTCTATGGATTATACTAGTTTTGTCCTCTAGATTGTATATATATTCTTATAATGAAATCTATTAATTTTCGGGAAAAAAAATTCTGTTGTTTCTGTGCCTTTGTTGATTACATTTAAGCAATTTCTCTCCTCTTTAATTTTTCAAGGTTCGAACAATCTATTATTCATTCCTGTGTGAGTGGATCATCCTAATTTGCTGTCACAAGTTTTACTATCCAAATAAATAACATCAATGATATAGGTTTAGTAGGAATTACCAGCAAAACTCAATAATAAGCACCAAATATAAGATGAAGTCTGCTGTTCATTTTGTAAATACAAACTACAGGTTGTTGTTAACTGTCTTACAATAGAGTTCACCTAAATCTAAGTTGTGTTATCTCAATTTTGTATGTCCAATACTAACAAGAGTTGTCAAACTGAAGTTCGTGTTGCCTACATCCTCTCATCCTCTCCGATTACAATGGAGAGCTCAATTAGGGTTCCTCCTCCAATCCTTCTTGCGGCAAATCTTCCTGAAATGTCCACCACATCCAAACTGAGTTCGCCAAATCAACCTCCTATCTCAGGCTATCCACCTCCCCTTCCTTCCACTCCTAAGCTTCTTGCAAATCTCTCTGAACTACCCACCACATCCAAACTAAGCTCTCCAAACAACTTCCTTCACTTACTCCCCTTGTAGACCTCAGAACTAGAACCAACTAATCCCTTCCGATCTTCCTGCTTCCTCCACCCCTGGACATCCCCTTAAAACACAAAAGCCTGATGTTTCAAAGAGAAGGACCTAGCACATGTGGTCGGGGACTCGACGCCTAGTTTAAAGCAATAATACATCACTCAACATGCTAAAGGAGAACAAAACATTGTATCTCCACCTTTGCAGGTGCTTCAAGCAGGTGCAGTAAGATGGACATCCTCCCTGTTTAGTTTCTTCTCTGATAACAGGCTCCCTTATCCCATGGTGAGAGCCTAGGCAGAAGGACAGTGGAAAACTATGGCCTAGAAGCAGTCTTGATTAGTGGAGAGGACTTCTTCATTTTCAAATCCACTAAGGAATCCTATGCTCTGAAGATCCTTGAACTAGGCCCTTGGCACATCAATGGGAAGCCTTTTGTCCTATAACAATGGAAGCCTAGAATGATCCTTGACAAGAGCAAGTTGAGGATGGTTCCAATCTACATACATTTCCACAACATACCCCTCGAATTTAAGATTGAGCTGCCTAGCTAGCAAGCTCAATAGGCAAGCCTTTGTGCATGGAACACAACAAAGCTTCAAAGCAGAATTGATTACACAAAGATCTTCATAGAAGTCGATACATCCAAGGAGCTGCCGGATACTCTTAAATTGAAAAAGCTGGATGAAGACTCGTTGAATTTCCTACCAATGGAAACCAACTAAACCACAGGAAAAATCAATTTGGAGGCCAACAAGGAAGCTTTTTACTAGAGGGAATTTTGACGAATTCAATGCAAACAAGCGTATAGTTCAGGATGAGAATGCTCAGGAACTCCCTCAGGAAGAAGCAAGAGAAGTACTAGAGGCAGAGAAAAGTAATCAGAAGGAGATTGTTGATTTTTTTAATGCAAATGAACTCAAAAGATGCTACAAACATGAGAAGAAATGAAAAGGAAACAATTCAAGAATTCATGTAACAGCTGGATACCTCAGAAGCCACAAACTTGCTTCCTTTCTTGAATGAGACCCAAACCACAACAAATGTTGACACACCCAAAGAGAATTCTGAAGAAAAGACCAGAATGGTTAAGCATGGCGAATAGGAACACTTGGTTTAGCACAAGGAGGAAATCAAACCTAGATACACAACTTAAACCAAGCTTGGAAGCAGAATGAAACAAACCATCAAGAAGTAGAAGGAAATTAGGGAGGAAAGCTAAATATAGAGTCCATAATCGACTCATTCATAAATAGTTATGTCCATCATTGCTTGGAATGTGAGGAGAATCAATTGCCCAAGAAAACAAGTAGTGAATGACTTTTTGATGGAAAGAAAACGTATTTTGGTAGAAGTCCAGAAAACTAAAATAATAAAAAAAACAATCTCAAACCTAGCTTATGGTTTTTGGGAAAAGATTGTATCTAACCAACCACCAACATCATGCAAATGGTAGGATTATTATTGCTTTCAACTTGGCCAAGATAAAGAGTATTAGATGTCAAATCTGCAGCTCAATACGTCCATCTAGAAGTTGAGGTACTTAAAAGCTCTAGAACACTCAGCATCTCCTATATATGTTGCTAACTTTGAATTTCAAAGGTCTGAACTATGGAGAGACTAATGCAAATTGCAGGCTGGTATGAACAACCTCTGGCTAAACTATGTTCAATCAAGATTGGTGATTTTAACCACATTTTTCATTGAAATAGCCTCCAATTATGGATAAATCTCCCCCCAAGTTCAAATCTTCTAACTAACTTGAAAATATATCATAACCTGAGTAAAATAATATAAACTATAATGAAATTAAAGCAAAATGCTTAGGAAAATACTTGTTTATCATATTTCCATAGAATCCCCCACAAGATGTGCCCAACATGCATAGGTACTACATCACACAATACCAAAGGACTCAACATGCTCAATGACAAATTTAGGGAGTACGTACGGAAAATTGGAGCCACTGAACTCAAGTTTGATAGAAATTTCCTAAGAAAAAAACAATAAGAATCTTGACTTATCAAAAAAAAATGGGCAGGGCCATGGTGAATGCTCACTGGCTTAATCATTTTTCAAAAAGTAAAGCACATTTTGATCACCCTCTAGCTTCAAACCATTCCCCGGTAGAAGTCCATGTGGAGTTGTCATCTGGTCCAAAGCATTCTCCTTTCAAGTTCAACAATTACCTATTTGATCTTGATGGAAATGATAAAGATGCCGAATGAATGGAGATTGAGTTGATTAATCCCCTTGTACAAGGTCAAAGGAGACATACAACAATGCCAAAACTATCGAGGCATCAAACTACTGAGTCATACCAAGAAGTTGTGGGAGAAGGTAATTGAAAAGAGAATCCGGAGAATTGCTCCAATATCGATCAACCAATTCGGGTTTATGCCTAGTAGGTCCACAACAAAAGCACTTCATCTGCTTCGGCGACTAATGGAATACTGCAGGGAACGGCAACGGGACTTGCATTTAGTTTTTGTAGATTTGGAGAAGGCGTATGACAGGGTTCCTCGAGAACTCATATGGTGGTGTTTGGAGGCAAAAAGCATTCCAACGACATATATCCGAGTGATTAGGGATATGTATGAAGGAGCACTGACTAGCGTCAGGACGGTAGGAGGCGATACGGAAGCGTTCTCTATTGGTGTTGGCCTATACCAAGGCTCGGCTCTAAGTTCTTTTTGGTTCACTTTAGTATTAGATGAACTTACCAAACATATTCAAGGGGAGGTACCGTGGTGTATGTTATTTGCTGACGATATTGTCTTGGTGAATGAGACCAAGGAGGGGGTCAATGCCAAGTTAGAACGTTTGAGAGAAGCATTAGAGTCGAAAGGTTTTAAAATGAGCAGGTCCAAGACGGAGTATTTAGAATGTCATTTCTCAGGTAACCAGATGGTACAACAGGCGGAGGTAGTGAATGGCACTGACGTCATACCACAAAAATCGAATTTCAAATACCTCGGATCCATCATTCAGAGCAATGAAAATATCGATGGCAATATATTACATCGTATTAGATCTGGGTGGATCAAATGGAGGAGTGCATCAGGTATTTTATGTGATAAAAAGGTCCCTGTAAAACTCAAAGGGAGGTTCTATAAAATGGCGATTCGGCCCACCTTGCTATATGGGGTAGAATGTTGGCCGCCTAAACGTAGACACACGAGACAGTTGGTGGTAGCAGAAATGCGTATGCTTTGATGGATGTATGGCATTACCATAAGAGATAAGGTACAGAATCGGGTAGTGAGAGAGAGACTATAGGTGGCAAGTATTGCTGACAAGTTGAGAGAGACAAGGCTTAGGTGGGTTGGCTATGTGCGTAGGTTGTCCTCTGATGCTTCGGCACAGCGCAGTGAGTTAATAGACCTGAGTGGCTACAAGAGAAGGAAGGGAAGGCCTTACAAGACCTGGAGGGAAGTGATTAAGAAAGATATGTTAGAGTTCGCCCTCACTGAGGCAGTTGCTAGAGTAGGAAAGTCTGGCGTGATAGAATAAGGGTAAACGACACACATATCATATAGGAAGTTCAGCCGAACCATAGGATAGTCTTTATCCTCAGGATCGCTCCGTGAAGACCCCTAGTGCCAGTCTCTACAAGGTGTAAGGTATTGACAGATCAGGTTATACATCAGGTATGTCTTTTTTGTTTTATGTACTTAATTATGCGGCGTGCTAGTTTTTACTTATTCAAATTTTTTTCTTCTGTATCCTGCATCATTATTTTGCATGTCACATCTGCATATGGGTCTACCAGAAACAGTTTCTCTATTATGTAGGGATAAGGCTGCATACTATATGACCTCCCCAAACCCCGTTTCACTGCGGAATTTCAGACTAGGTGCGATGATGATGATGATGATCTTGATGGAAATGAGGCAACAGTTTCTAAAGGAATTAAAGTGTATTTCAAAGGATTTTAAGTTTATATATGTGGGGAAGAAACTTAAACGTAAGGTAGTCAAGGAAGAACTCAAAGCCCTTAATAGAAGACAAGCAAGCAGCACCTTGTAGAATATTAGCAATGAGAGTTAACACTGGACCAAATCCAATCAAGAGCTTATAATGACCCAAGGGATGAATTACAAAGCAGTTAGAGAAGGAAACCCTTTCTACATACTAGCTATGGAATGAAACTCATCTATTCCAAAGTAAAGATCTAGAACCTTGTGGTTGGAAAATGATGACAGGAACACATGCTATTTTCATAATGCAAAAACAGAAATAGAATCAGTTGCTTGCCTTGGCCCAAAGGCTCTACCATATCTACTCAATCTAATCTCAAAGAAGAAGTTTTATCCTATTTCAAAAATTCTATTGGCTCAGAAATGGAAGTGGTACCATGCCTACAAGTCCTCAAGACCTCTATTCCCTCACTAATCAATAAGGAGCAAGCCAAATCCTTAACAGCTCCATTCACTGAGGAAGACATCAAGTTAGCTTTATGGAGTCTAAACCCTGAGAAAGCGCCTGGACCAGATGGTATAAAAGTCAATTTCTTCCAAAAATCATGGCACTTAGTAGGTGACTAGGTATCAAAAGCTATCTTTGAACTCTTTTCCAATTGTTGCTTGCTATTTTTTTGTATTCCAGAGAAAACTAATCCTACTAGTTTGCATGACTTTAAACCAGTTTCATGTTGCAATATAATTTACAAAATCTTGGCCAAGACGCTTGCCTCTAGGTTGAAAAGCTCTCTTAAGGATATCATCAATCCATGTCAAGGGGCATTTATACATGGTAGGAATATAGGGGACAATATCTCTTACTAATCCAAGGCTACCTAAGGACTATCAAGGGCTATTCAATCAAAACAGATTTCACAAAGTTTTTGATTCAATAGCATGGTCCTTTATCATTGAAGCTATGGATGTGATGGGGTTCCTTACACGCTTTATCAACTCAATAAGAATGTACATCACAACTGTAGAGCATCCTTGTTAATGGGGAAACCACACAAATCTTTAAAGGAGGAAAGGGGTTAAGGCAGGAGGGTTCCCTTATCCCCCTACCTATTCACCATTTGTATAGAGATGCTCTCAGGATTGATTGACAAGAACATTAGAGAGAGTTCTAGGTTCCTTTTTCACTATAAATGCAAGAAAACAAGATGTTTCGACTTTCCTTTGCAAATGACCTCATGCTTTTGTGTGCAACTGAAGAAGAATATAAAAGGTGCTAATGGATTCCTTGAGGCATTTCAGCTCTTTATCTAGCCTAAGAATCAACACAGAAAAAGCTCCATGTATATATCAAGTAACAATCAAATCCAAGCTGACTATCTGGCCAATATTGATGGATTGAAACTTGAAGTTCCCCCATTTAAGTGCCATGTAGTGGCAGTCACAACCATTGGACTCACAAATAGGGACTACCAACCCCTATTCGATGTTGTCCAATGGAGAATAGGATGTTGGAGTAATAGAAACTTATGCCGGAAGAATTCAATTATTCATCTTTCTGCTTAACAACATCCATCTGCATTAAAGCTCTCATGTTTTTCTATCCTGAAGTGTCATCAAGGCAATAGAAAGATCCACTAAACTTCTTGTGGACTGGAGACCCGAACAACCACATACATGCTAGGGGGGATGGAGCGACGTATGTTGTTCTAAGAATGAAGAAGGATTAGGAATCCATTCTATCAAAGTGGTCAACAACACACTCCTGGCAATGAGGATTTGGAAAGTAATAGTGGACAAAGAGCCCTATGGGTTAAATGGATCCATTCCCATTGCCTACATTGATACAACATCTGCAGCTTCACCCCCTCCAAATTCTTTTTGGACAGTGTTGAAATGCTCATTCTTAGGGCTAAGATGCAACAGAATATACATATCATCATTGGCGATGGGAACGAGACCTCTTTTTGTTTGCAATTGGCATAAGTTTGACCCTCAATTCAAGCTTCCTTTCTACCGATAGCTCAAGCACTTGATGCCTAGCCAAGCCAAAGTCAAAGAGGTGGTGAGGGGAAGAGAATGGACCTATAATCTGATGGGCCAAAGCCAGCAGTTCATTATGTTTATCAAAGGAGAAAGGATAGGGGTTTCCCGAGAGCTGGATCCATTATGGGAGCATAGAAGGAATCTGTTACTAGAAGAATAAAGGCAACATGTGTGATGATTGCATTGTTGATTTTCGCAGGGGAATGTCTGCTCGTTTATTATGTGTGCCAACGTGGCAAGTTTGTTACAAAAGTTGTTTCTTGTTTGTTAGCCAACAGTAGTATATAGATCAGAGGCAATAGGAAGGAAAAGTAAGCAAAAAAATGATATGTTATTATTGACTGAGAGTGAGGTAGGCTCTTAAAAACCTACTGGAGTCGTTACATTTCAATACAGAAACATTCTCTATTCGTTTGTTTACATTTCCAGAAAGTTTGATTCTATCAATTTGGTATCAGAGAAACGATCCCCCTGTGTGTAATTTCCTCTTTAATCATGGAGTCAGCGTATCCAAAACCTGAATGGAAACCCGTGTTGAACAGCTCGAAGATGATGTTAAAGGCATTAACGCCAATCTGACCCTCTTGATCACCCAACTCCAGGAAACACAAACCAATGTCCAACTGATACTCCAAAATCAAACCAATCAAAACAGCACCTCCATCCACTTGGGAGAACCCAGCCTTTCCAAAACACCCACGGAAACGTTGAGCGACAAAACCAACACCACCCAAAATGAATACCCCAACCCCGAATTACCTGGCACACTGCCCTTTACTCAACATTCGACAAAGAAAGTTCCGGAAAGGGACGAATACCCTAGGAAATTGGAGCTCCCTGTTTTTGATGGGGAAGATGCGGATTCTTGGATTTTTTTAGCCGAGCGATATTTCGCCATTAACCGCCTAACGGAAGCTGAAAAACTGGAGGCTGTTGGCGTGTGTTTTGAAGGGGAGGCTCAGGCTTGGTTACGTTTTGAGGAACGTAACAGATCTTTCTGTACTTGGGAAGAGCTTAAGGTGCAGATATTGCAGCGTTTCGCTGGACTTTAGGATGGCACACTGTTACATCGTTTCTTTGCGGTTAAACAGACAGGCACTGTGGTAGAGTATCGGTCCCAATTTGAATACCTGGCGGCTTCGGTGAGTGCTTTGGAAGAAGAAACTATGGCAGCTATTTTTATGAATGGATTGCAAGAGAAGATTAAGGCGGAGTTGCTGGTTTTGAACCCCCGTTCATTGAAAGATATCATCGGCACAGCAAGCCGGATTGAACGGAAGAATCAGCTACTGGGGGTGACAGGGGGTCAGAAGAATCAGCGAGAGGTAACACCTTTCCAACACAGGCATGACTCCAAAACCATTACTTGGACTAAACCTTATAACCCACTGACCCAAAAGCCCTTTTCACATACCAACCCAAACCCAGCTACACCAGCCCAAACACAATATAAGACAATAACCACCGATTCACCTAAACAGTTGTCCCTCACATCTCCACCAAAATGTAGGAAGTTGACTCCAGCAGAGGCTCAATCCAAACGAGCTCAAGGGTTGTGTTTCCGATGTGACGAGAAATGGTACTTTGGCCATAGGTGTCCTCAAAGAGAGTTAAATGTCTTGCTAGTGAGTGAAGAAGAAGAAGGGGATGAGATTAGAGCAGGAACGGAAGACTCAGTTGACGAGGTCTTGCAAAAGGTGGAGCTGTCTCTTAACTCTGTGGTGGGGTTATCGGAGCCACGTACGTTGCGATTGAAGGGAATAGTGCATGGAATAGAAGTCGTGGTGCTTATTGACTGTGGGGCAACACATAATTTTATTTCAACGGGGGTAGTAGAGAATTTGCAGATTCCTATTCAGGAGACTTCACCCTATGGGGTAGTGATTGGTGCTGGCAAGCAATTGAAGGGAATGGGAGTGTGTAAGGGAGTAATCCTAAGCTGCAGGAGCTTACCATCATTGAGGAGTTTTTGCCGTTACCGTTGGGAAGCACGGACGTTATACTGGGACTGAAGTGGTTGGCCACGTTGGGAGAGACGCGGAATGACTGGAAAAAATTGACCATGTCGTTTGAAGTTGGGGGAAGGACAATACAACTTAAGGGGGATCCGAGCTTGACAAAGGCAATGGTTTCTTTGAAGACCATGATGAAGGAATTACAACAGGAAAAATCAGGGGTAATGATTGAATTAATGAGTGTAACAGTACAAACTCCGGAAATCAAAGGCCAAGAAGAACCATTAGTTCAGCAGCTGTTGAAGGAATATTCGGATGTCTTTGATATGCCGAAGGGGTTGCCACCGGTGCATGGAAATGAGCACGCCATTGTGTTGAAGGAGGGCTCTGGGCCGATTAATGTGCGACCATATAGATATCCGCATATTCAGAAGGAGGAGATAGAACGACTAGTAGCTGAAATGCTTGAGGCTGGGTTGATCCGACCTAGTGTTAGTCCTTTTGCAAGTCCGGTGTTGCTGGTACGAAAGAAGGATGGCAGCTGGAGGTTTTGCGTGGACTATCGCGCGCTGAATCATGCCACAATTCCTAATCGTTTTCCAATTCCCAACATCGAAGAGTTGTTGGATGAGCTTCATGGCGTGAGACTTTTCTCCAAACTCGACCTCAAGTCAGGCTACCACCAGATTCGCGTCAAGCCAGAAGATGTGCATAAAACAACCTTCCGCACTCACGAAGGGCATTACGAATTCATGGTGATGCCGTTCGGTTTGATGAACACACCGGCTACTTTTCAAGCTCTTATGAATAGTATTTTTAAAAGTAGGCTGAGACGATTTGTTTTGGTGTTTTTTGATGACATACTTATCTACAGCTCATCTCGGGAGGACCATGAAAGGCACATTCACGAGGTGTTGCAAGTGTTGCGTGAGCACAAGCTGTTTGCTAATACGAAGAAGTGTTGTTTCTTTCAGCCAGAGATTGAATACCTTGGCCATATTATCTCGGAGCATGGAGTTTCGGCAGACCAAAGCAAGGTGAAAATAATGGATGACTGGCCTATGCCGAAGAATCCCAAAGAATTGCGAGGGTTTTTGGGACTGACCGGTTATTATAGGAGATTTGTGAGGCACTACGGGAGGTTGGCAGCGCCTCTCACCCAGTTGCTCAAGAAGGATTCTTTTGAATGGAGTATAGAAGCGACGGATGCTGTGAATGCCTTGAAGCAGGCCATGAAGTCAGTACCAATTTTGGCCTTACCAGATTTTTCAGATGATTTTGTGTTGGAGACTGATGCTTCCGGAATTGGGTTAGGCGCGGTGTTATCCCAAAAAGGGAGGCCCTTAGCTTTCTTCAATCACGCTCTACAGGGACGAGCCAGATATAAATCGGTGTATGAGCGCGAGTTGATGGCCATCGTTCTCGCAATCCAGAAGTGGCGCCATTATTTGCTGGGAAGACACTTTATTGTGAGAACAGATCAAAAATTGTTGTGATTCTTGTTGGAGCAGCGGATGGTGGCAACAGAGTATCAGAGGTGGTTAACCAAAATTATGAGTTTCGACTTTGAGGTTCAATACTGGCCAGGTCCTGAAAATAAAGCAGCAGACGCATTGTCCTGTATTGCTCATTCTCCAGAGTTATTGGCTATATCGGTTCCCAAAGTGTTGGATTTGGAGGTTTTACGGCAAGAGGTGGAGAAGGATTCGGAATTAATGGCCATTAAAAAGGATGTTGCAGTGAATCCCATAACTCGTCCGAGCTGGACCTTAATGGACGATTTTTTGTATTTTCATGATAAGCTGGTCATACCTCGCCACTCTTCCCTCATCTCCACATTACTGCATAAGTTTTATGGCAGCCCGATTGCAGGACATGGCGGGTTCCTACGGATTTACAAGCGTATTTCTAGTGAGTTATATTGGGAGGGCATGCGTAACGCTATTAAAAAGTTTGTCGAAGAGTGCTCCATCTATCAATGTCACAAATATCAAACTTTGTCTCCAGCTGGACTCTTGCAGCCATTGCCCATTCCGCAAGCTATATGGGATGACATTAGTATGGATTTCATCGACGGACTTCCAAAATCTCTTGGTTTTGATTCCATTATGGTGGTTGTGGACAGTTTCAGTAACTATGCTCATTTTATACTGCTTAAGCATCCATATACAACAAAGCTGGTGGCTGATGAGTTTGTTAGACATGTGGTCAAGCTCCATGGGTTTCGGAGGAGTATTGTCTCGGACCGAGACAGGATATTTTTGAGTCATTTCTAGACTGAGTTGTTCCGACTTCAGCATACTTCCCTTAAGCGCAACACTGCGTATCATCCACAAATGGATGGGCAAAGCAAAGTCGTTAATCGCTGTCTCGAAACGTATCTGCGTTGCTTCGCCAGCCAACAACCGCGTCAGTGGGCAAAATGGATATCTTGGGCTAAGTACTCTTATAACACGTCCTATCATACTACTTATAAGCTCACTCCTTTCAAGATTGTTTATGGACGAGACCCTCCTCCCCTGATTCGGTATGCTTATAATGCTACAGCTAATTCTACTCTTAAAGATCAGTTGTTGAGCCGTGACTTGATGCTGGAAGAACTGAAAGAGCAGTTGGCTCTTGCGCAAAACAGAATGAAGCAAGTTACAGACAAGCATCGCCGCAATCTACACTTTGAGGTGGGCGACCTGGTTTATCTTAAGCTCCGCCCCTATTGCCAACATTCCTTGGTAACTCACCCTAATGAGAAGCTGGCACCCCGCTATTTTGGCCCATTTCCTATCCTTTAGCGTATCGACGTTGTGGCTTACAAACTTCAACTACCTTAGGATGCTGCTATTCATCCAGTATTCCACATCTCCCAACTAAAAAAGGCCTTGGGGTTTGCTGTTCAAATCCAACCACTTCCTCCCATTTTAAACGCTGATATGGATTGGGTTGTTGAACCAGAGGAAGTTCTGGACACTAGAGGTTCGGGGGCTGGTTTAGAGCTGTTGGTTAAGTGGAAAACTCTTCCTCCATTTGAAGCTACTTGGGAACCTTGGCAATTGATTAAAGACATTTTTCCAAACTTCCACCTTAAGGACAAGGTGATTCTTGAAGGGAGGGGTATTGATGGGCCAACTCCAGCAGTTCGTTATATGTATCAAAGAAGGAAGGATAGGGGTTTCCCAAGAGCCGGATCCATTACAAGAGCCTAGAAGGAATCTGCTACTAGAAGAATAAAGGCAACATGTGTGATGATTTTATTGTTGTTTTACGCAGGGAATGTCTGCTGGTTTATTACATGTGATAGGCCAACGTGGCAAGTTTGTTACAAAAGTTGTTTCTTGTTTGTTAACCATTAGTAGTATATAAATCAGAGACAGTAGCGAGGCAGAGTAAGGAAGAAAAATGATATGTTGTTATTGATTGAGAGTGAGGTAGGCTCTTGAAAACCTACTGAAGTCATTTACATTTCAATACAAAACATTCTCTACTCGTTGCTACTTGTCTGTTTACATTTCCATAACGCTTGATCCTATCATCTTCATATATTGAATATATATATATACCTGGTATATTATTTATTGGGACTTCTTTTACACTACCATCAACAGCCTTTTTCATAATCTCTTCACCATTTACCTGATCAAATATATCATTAGAATCAGCTAAACTAGAATCATCAAATTCACTGACGTCTCCTTCCTTACCCTCATATATTAGATCATAAATTCACTAGCCTCACCATCATTTGTGTTAGACAATTTACCCTCCCAAAAATAGGTTGATCACTCTCTACAACCTCACAATCAATTTGCTCATCATCTTCTAAACACCGTCTATTATGTCTCAATAAGAGATACACAATACTATCCAAAATTACCTCCACAATCTCATGGTATTTCTTTTCAATTAAATTAATTGTGACAATGATTTCAACCTCACTCCTAAATTCTCTTATGCCATCTTTAAATAAAAACTCAAAACTCAAAATAGTCAAGTCCCTTGCTGTGTATATGAATCACAACATGGTCTATATGAATCACAACATGGTCAATTGATTTGATTCTACTCCAAAATTATATATTTCTACTTTTTGATGGTGCATGGTAGGTGTAAATTTGAAGGTCCCATATGCCAAAATTGAAACTCAATCCTAAGGTTTGTCATATAAGAAACACAAACAAATAAACAAAAATAAGTTATGAAGTATTTAATTAAAATGTGTTATTTAAGTCCAGTAAACATAACATATGCCCATTTGAAAGTTTGTTCAACGTTATCTTTTTTAGGATTCATTTCCAAACGGTTGACTTTACACTTACATATATATATAAGTACTAACTTAAAGATAATGGAGTGAGAAGTAACATAGTAAAGATTATAAATATTTTGATCTTACCATAGCTACCTGCTACAAATATCTTAAAAGTTTGTATGATCAAAATCAAAAAGAAGAAAGCAAAATATTCTAGTGTCTAAGTGCATGTGCATAAAACTGAATAGTATCGTTTTCTTTGCATGGTTGTTAATTATAAGTGCCGAAACTATCGTGAAAAAATCATTAACTAGTGGATAGACTTAGAAGGTTAACTAATAACTCCTGAACACCAGAATCTCTTGATTTGTGATAAAAGCTTTGAAGGGCATGATGTTGTTGTGATAAGCTTATAAACGTGACATTTCCTACTTCAAAATCCAAGGATATTGAAACAACTAAGCCTACCCTTAAGCAATTTAATAACCCCAAGCAACTCAAGTAGGTTTAGACCATAAAACTTTGCTATGGGATGGTGCTTCAAAGTCCATGCTGGCTTTGAAAATACATAAAAGGAACTGCATTTTTGTCTTTTGTGATTAAATTGTGGCAACATTTTCCTTCTCATTTTGATTTTCCTCTATGATGAAATAAATCCCTTTATGAACTTTTGGGATGCCTCTTTTTTCTGGCTTGCTTCCTTTATTTACTAGGCACCTTTTTCATATGATAAGGGTAAATGTTTGCTACTAATGAGTGTAAAATCTGAACAGGAGCAAGTTGTAAATAATAGAAGTGGCATGATTAGGATTGATTATGAAGATAAAAGCATCTCATAATTTCATTTCATTTGTAACAATTCCTATAATCAATCCAATAGGATAATACAATGACATTATCATTCTAAATGATGATAAGATAAAGAGAATCTTAAAATTGCCAACTTTAAGCTGCAGGAATACAGATAATTGAAGTATGTGACGCTAGTCAACTGAACTCAAAAGCCACCAATTCAGCATTTGGTAAGGTATGATAAACATGGAGATCCCGTGATTTTGGTGAAATAAACATGACATATATAATTGCAACATTGCAAAACTGAAATACCAAGACAAATGCAAACCAATATGATATTTAAACAATTACATGAGAATAATTCTACTTAGTGTTTGATTCCAAATGTCTATGAAAATTATGCCCTTCAATAAAGAAGAAGTCGACCCCTAACGAGTGCTAATGAATCAAACGCCAGATACCAAGAGCAGTGGAGATATTTACAATGGATTGGAACATTATTTGAAAAGAAAGTTCAAATTCAAGCAATTTTTTCTAGTTATTTTGGGGTCTTACCTACTTCTCCACCATTTGCGCTCTCTCCCTTTTCCTTCGCTTGCATTTCCGTTGCTTGCTCTTCCATCTTCTCCTTCGCCGGCTTGACCCACTGACTATGGATAGATTGTTCCTAAACAGAGAGAACTTACGCAGCGTTTGGTTAGCGTCTTCAACAGACAGGGACAGAACGTGACTAGGCAGGACGGGACGGAACAGAACAAGAATTGAAGACAGTGAGATGTTTGGTTGTGGTGGACAGAACATAAATAATTGTCTTCGTCCTGAGTACAAAATGTGTTTGGTTGCCGATGACAGAACAGAAAATAGTGTTAATGACGGAAATGCCCTTGTAGTATAATAAGAATAATAGATGTAATTTATTGATTATTTTATAATTGTTGCAATAATTTGTTTAC
>JANZLH020000080.1:26570-38137 GCA_026770325.2 Erythroxylum fimbriatum | reverse complement strand
CAAAATACTTCTGCACAATTAAGCACATATGAAATAATTTCCGTTAATCTTCTAACCCCTAATTTGGGGCGTTACAACTCTTCCCTCCTTAAGGAATTTCGTCCTCGAAATTCATACCTGATCCGAATAATTGCGGATACTGAGGTAACGGCTAGTTAACAAAAACGGCTAGTAACGGTAAAAAAAACGGCTAGTTAACGGCTAGATAACGGTCAAAAACGGCTAGTTAACAGTCCAAAAATGTTCTATAAATAGAGACCACTCCTTCCTCATTTACTTCATCCCTACACATTCTTTCTTTCTTACCTCAAAATTTCTTCTAGACGAAACCAAATTTCAAAATGTTGTCCGCTATCGCATGTTTTTGTGTAATTCTTATCATTATGTATCTTTGTTTAATTCTTAGTGTAGAGCTAAATGATCCAGCTCGCCCTTTTTTTCTCTTCTTACCATTTCCTATGATCCTTATGTTGCTTATTGGCATAGCATTTGAGCAAGGCATGTAATTTTTTTTTCGTAATGGAAAAATAAATGTTTTACTTATTTCTCTCTATTTCGTCGTCATTTTGATGGGGGATTGATACCTCAAGTCATTCGTGGAAAAATTTCCAATATGATCCTCAATATGTTCACTTTCACTTTCGGAATCAATACGCTTACCAAAAGTTTCACGTCTTGTATCTAATACCACCGAATAGCATAGCAAATCACTATATCCACAAAACCAATGTTTCTTCACATATTTACATAATCATACCAGTCAATGATCCCATTTCATAAGGAACCTCATATGAACCAATCATCAGTCAAAAGGTTCAATTCATATCTTGCGATCATTAATCTCATCTTTCACGTATTCCCTCTTGCAAAATCACGCAACAATGTGATCAAAGAAACCTAATATCAGATATCATCTCATGATCGATCATATAACTTGTCACCTGATTCCACCAATTTCCTGACATACAGTCACATGCATCTCCCTTTCTATACAGCATCAGATACACACAAACTTACCAGGATAGTACTCATTCAGACACTCATAAACCTTCAGTTCTTCTATTCATTGGCTCCGTATCGTATTCAATTCTTTCAATACTGCAAACTATCCGACATGTGTCACTACACCTACAGCGTCTCAATCACTTATAATTTCTAGCCATTCTATGTATGAGAATAACCAATAAAAATAGACCACTGACTCCACAAACCATATTCATCCCAATCACTTATATGGTAATGAGTGTAACATAAACAACCAAATGTACAAATATAGGCATATGAAGGTTCTTTTCCAAATAACATCTTATTTGGTGTTTTATGTACCATTCAAACTAGTCGAAGATTAATTAATGATATATCATTAATCAAAATACATTCTCCCTAAAAACTAATTGGCAAGTGAGCTTGAAAATGCAATGCATAACCTACATTAAAAATGTGCTGATGTTTCCTTTCAACCTACCCATTTTTGTTAATGGGGATCGACACTTAAAGTTTGAAAAATTATACTATTTTCTATAGAATAGTTCCTTAAAAGTTGAAATTCTATTCCTTATCACATTGTACATTTTTCACTAAACAATTAAATTGAGTTTGGCTCATAACATAAAAATTACGAATAATGTCAGGAACCTCTATTTTGTTAGGCATCAAATAAACCCAAACTATTCGTGAGAAATTATCCACAAAAGTCAAAAAAATAATAAGCACTTTAAGAAGAAACTACTTGATAAGGCCCTCATACATCGCAGTGAATCAATGCAAACAACTCAATTGCTATACTATTACTTGAATGAAAAACATCTCGCATTTGTTTTACACGAAAACATATATCACAGTTCTTATTTTCTCTAAGGCAACTAGCACTATTCCTGAGAAGCAATTTAACTACTTAGGAAGAAGAATGGCCTACACACCAGTGCCACAAAATGAAGGAGTCCACTGCTCAAACTCCTAAGCAATGATCCCGCTGTTCACCCATACTAATCAAGATCCTCAAAGTGTGGTCCTGTATCACACTCAGTTTATCAGTAAACGTGACAATATAATTTATGTCTTCTGTCAACTGAGTGACCGAAATAAGATTGCAATTTAATTTTGGTATGAATAAGACATGTTATAATATAACTCATCCTCCTAAGTTTATGATTCCTTCATGGACAATTGTAGTTGACTTGCCATTAGCAAGCCTACTGGATATGCAATCATATTCGAAATTTTACTCATTATATTTTGATTTCCTGTTATATGTTAAGATGCTCCTATATCTAATAATCAATTCAAGGAAAAATTCTTACCAGTCAGTTTTTATAGAGTGGAGGTTGAACCTTTGTGTGTATTAAGCATGACATTAAATTTGTACATTGTTCATTTGTGAGCTTGAAAAGGCGAGTTTAATCCTCTTGCATCAAGGTTGTTTCAGCCGATGATCTAATAGTACTACCAACACCCTAAGCCACATTAGCAACCATAATAGTTCCTTGCCCTGATCTAGCCCCTTTTTATCCACCATTGTGATCACCTTATCCCCTATTGCCATGGCCTCTCCCCAACTAGAAGGCTATCATTCCGGGTATCCAATGATTTTATAACAATCTTGCACCTTATGGCTAGGTTTCTTGCTGTTTGTACAAACCACCTTCTCATTCTTATTGCCTTTACGACCTAAACCTGGGCACTATTTGCACTGCAAATCTAACATCATCAATTCGTTCATCATGGTCACAAGCCACTAGCTTATGCCTTTCTTCCTGAATCACGAGATAGATCCTTTACCCTCTTTAAGTTGTTTGTGCCTTTCTTCCTGAATCAACCCAAAGAGGTACAGGATCTATGATTAGAATATTAGTATAAATATTTCTATACGACATCATGTCGAGTCCTACAAAAAATTTATAGACCTTGTTCTTGTCTCTCTCCTCTAGGTACTCCTTAGCAATATTACACTTGCAACATCTACAACAACATGTTGGCACCTTTACATATATGACCAACTGTTCCCACATAGCCTTAAGTAGACCAAAATGCATCACAACGTTATTTCATTATTGTTTTTAGCTTCTTATAGCCTCCTTCAACTAATGAACCCTCATTATGATCCCAATTGAGAAATGGTCCTTGAGTTTGTACCAAAGATCTTTGACGTTATCCATATAAGTGAGCATAAGTTTGACCACTGGTTCTATCGTGATCATGATATAATGCACAAGCATAGAGTTTACACTTTACCAATGCTCGAGTTCATCTAAATCTTCCGCTAGTTCCTTAATTGTCCTATCGATGAAAACTACTTTCTGTTTAGTCTTGAAGGCATTCTTCATTGCTTTGGCCTATTCCTCATAGTTTGATTCCCCTTTGAGAACTAAACCATATATATTGAGTCTTAGATTCTCTCTGGATTAAAGATAATAGGGAGAGATTGAGTCCAAAATCTTGCTTTTTCTCTTGCCATCATTGTCGCAACCATTCTTCTTGTTGTCGCCTGTCATGGTCTAATTTTCTAGTCGTTAGCTACTTAGGAATGTCTATTTTAATGGGTGTTTGGTATAACACATTGAAGAATTTATATGAGATAAGTTCTACCTTCTCATTTCCATTCAATGAGTACGTATACAACCATATAGAATATTTATCAAATGTCTCCTAATACAAAATATCTCCTAAAAGCAACAACTAAAGATATGTAAAATCTTTACATCCTAAATTTATGCATATCCTATATTTACATATATCCCAATACTCCACCATATGACTCTATTAGTACGAGCTCTGAGCATATCTAAGCATTATTTGTTTGTGAATCTCCTACAAATATGATATCTCTAGGTAATTTTGTCTTCTTCCTCAAAACTAGGGCTATAATTTAGAACATCATTCATAATCAAGGAGAATCCTCTAAAATTGCAATCCTAACCTCTTCATTGATATAATTAACTTTAGCATTAAGAGGAATTAAAAACTTGAAGTTCTGGTTCTCCGATGCTTGAATGATGGGTAAGTGACTCACATTGTTTCACTTATTATAGCAAAATCAAGTTTTTCTTCATTTCACACAAGAATCTTGATTTCTTGAGACACTATATCTCTTATTTTTAAAATTTGATTGAGACTCATTGAGTACATTTGTTTGCACTTGATATTCCACAAGCTCTGGCCTTTAATGATATAAGAATGCATATGTTCGACTTAGATTGATTGTAAGTATGTGAATAACTTCCAAAATTACTAGCGAATAGCATTTTATTTGTACTCCATATGGAAATGGTATCTAAACTACCTTCATCCTTTTACTTTGCTTTTATGATGATTAATTTCTAAGTGAACTAGTTTATAGGAAGTTCTTTATAATTCTCTTCAATATTCTTGATTAAGTTTTGGGAATAAATAGGTAGCAATACCAATAAGTGTGAAAATTGTTGAGGACTACTGAAGCAAATTACAATCTACCAGTAAATGATAAGAAATTGTTGCTTCAATAGTTTAATTTTTTTATTTATAGTCAAGGAATGAAAGACAATTCTGAATTTTTTCTCCTTAATTCTCTAAGTTCATGTACTTAATTAATATAGAAAACTAAAATAATTATACATTTAAAATTAATCGTAATATCACCTTACTGCTAATTACAAGGGATGAGAAAATAAGTTTTTCGTGAAGCTATGGTTTCAATATAGAATTATGTAAATGTTTTCGTTAAAGATGAGATGTTAACATCTTTGAGCACGATAGTAACCTCTTACCTAAGGCAGATAAGAGGCACTTAATGATCAAATTGTGTATTGGCCAAGTTGACATATTCCAAACAATGTTAGCCACGTGACTGGAATCAACAAATGATGAAGATAAGTCCTCCTCCGTGGGGACTACTCTTAATTTAATTTATTTGGTTCTAATCGGCTCTTTATTCTTTCCAGTACCTTCATGTCTTGTCCAATTTATCATCCCAACAAACCAATTGCGAGTTCCAACAGACTATTTGTCCGAGCCTTCGTGTAGCTTCAAGTTTTTGGATACCAAGGTATGTCCTTCGACTTAATTTCTCATATTTCAGATTTTCTGTTTAATTTTATGATTTTTTATTGTGTCCGATAAATTTCAGTCATTTATTTATGTGAAGTCCGCATGAAACCGACGTGGATCTCACAAAATAAATGACTGAAATTTCATGAGACAAAATAAGACAGTAAAACTGAACAGAAAATTCGGTTTCAATTTCTCAAACTTAATTTTTAACCCTCGTCTTTACAAGTTAGTAACAAATCCACAAGAATGAAAGGCACACATTTAGTTTTGTCTTTGAAATATGCTAAAACCTATTTACATTTCTCCTATTTTCCAATTGATAAATAAGAGACATTATTTCTTAAACAAGTTCTCAGGCAGAGGACTTGGTCTGAATGGCTGGGCAAACTAATCTCGAAATTATACTTAACCAAGCAAAAGTATAGATTGGTAAGTTGATGACTTGGTAAGAAATATTATAGGCTGACAACATTAACTCATATAAAAGATGATGTATTTTAAAACACAATGAGGGTCCAAAAAGTGGGAGAGAATGGAGATGAAAGAAGAAGTTGTTTTAATTAATGTAGTTCGACGGATATGTAGTTGCTATAAGACTTAAAAGAGTGGTCCATTTCTAATTCCATGGCCATGCATGGGTGACGGTGCGTGATCTGAATGGCCGAGGACTTAGGGCCACACTTCACACTCGACAGTCGACACCGAGAGGATGTGTGATGCTAATTCCAACACAGTTTCCGTTACCAATTATTATCATCCAATAATTAAACCCCGATGTTAACATTATAACCAATTCAGTGATAATGAGTGTGTTAATTCATGTAATTAATGAATTTGCACATTACGTGTACTTGGAATTCTATTTTGGTTTGCATAAGTTTTTATTATTTAATTGAAAATCAAAAAATATATATATATATCATCATCATATCCAGTCCGAAGTCCCGTAATAAAGCGGGGTCTGATAGTACGCAGCCTTACTCATACATAATAGAAATGCTATTTTCGGTAGACTCACATGCAGATGTGACAATATAACATATATATATAAATATATATATATTAGTTTAATTAATTCATAAGAAAAACAAAATGTTGTCTTTCACTATAATAAAACTTGCATTAGTACTATAAATATAAATAATACATTATGCTAATTATGGTACCAAAGCTTAATTCTTTCATTTCCTAAATTTGGAATTCTTTCGTTTATATACGTTAACATAGACCTTATTTCGACAAGGTTCCCCTAGTAACCAACCATCCAATACGGTGGCTATGTGTATGACTTGATTATACTTGCGGATGAGTATTATAACTTTTCAAAGATAAAATGATGTGCACTACACCACTTTTAATTAGTAACCAGCAGTGTTGCTCTTGCTGTGGCCCTAATTAATTAACCCTACATGACTACATCAGTGAGGCAAGCTAGCTATGAACACTATAACTTATCACGTCTTTTAAAAGTGGCAACCTTAGCTCCCATTCTTATCTTTTTTTTGCTCGACCACCTTATATTACACAACCTTTATCCATATCAAGATGGACCCGCGATCACAACGCCAAGCAATTATAATTGTTAGATTGGAACATGTCTCACGACTTTTAGAGGTAATGCAACCATGTTACTGTTTGCTTTTTCCTTTCAGAAGGGTAGTTCTAAAAATTCTGATTTCAAGACGTATGATTGTGGAATTAATTCGTGCAATTAGCACCCAAAGTTTGTACAATGTGCAATTGATGGTGAAGATTCCTAACCTTAAAAGAAAAAATAGTGGTAATTTCGTTTCTGAAAATACGAAGAATATGCCTGCGAATGCGATTGAAACCATATTTCCTAAAGCTCCCTTCCTTTTAATTTTAAAACTCATGAAGCATCCAGTGGTTTATATAAAGCTCTACTGCTGATAAAAAACTACTCTTGATGCATTCAGATTGCTCAAGGAAACGAGTCTGAATCTTCTGTCTAATATTATGGTGTCTTATTCTGTTCCATGAATCTCGGTCATTCATTTATGTGGATTTCTGCATAGGTCCTATATAAATGAATGTAGGACTTGCATAAATAAACGTTTGAGATTTATGGGATAGAATAAGATACCATAATATTGAACAGAAGACCTCGTCCTCAAAGATACTCGACTATCATCTAGAATCAAACCGTAAAGTCTAGAAAGAAAATTGAAAATCCCATTTATCTTCATGGAAAGAAGCTGATCTGATTTTCACACCCCAGGCATATTGAGCATAAATAGGAATGGAAAAGAGATTACTTTTCTAGCTAGCATATCTCACGCTTTTTGAATAAAGAAAGTTGGCCTACCATATTTCCCCAATACAACTTCAAACTCAAAACAACTTGAACAACCACTCAGCTGGGGTAAATATTGCAACACAACTGACGTGGATTTCCGCTGTCTTTTTCCATAGACTTCATCTGGGGACTTTGTAGTGTTATGTGTGCTTGGTTTTGCTTAAGAATATTCGAAACCTACTCGTATCATTATGTATCATCTCCGTTATAGGTACGCTGTACTTAGATTGCATTAGTAACTAACTAATATTTACGCTACATGTACAAGTCATTAGAAGAAACACACTTTTAAGTGTTACATAGCTATTGGTGGTCACTGTGATCCTATTTTCCGGGTCAAGATCACGGGCGCTGAAAAGTGAATGAATGAAAACGATCTCGTAAAGTAGCCATCTTACTCAAGTCATCTATCGAGTTATTACTTGCATTATTTTATAAAAATATATGGATAATACCAGCAATTATTAATAGAAAAGATTGGCGAACCAATGACTTCGTAATCTTCCAGTGAGAATCTTGCTGGCTTAATAAGTTGATAGATGTAACACATTATAACACGCAGTGATAGGCTTCACGTTAGATACTAAAGACAATTCTAATTGTAAGTTTGTATTTGATAAAGCAATTCTAACTATATCAATCACAATCATCTTCGCCGACTGTTGGTCGGAGTGTTAAAAAATGTAATTATAGTAGTGGAGCATTTAATTAAACTTGATCCATTATTTGGTTCATGTGCTTTGAGTTTTTTTTTTTTTTTGCATGCTTATGTTTTTCGAGAGGTGTATTGTTTCAAAGAGGTGTCTTATGTATCTATAAATACTTTGTACTAGTTCAATTTCAAAATAGGACAAGAAATCCAAATCAAGCGATTTGTTTAGATTGTTTAAGTGTTCTCCTTTATTTTTCTATCTCCCTTATTTACTATACGGAGGCTATTGCTTCATTCCTTTATAATTAGGGTCGCTTTGAATACAGCGACACTTAGGCTCTAAATTAATTGGTACAATTTCGTCACTAGTAATGTTATTTTATGTTGAAAACATGAGTAGAAAGTTCCTATATAAATAACAGCTACGAAGTTCCAAGTGTTTCATGCTCTCTCCCCTGTCAACCAGTAGGAATAGGATGGCATCTGCAATTACTTCCCATGCAAAGTCTCGAAACTTGACATGCCCCCTATCCGTGATGTCATTTGTTATACTGGTCATTATCATCACCTGCCTGACTAACTCGGCTGAATCTAATCCAAATCCATTGCCATCGCGGTTCTCAAAGTTCTCCCGAGGAGCTACTACTGTCCCAACCATGGACTACTCAATCTGCAATGGTATCCCTTACAGATCAGCATGTGAATCTGTTCTTATGTCAATGAAAGCGCAGCGTAATTCTAGGATGACCCATGAAGATCTCTATGATCATTCAGTCAGAGTTAGCCTCAACCAAGTTGATTCAGTTTTAGTACACCTCTCTTCAAATCTCAGCCTGCCTTCTCACAAGATTGTCACTCCTATGGCAGCTGTTGGGATGACAGATTGCATAGAGTTGCTGGAAGATAGCTCATACCTACTCTCTAACGTCATAAACACCGAGAATGAGCCTGAAGATGTCCAAACATGGTTGAGTGCAGCACTTACCAACCAAGAAACATGCCTCGAAAGCCTTGCAAACGACAAGACTCAAGTAGACAAGCACATGCCCATGTTTGCAATGGCGCTAAACTTAACCCAAATTATAAGCAACACGTTAGCACTCTATATGTCCAGTTCCAAGAGTGGTCATAAGTTGAAACAGCATACTGGCGGGAGTGGTGGGCGGAAGCTGTTGAACGCTAGGGGGAGCATTTTTCCGTCATGGGTTAATGAGCGAGAAAGGAAGCTTTTAGAAGCATCAGCAGGGGAAATATCCATAAAAGCTCATGCAATAGTAGCAAAGGACGGTACAGGCACGCACAAGAGCATTGGAGACGCAATAGCATCCATGTCGGCCGGGGGCAGAAGTGTAATATACGTGAAAGCAGGAACTTATCATGAAAACATAAAGATTCCATCCAAGCAGAAGAACGTAATGTTAGTGGGCGATGGAAAGGGCAAAAGCATCATTGTCGGTAGCAAAAACGCCGAAGCTGGTTCCTCTACTTACCAGTCCGCCACTGTTGGTGAGATATACTACTCTCTGTTCCCTTTGTTCTTACTGTTTCAAAATTTTGTAGAGATAATATTATTATTACTATAAATAACTACCCCCAAATTAAATTATCCAATTACAAGAAATTCGCACTCGATTAAAATGAACTATCAGAGTTATTAACCATCAAGGTAGCTATGTATCTTCTTATATCAACGTACATTTTACTACGGTTGTTTATAAAAAGAGTTCATACTTGAATGCTGGAATTAATGCGTATTAGCTTGGAGTTCATTTAATATTATTTTATCTTATTATTTTTTATAAAATCTTAGCCATTTATTTTACGGCACTCATACAAGACTTATGCGAGACCCACATAAATAAATGACTGAAATTTATTATATACAATAAGACACTATAATTAAACTACCAAAAGATATTCCACGTATCATAATGACAATAATGTTCCTGTTTGAAAGTCTCCTCTCTCACATCGACGAAAGGAAAGGTATTTGACATATTATCAAATCATCAGCTACACATAATTATAGCGGTTCACATATCTTATCTTGTTCCGAGCATATGAACCATTGTTACATGTCTCTATGTACTTAATCTGTCATATCACCAGCTTGTTACAATCTCCTCCATAATTTGGCTACTTCCTTTTTAAAGGTGCCATGGGCGATGGATTCATAGCTCGGGACATAACCTTTGTGAACAGCGCTGGTCCGGACAAGAATCAAGCTGTTGCTCTACGAGTTGGGTCTGATAAATCTGTGATCTTTCGGTGTTCAATTCAGGGTTATCAGGACACTCTCTACACTCTTTCCAAGCGCCAGTTCTACAGAGACACAGACATTTATGGGACAGTAGATTTCATATTCGGCAATTCTGCTGTTGTCTTCCAGAACTGTAACATCTATCCAAGAAAGCCCTCGTCTGGTCAAAAGAACTACGTCACGGCCCAAGGTCGAAGCGATGAGAACCAGAACACTGGCATTTCTATACACAACTGCAGGATCGTAGCAGCATCAGACCTTGCAGGCTCTACGATTACATATCTTGGGAGGCCATGGAAACAATACTCAAGAACAGTAATCATGCAGTCTTTCTTGGACAACTCAATTAACCCTTCTGGATGGTCACCTTGGTCTGGTAGTTTCGCACTCAATACGCTGTATTATGGAGAGTATATGAACTCGGGCCCTGGGGCTTCGACTTCAGGTAGGGTCGATTGGGCTGGATATCATGGCGCTCTCAGTGCCGATGAAGCTCAAGCATTTACCGTCGGGAGTTTCATCGCCGGCGATGAATGGTTGCCCTCCACTGGCG
Organism: Erythroxylum fimbriatum; assembly: GCA_026770325.2. Classification (NCBI taxonomy): domain Eukaryota; kingdom Viridiplantae; phylum Streptophyta; class Magnoliopsida; order Malpighiales; family Erythroxylaceae; genus Erythroxylum; species Erythroxylum fimbriatum. The sequence continues at coordinate 27,330 of JANZLH020000080.1, read as the reverse complement.
TATCTTTCGATTCAGGCTTAATCGGCTAACAATTCTAAATATAATTAATATGAAATGGTCCAGGTTAAATAAGTCGTGGCTCTATATATATATATTGTAATGGTTTAAGAAAGCATAAATCATCCAACTGGAATGTGAATGTTAAACATATGTCGTATTAGTTAATGAGGGATATCCTTTAGGCATCATATGGGTCTAGTAGCCCTCGTTTATGAGTTAACTTTAAGTGGAGTCAGGCTTTGGGTTAATATCAATTGCGTCCTTCAATATTTAGTTGAATCCTTTACTTCTTAATTTATGATCATATTGAAGTCTATTGAAACAATTAGGTTTAAACATATAATCTCAAATAAAATATTAAAAATAATAAAATTATTCAAGTGATGATAGGTAATATTGAAAAAGTAATTAAATACTGATGAAAATATTTAGAATTACTTCTTGAAGCAATTAAATTGGATAAACAAGTCTTGAAAGAGATGATTTTAGAGTTGGAGTTTACGACTGGTGATGATTAAGAGTTGATTCAATCTTTAGGCAAGATACTTAAAAGATGTGCATTTTGATATGTATGTTTAAGATTGCTCTGTATCAGCATATACTAAAAGAGAGTTACATGAAGATGCACACTTGCTCTGTATCAGCATATACTTAGAGAGAGTTACTTTAAGATGCACACCCTTACGGCCTGTTTGGTAGAGGGTAATAGATATTCTATTACCCCTCTATTCTTAATTGTTAACTATTACTGTGTTTGGTT
>JANZLH020000080.1:0-17950 GCA_026770325.2 Erythroxylum fimbriatum | reverse complement strand
GGCCCAAATTATTGTTGAATATTAGTGTTTGTAATAATTGTAACTGGTAAATGGAAATGTTTTTAAATGACATGGGCTAACTTGATTAGTGATTTTCCGCTTTCGTGTACCTTGTTTTAAGCAAACAAAAGTTTTATAATGAATTTTGACTGATTGATCATTCTAGCATGCCACTCTTGCGGGGTATGTACTCGGATATCACCATAGATGTCAGGTATGTGTCTTACGAGAGTGGGGTGCTACAACAACAGCATAGGAGGATAGGCAAGTAAGAAGATAATGCCAGCAACTGGAAGCATGAAGCAAAACAACGTGCAGTAGGTGGAAGCAAGGAGACCAAAATGACATGCAACAAGTGGAAGCAAGGAGGACAAAACGATAACAATAGACATCACGCCAAAATACAGCACAGCTAACAAAAAACTCAAACTTTGGGAAATAATAATAGAAGCACAGACATGAGGAGGGTTTTAACATGCTGGTTTTGAAACCAAAATAAGGAAAATAACATGGGTTTTAGAAGAGAACAGAGGTTTTGGTCTTTGTGGAATGTTTTGAAAGGGGGGCTAAAGCATTATTTTTGGGAGCTCTTGGTTCTAATGAAGATGAGGGGTAAAGCTCTCAACCTTAAGAGACTCATGGAGCGATAGGTTCCCGATGCCAGTTCAGAGGTGACATTGACGCCAACAACCCGGTTAAGCATTCCTTTCATTGAATTGTTGTTTTCTTTCTCTATTTAGAAATTGATTGTGTTATCCTGTATGTATGGATTTGGTTTCGTGTATGAATGATTGTGTTATTATTATAGTCCGATTATTTGTGTATGAACCCATTGGGTGTTGTGAAAGGATGATTTTAATGCATTCATTGGATCGTTTTATTACAAACTCATTACTAGAATATTCAATATAATTCGTAATTGTTATATTGAAATTCATTTGTAGAAGCTAATAGTTCATAATCATTAGGGATAACATAACCTACGTTAAATAATGCATCGTATGTGGTTGTTACCTTGATTAATCGTTTTTTGTAATTCGTAATGTTACTACACAATTGAATCTAGAGATTGTATCCTAGGTTATTTGGTGGTTAGGTTTAATTAACAATCGTATCTTGATTAAACACTACCTAAGGGAAAACTTAGTTTAATTATTAACCCATGATTAATAGTTGCTAGGAGAGGTTTGAGAACGAAAAATCATTGAAATATGTTTAATTAGGGTGTAGGCCGAGATTGAACTAAAGAATCAGGTCCCTACCAAATTCCCCATTTTTATCTTTTCTTTACATGTTTTCTTTAAATTGCTTTTGTTAATTATTTTAGCTTTATTTTATTTTCTTATTTTTAAAACCAAACCCCCCAAAGCCTAAACACTGATTAATTTCATTTCATAAACTATACACACACTCTTTGTGGGATCGACCTACACTCACCACTACTACAATGGTAGGTCTAGTTTATTTTGACTAGCGTTATGACGCTCTGTCATATCCACAGGGAATGTTCAGTTAATTTTCGTAACGAAATTAATTGATGGAAGGAAAATAAAAAGGGGGTTTCTTGGGTTTTACGTAATTTAGAAAATAAAGTAAAAGTAAACTAGAAAAAACAAATTATAGCAAGCAATCGAAAATAATTAAAGTGTCGAACATAAGTAAAGTCCAGTTCTAGGATCAATCTTGGCCTAAAAATGATTAATCATATCCCATCATCCTAACGTCTTCACCTCTCTTCGAACTATCAATCGGAGACTAACAATACACTTTGTTAATCCCGATTTTCCCTTAGGTTTTGTTTAATTAAGATAGATCGTTAGTTAAACCTAGCCACCGAATCACCTAAGATACAATCTCTAGATTCAATTTGGCAGCCGCATTACGAAGTGAAAAATGATCAATATAGGTAGTAACCTCACATGTTCGGGTTATCTAACCTAAGTTACGTTATTCCTAATGATTCAAGATCATTTGATGCTACTAAAGAACATCAAATGTAATGACTACATATTACATTCCACATTATAACAATAGGTTTGTAATAGAACAATCCAAATAACGTATTAAGATCATCTATGTAAAAACCCGATTCAATCAACATAAACAACACTGACAATTTGAAAAGAGATTATAAACATTAACAAGATAAGATAGCTTAATCGTGATGTTGATTTCACTGTCGAATCAGCGTCGGAAAGTTTGTCTTCCATCTCCTTCTTCAAGCTCCAAGCATCAACCATCATTGCCTTTGTCAGTGTGAAAGACAAGAGAAAATGACGAAGAATGAAGGTGTTTTCGTTTTCGTCTCGAATGTGTCTTTTGTGCCATCAAAACATTACCCTTTATAGTTAAAAACTATGGTTAAATGGGAAAGATGTCCATTCTCATGCCCATGAGAATGGACTCACGGGTTTGACATGCTTTGTCACACTCGTGAGTGTGTGTCACAGGTGTGACTAGTGTATCACACTTATGACGTAATTTCCATGGTTATGACAAAACCTCTCACGGATGTAAGAGACCTATCACGAGCGTAAGAGGTTCTACATAGGCGTGGGAAATTTCTCATGCCTATGCACCAATGTGTGGTTGTGAGACTCTTCTTCCTTTGTTCCTTGCTTCACATTCTACATTGTCTCTTCTTCTTTCAATCCTCTTCTTTTTCGTGCTCCATGAATCAATAGAGTGTGGACGTTGAGAAAATGGATTCAATGAATATGCTTTCGGGTCACTTTAGCTCCATCACTTTCGAAATGTACCTAAAATCAACTATAAGCTAAAGTGAGTATCTTAAGCATTTCTAAGGCATTAATCACTAAATGTAGTAAATCAAATGAATCAACATTTAGGCACATATCAAGTTCCCCCACACTTATCTTTGACTGTCATCAAGCAAATCGTCAAAATGAATATCACAAACCAAAACTCTTACTCATTTTCCATATTTCCTAAGATTAGATAATCATAAGTAAAGACGAATGACTTTCGAAACTTATAGCAATAACTCAACATTCAAAGCTTCTACATATGATCAATTAACATTCATCATCCATAGAAACTGAGTAATTTAAAGGTAGACTTGGACAAATGGTATTTAAATAAGATATTTCCATGGGTACACTCAAACACCATTCATGATCATAACAATCCACAACTTTGCATATTATTTCATTTCTCCACCACTAAAAGTCACATGTATAATCATGAATCAAAGGAATTTTCTAGGGTTGTAATATGGGAAAGGGTAAGGTAAGATGTATTTTGGGTAATGTAGCGTAAAAGCCATCAAGCTAGTAAAGCAAAAGTAAAACGTCATGAGATATCAAGTGCACAAGTTAACATTCATTCAAAATTAGGTATCATCAGCTATGATGAATGCAACAATTATATTTTACAAGTCAATTCAGCTCTCACACCATACCACATGAACATAACACAAATAGTGCTCCATCCAAAACAATATCTACCTTATATGCAATATATTCAAACCACCCATTCAATACAACCTGGGGTGAAAGACTAATCATAAATAACTTTGCAAAACATATGCACTTCCTCCTTGATATTTTTATTCAAGTATTTTATCTAACTTTTCTTTCTTTTTCTTTCTTTTCATTTAAAATTGAAAGAAGCTACATCAACATCAGAATTCCATTGACAAGACATAAAATAGCATCCCAATAATAATAATCATCCCACACATATGCACACCCCCACACTTATACTTTTGTACATCTACAATCATCAACAATCATCAAATGCTCCACTAGCTTTAAGGCTTGGGTAGGACATTTGGTTAGGTTTAAAAGCATATAATATGGATTATACAAAAGAAAAGGCTAATAAAGCTCAAAGGGGCTAACAAAGGAAAATTCATATAAATGGGTAGGCTATTTGGATAATGTAGCTCGTAAACAACAAAGAATGCCTAATCATTTTCATGAAAATACATGTGATAAAAATGTGGTCTTGAATAGAAAATCAAAGCAAAGTTAGGATGTACATGTCATGAAGGCCACATATAATAAAAGACAATGAGATTGATATGGATGTGTCAGTCTAATACAACTCAAAATCTCATTAGTGTTTGTTTACCACTAGTCACCGATCTTTTAAGGATAATGCATATCGACCAATTACAAGAGCAAAAATACATGTTAAAGTTGCCATTGATTTTTCTAGTCAATTAATGCTCTAATTATAACTATATAATCTTAAAAGCAATAGAAAACAAGAAAATTTTGTATTTTATTTGTTTGATTTTGAAAACTGCCTAAGAAATTATATAAGCTATAATTAAGCTCAAAACATACATAAAAACTAAGATCCCCACCCCCCGCACTTAAAACTTACATTGTCCCTAATGTAACATCAAATGGAAAAAATGGAGCATTTCACAAAAATAGCAAATGCAAAAATGTAAATAAACAAAAATTGACTTCCCTTGGGTTGCCTCCTAAATAGTGCCTTTGATTATTGTCACTAGCTCGACTCCCTGTTGCTTTCATCAAGTCACATCAGTCACATCTTTCATCATTAACACTTATAAATTCTCCATTTGGAAGCCTTCATAATATGACTTCAAGCAATGACCATTCACTCTGAATGTTTTGTCAGTTTTCAAACTCCGTATCTTTACCGCTCCAAAATGAAAGACAAACGGACCAACCTAATAGGAACGCAACGTACTTGGAAATAATTTGAGCTTAGAGTGATATAGTATCACTTTCTAGCCCACCAAGAAACTTTTCCTTGAAATCATTTTATCATGAAAAGCCTTTATCTTCTCCTTATATATCACCGTATTTTGGTAGGAGTCATTCCTCATCTCCTCCAACTCATGAAGTTACAGTTTTATATATACATCCACATCATCCAAATTAATGTTACATCTTTTAATAACCCAATATGCCTTGTGTTGTAATTCCACAAGAATAAGACATAGCTTCCTAAACACCAATCTATACGAAGACATCCCAATTGGTGTTTTGTAAGCCGTCCTGTAGGCCCATAGTGCGTTGTCTAATCTTATGCTCTAATCCTTCCTATTGGGCTGCATAGTTGTCTTTAGAATTAACTTGATTTCTCAGTTCGAGACTTCAGCTTGCTTGTTAGTTTGGGGGTAGTAAGCAGTGGACACCTTATGCGTGATCTGATATTTTTTTATTAAGCTACATCATACTCTGTTGAAGCTGCTACATACCTTAACTAAGCTGCTACATACTCTGACTAAGTTGAAGATTATTAGCAACAGAGGCCTTCAAGAGATGTACCTGAACTAGAAGAGGAGGCTCCTTGTGCTCCTTGCGGCTTTGGTTGAAATTGTTGTGCTCCTTGTAATTGATTTTGGAAGTAATTATGCTACTTGTTTCCTCTGTAACTTAAGTTGGGATGATCCATCCAGCCTGGGTTATACATCTGGGAGTACGAGTTATATTGATTTGAAAATTTCCCTCCTGCGGCATTCACATACTCTATACTTCTCTTTTGTAGCGTTGGGCACTCGTCAGTCGGATGGCTCATATTCAAACATATTTGGGATACTTTCACTTGTGTCCGTACAACTACAATCTGTCTTAAAAAAGATATGAGTTCATCTAAACGATGTTCAATAGATGAAGTACTTACCTCGTTTACTCGTTGAACACCATTGCGAGTATCGAATTTTCGTGTGTTAGGGGTCATCTGCTCAAGCATAATCATGGCTTCAGTAGGAGTCTTCTCACAAAGTGTCCCACCACTTGCCGCATCAACCAAATGCCTCTCCATCAGTAATAATCCTTCAAAGAAATATTGGATGAGAAGTTGCTTTGGTATGTTGTGGTGCAGACAACTGGCACATAACTTCTTAAAATGCTCCTAGTACTCGTAAAGAGACTCTCCATTATGATGCTTGATGTCATAAATCTCCTTTCGAATACTTGTTGTCTTTGATGTTGGAAAATATTTCTCCAAGAACAGTTTCTTCATCTCTAGCCAAGTGTTCACGCTCCCGACTACTAAATCAAACAACTAATCCTTTGTTGCATCTTTGAGTGAGAACGGGAAGGCCCTCAATATGATATGCTCGTTCGTCACCGCAAGAGGCTTCATGCTTAGACAAACCACATCATGCTCCTTGAGATGATTGTGCGCATCCTTACTTGCAAAACCATGAAAATTGGGTAATAAATGTATTGATCCAGACTTTAACTCAAAAGTAACATGTTCAACAAAATTTGGAAATGTAATGCATAATGGTCTTTGAGTTAGGTATGGTGTAGCCAATTCCCTCGGTGTTTGTGGGTTTGTCATCATTTCTTCAAATTCATATTCCGAGTCTCCTATCAAAGTGGTTATTGCTTCCCTTCACAATCTCTGCAGTGTCCTCTCGATCTCCGGATCAAGTTGCTCAAGTTCTCTACGAGGAGATCTGGTCACTACCATACACAAACACTAACAAACATTTAAAAATTAACAAATAACAAAAAGAAACAATTATAAACAAATATATACACAAAACACCATCTAAAATCAAAAACAAAAATTAAATCACCACACTTCCCAATAATGATGCCAAAATTTGACAGCGCGTGACGAGTGCATTGCAAAATTTACCTAACTCTGCTTACTCAAATTTGTAGTTGTGGTGAGTCGGGATCGTATCTATAGGGAATGTTCAGTTAATTTCCATAACAAAATTAATTGATGCAAGGAAAATAAAAAGGCCTGGGGGTTTTGAGTTTTACGCAATTTAGAAATTAAAATAAAAGTAAACTAGAAAAAAACAAATTATGGCAAACAATCGAAAATGGTTAAAGTGTTGAATATAAGTAAAGTCCTATTCTAGGATCAATCTCGGCCTAAACATGATTAAACTTATCACATCGTCCTAACATCTTCAACACCTCTCTTTGAACTATTGATCAGAGACTAACAATACATTATGCTAATCCCATTTTCCATTAGGTTGTGTTTAATTAAGATATGATGGTTAATTAAACCGAGCTACCAAATAACCTAGGATACAATCTTTAGATTCAAGTTAGAAGCCACATTATGAAGTAAAAAATGATCAACATTGACAGTAACCTCACACGTTTGTGTTATCTAACATAAGTTACGTTGTTCCTAACGATTCAAAATCATTATATGCTACTAACAAACATCAAATGTAACAATTACAGATTACATTCAACATTTTAGTAATAAGTTTGTAATATAATAATCCAAGAAACGTATTAAGATCAACTATACAAAAACCCAATTCAATTAAAACAAACAACAATAACAATCCAAAAAGAGATTATCGAAATTAATAAGATTAGATAGCTTAACCGTGACTCATCGTTGATTTCACTATCGAACTAGTGTTAGGAAGTAAGCCTTGCATCTCCTTCTTTAAGCTCCAAACGTCAGCTATTATTGTTTCTATCGGTGTGAAAGACAAGAGAAAATGACGAAGAATGAAGATGTTTTCATTTATGACCCGAATTTTTTCTTTTATCGTCAAAACATTACCCTTTATAGTTAAAATCTAGGGTTAAATGAGATAGATGTCCGTTCTCATGCCCGTAAGAATGGACTTATGGGTGTGACATGCTTTGTCACACCCGTGAGTGTGTGTCATGGGTGTGACTATGTGTCATGCCCCGTGACACACTTGTCATTGTTGTGACAAACCCTCTCACAGCCGTGAGAGGTGTTGCATGGGCGTGAGAAGTTTCTTATGCCTATGCACACCAATGTGTGACCGTAAGACTCTTCTTCCTTTGTTCCTTACTTCACATTCTATCTTGTCTCTTCTTCTTTCAATCTTCTTCTTTTTCTTGTTCCATGAATTAATAGAGTGTGGATATTGAGAAGATGGCTTTAATGAACATGCTTTTGGGTCACTTTAGCTCCTTCACTTTCAAAATGTACCTAAAATAAAATATGAGCTAAAGTGAGTATCTTAAGCATTTCTAAGTCACTAAGTGTAGTAAATCAAATGAAACAACATTTAAGGACATATTAGTTAAATAAAATTCCTATTTTGCTAGCCCTTTTTAAGAAAATTGGGTTAAGAATAGGGTTGGTAACATGTTGAGAGTTGTGATCATTCACGACAAATTGCTTGTCTTTGTGTAAAGGGCTAGAATAATGCTCCAACCAAGGTAAATAAAAAAATCGTAAACTAGTTGAGTAACTAAGGAATATTCATAAAAAGGTTCGCATCAAAAGACAAGGTGGTCATTAAAGAAAATAGCAAAAAGGTGCTTACAACAAAATTAAACCTACTAATCTTTTAAAAATAGCAAGAATTTTCATAAAGAGTTACTTAGTGGCAGTTTACGTTTTTAACTGATAAATAATAATAAGGGTATGCTTACAAATGCCATAGATGCATGAATAGGATGTTAATATTTTGAATGATATGTGTATTCAAATCAAAGCACTTAAACATAAATGGAGTAAGTTAGTTTGTTGGTTGTTTTCAAGTGGTTCATGTTTGAGGTTAAGTTATTTCCATGAGATCTGATGTCATTTTACCATTATTGCATTGTTGCATGAATGTGTGTTTATATGTTTTGTTTGTTTTGTGGTTTTAGTTTTGCTTGGGGACAAGCAAAGATTTAAGTGTGTGAATGTTGATAGTTGTATATTATAGTATTTTTTTAAATATTTAAGTTTGTTTTTAATTGTTTTCTTGGATGATAATTTATATGTTTAGGACTTATAATAGTGTTCTTATTAGTGTTTTCATGTGCATTAATTCTTTGATTGTTTTAGAGCAAAGATTTGATCTTAATATTATGTTTCAAAGGTTATTTGATGTGTTTGTTGACGAGTGGAAATGGGAAAAATTGAAGAAAAGATGAAGGACTTGAAGAACAAAAACACGCACAATCGTGCATGATTTTTGCTCGATTATGCATCCCCATGCATAATTGTGCCAGAGTGTTTGGATAGGATGCAACTTTCTAGCTTACGAGATTTTTGTACTTTTAACGATTCGAGGCTATTTTTGGAACCAAATAAGTGGGGAAACCCTATAAAGAACCCTAAAAGGATCAAGAATAAATTAAGGCAAAGAATAACACCAAAAAGGGGGCTACACATCAAAAACAAGGAGATAAAAGTGGAGACATAAAGATCAACTCCAATTTTTCAAAATTTCTAGGTCAAGGCCTCTTTTCTCTTCTTATATTTCATTGTATTGGATGTTAATTTTGATTAGTGGGATGTTGAACATGATTATGGATTTCTAAATCCATATTGGGGATTATTCTTGAATTGTTTTATTAATATTTATACTTGTTGAATTCAATATATATTAATGTTTTATGATATTTCTTATGCTTATACTTGATAAGAAATCAAGAGATTGAATTAAGTTATATGCGTTAGGTTGCACAAAGAGATTTGGTACCTTAACAGACTTGCAATTATCAAATTAATAAATAATTGAAGAGAGATTTTAATTGTGAGTTAATTATCCTTAGGATTGCTACAATTCCAATTGAGTATTTAGGAATAGTTTTGTGAATCAAGATATTGCAATTCGATTGTTAGTTATTTCAACTAGGATTAGATCTTGAGAAAGGGCAATCAAAACATTAGGATATCTAGGATTAAGCATAACTAAATTAACAAGATAAAGGAAAGACAAAACGAGGATATAATAACCCATAATTTTCTATTTTTGACTAACTTCGTTCTTATTGCTAGCTTCACTTATTCAATTGTTTAGTTTTATTAGTTTATTTTAATTTAGTTAATTTGTTTTAATTCAATTAATTCAACCTTTTATTACTTAGACAAAGTGGATTCAAGTTGTTAGATTACTAATCCAATCCTTATAGGAATGATATATTTTATATTACATGTTAAGAACCATATACTTGTGATAAGAAAGTTTTTTTATATAAATTTGCAAACACTGAGTTTAGCAACAAAAAAGAGTAGAGGTTAAGAGGGTATGAAATGTTTTGAAGGGGAGTAACCATTATAGTAGTGGGGAGAGCATAAACAGTGTCCTGCTAGAAGATGCAGATCAACCATTCCCTCTCTCATCCCTGTTCCATTTACTTTTCTCTTACATCTTTTAGTTAGTTTGCATCATATATACATAAAATAAAAAATGATAAAAAAAATAAAGGAAAGGGAAAAGGACAAAAAATTTAGAATCAAAAGTATGCATCAAAACCTAAATATCATATATCGTAAAACCTGGTTATAAAGTATTCTAATCCTTTTCCTAGTTTAATTTTATCATTGTTACCTTCTTATTGATTTTGCTTCTTTCTTTCTTTCTTGTTAATTTTGCTTCCTCTATTCTTTTTTTTAATTTCATAGCATATTCTTACCTTTATTTTTTCATTGTTTTCCTTCTTATTGATCTTAATTTTCTTTAACCAACCTATTATTGATCTTAATTTTCTTTATCCAAATATAATTAACCCTATTATTGCTTATTACTTTTGGTAAGACTATTGATGAAGTTCTTCTTAAAAGGCTTATATCAGGAAGTTGAGTGGTAAAAGGTAAGAGTAGTAAGAACATCAATAGGAAAGGTTGAAATTAATTGAAACATGAGTGTTTTGGTAACCTAATATTGAGTGTAAACATGTAAAAGAAGTGTGTAAGAAAATTTAATCTATTTATTACCAATGTTTTCTTAGTGTAAACATGTAAAGAAGTGTGTAAGAAAAATTAATCTATTTATTACCAATGTTTTCTTAATAGGTTTAAATATGAGTAATAGTGAAGATAATGTAAAAATTGGTCCTAAGATGTTTATAAAGTTTGTATAAGACCCCTTTTAAGGTTCTAAACATAAGTTTGGATCATTTCGAGTCCCCATTTATACTTAAATCTTCTAAAAAATACACATTTGAGGAGGAGGAAGAAGATAACTTCGATTATGATAAGATTAGTTCTATAAAGAAAAAAAGGTCTGCTTCACAACAAAATAGCAATTTGGATAGTATTGATATGAAAATTCCTACCTTTAAAGGGAGGAATGATCTCAAATTATACTTAGAGTGGGAGATAAAGTTCGAATTATATTTTACTATCATAGTTAGTTCAAGAAAAAGAATGTTAAATTAGCATAATTTGAGTTAATGAATCATGCTAATATTTGGTTAATTTGTAATTAATAGATATAGGAATAGTGAGAAATCTATTATTTTGTAGGTAGGGATAAAGGTAGTAATGCGTAAAAGGTTGATACCAAGCCATCATTGTAATTATTTAAGTAGAAAGTTGCAAGAGGATTATGAGGCAACTACAGCTAGAATCATTAGTAGTTCGAATAAAGAGATAACTTAAAAAAGAGTGTAATATGTGTGAAAAGAAAGTAAGTGCTCAAGAAAAAGAAAAGAGGATAAAAAAGTGAATGTGTGAAAAAAAAGAGAGCATAATTGTTGAAGTTTTAAATTAAAAACTTTCTTTACTACATGTATACAGATGTATCTTATAGCATAAAAATTATCGTCCACAAGGATTGGAGTAGGCATTTAACAATTTTTGTAAGCTTTGTTTAAGGTAAACAATAAGTTAATTTACTAAAAGTTAAACTAAAAATTTGATAATTAAACAATGAAATAAGTAGCAGTGAATTAGTTAATTGATTAATGATGAAAACTCGGAATTACTTCTATCCTTTTTTGTTTTCACTTTACCTTCTTGATTTAATACTACTTGATCCTAGATATCCAATAATTATGATTACCCTCTCTCGAGATCTAATTAAGTAATCCCAATTAAAATACACAGAAATTGAATTGTGACCTATCGATCTATCAAAACTCTTCCTAACTATGCAATTGAATTTAACGTAATCCTATAGGTAACTAATAAAAAAGTAAGATCTCTCTTCAATTGCCTATTAATTTGATATTTATAGGTCTTTTGAGGTACCAACTCTTGTTTTGAAACACAACATAATTGATCCAATCTGATATCTCGATTTAAATTAAAATATAAAGAAATAAACATCACAAGCATATTTCATTAAATCAAGAATGTAAAAAGATTAATAAATAAATCAAAAGTAATTCCTAAAAGGAATTTAGCAATCCATAGATGTAACTATATATGCCAATTGAGCCATCATTAACATTCAGCAACAACAGAGAGATAAAAAAAGAGTAAAGAATTGAAACTAGATGTCTTCTCTTCTTTCCCTTGAGTTGGAATTTTGCAGCTTGCGTTCTTCAAAATTTTACTCTTTTTGATTACCTTTTGGTGTTTTTCTAGCCATTCTTTTGGTGTTTTGCTCTTCTTTTTTATACTCTTGAGCCTTCTTGGGTTCTTTATAGGGTTTCTCCATGTATTTTTGTTCCAAAAATAGCCCTAAATCATCAAAAGTATTAAAAAACTTATGACTTTGAAAAAATGGATACACGATCGTGCATGGCTTGCTCCACCTCTCTGTCACGATTATGGATGAAATTAGAATTTTATGTTGAATTTAGATTTTTATTTCAATCAAATTACTATAAATCTAATTAAATTTTAATTGAAATTAAAATTTTATTTCAATTAAATTACTGTAATGTCTAGAACATATTATAAATAGGCTTAGACTCTATGAGAGCTAGCACTATTTGCCTAACCATCTTTGCAGTAGTTACAAAGTTATCTCAATACGTTCTACGGATACCATTAGAGGCTAAACACTTGTGCAACTATTATGGTTGAGATGAGCCGATTTTAGAAACTATTCGAGGGAAATAACCTAAAAAAAATCAAACTTTGAAATAAGGTACAAATTATGATTCTTGTTTTATTATGATTTATGTGTTAATCACTTTATATAATTTAAGTAATCTTGACTTCCAAAAAATCATACAAAAAATTTAACAATTATTTTGCTGCATACTGGATTGGATTGTGTCGATTTCTCAACACCAGATATGATGATATGATGATTGAATTCTTTAATTTAATGTATTTTGAGGCCAAAAATACTTTTTGGCTTATTTTTTCAATTGTTTTATTATTCTACTACTTATTAGGGACATTTTATACTTTTCAATATTATTTAAAATTCCTGTTAAGTTAGTTATTGCTATTCTATACATATTAGTGTTTGTTTTAATTTAGGTTATTAAATAAGGTTACATACTACTTTTCTCTCTATATAAGTGTTTACATTAATAGGTTGAATAAACTTGAAAACTTAACTGACTGTTGCCTTATTTACATACCAAATTGTTTATATATTAAACTTAAATGATAAGTGTAAATTATACTATATTTTGATAGATATTTAAGTATGTTTTTTAGTGTTTCTTAGATGATTATAATGTGTATAGACTTAGAATTATGATATTATTAGTTTTTGTTTATATTCTAAGTGTTTGTGTAGTTTAGAGCATGATTTGGATCCTAATTTTATGTTTCATGAGGTATTTAATGTGTTTGTGAGTTTTTGAAATCATATAACTAAAGAACAAGGAAGATTTGAAGCAAATTAGGGATACACGATCCTGTCTATTGCCGTGTCTGCCTCTTAGCCCTTAAAAATTGCAAATATTAGAGTTTTTTAAGTTATGCACGATCTGATGCATAGTTGTGTATTAGACCGTGCATCTCCTAAAGAGTGAAATAGAAAATTTCAATCTTTTCAGCACGTGAGTTTTTTTGGTCTTTTGACATTTCGGGGATATTTTTAGAACCAAATTAAGTGAGGAATACAAAGAACCATAGAAGCATCAAGAACTATTTAAAAACATGAAACATTCTAAAAAATGCAGCAGCCAATATACCAAAGTAGATTAAACGTGGGAAATCAAGAAGAACTCTAAGAATTCTAGCTTTCTAGATCAAGCTCTAAACAAAGTTTTTCTTCCTTTCCTTTTCTTATTTTCATTAAACTTGATGTGAAAATTGAATTCTAAGATGTTTATTATGTTCACGAGTTTCTAAATTCTAAATTAGGGTTTATTTCGAATTTATTTTGTGACTTTGATCATTATTGATTTAATACATATTCTGGCATTGTGATAATTGTGCATGCTCATACTTTGACAATAAATCGGAAAAATGAGTCAAAAGTAATCAGATTAGGTTGTGTAATGAGAGTTGGTAATTTAATAAGTCCTTCAATTATCAAATTAATAATCATTCGAAGAGAGATCTTGTGTGAAAAATTAATTATCTAATAGATAATTTTATATCTAATTGAAATCGTAAGGAAATTTTTGTAAATCGAGAGGTTGCAATTCCAGAATCTTTTGATTCAATTAGGGTTAATTCATTATATCTTGAGATATAGTAATCAATACCTTAGGAAGTCTAAGATCAACACATAATTGGATCAATCATAGTTAACGAAACAAAATAATGAAAGAATAAATCATATGCATTCATCTTTGATCAATCCCTAAATTACTTTGGTAGTTCACTTCTTATTTACTTATTTGCTTGATTTTATTAATTGTTTTAATTTTTTATATTATTTTCATTCAAAACACCATTCTAATACCTTAAACAAAGTTATGTTCAAATTGTTTTATCTATTTCCTTATGGGATTGATACCTTTCGATACTACAAGGTCCGATCTATATACTTACGGGTAATGAGAGTTTTATTAGATATAAAACTTGCTCAACAACAAGCACAAAAAATTTAGATAAGTTTAATAAATATTTTTATTTTTATCCATCCATCATTTATATCTTTTTTCTATTAATATGCATAATCTACCATTTTAATTTTTTAATAAAAAATTTACTAATTTTATATAATGACCATTTAAAAGATATTAAAAGGAAGAATTATATTGAAAACAAAGAGATTTTGCATTTAAATGTTACAAAACTTTTACGAATAGTTTTACTAATAATATAAGGCATAATAATAACTTCTTTTTATTTGGGTACTCTATTAACCTTAATTTATGCTAAATAAAACTATGACAAATTAGTTAATGAAGTCTTATCATTGCATATTAGACAATTTAACAGCATGTAACAAGGAAGGAGTACTGCCAATAAATGGTATATGGAGAAACTTAAACATTTTGGTTTGAAATCAAGCTTAATGGTTTTGGAGTGAGGGACTTGTTTTATTTGAGCTATTTGATCATATATTCCATTCTCTTTAATTCTTATTTTTAAGACTTTTATGTAAACTAAAGATTTAAGCTCTAGTCATTAGGGTCGTATGTCTCTTAAAACCTAAACAACAACAAAACATTAATAGTTAAATTACTAAGACTTCTAAATTTTACTAAATTTTGTAATTTTAACTTGAACTTTAAAAGGTAATTATAAAATGTTCAAATTTTTAAAATTTAAAAAATAATCTACCATTAAACCTCTTGTTAACATTGTTGACATAATAAGTTATGTTAGCTAGTATATTTTCCATATGAATGATACGTGAACTATAATTTTTATATCAGCAAATTAATACTTAAAATTAAAAATAAAATTCAACTACAAAAAAATTATTCCTTTGCCTTCTTCCCTCCTGCATTTGTTCCTTTCTATAAGTGAGATCCTATTTTTGTTCCTCTCCATAGCTTAGAAACACTAAATTCATATTATCCATTTAGCTAGAGGTGAAAGGGGCAAGCACATGTGCATATGCACACACATATCATAATATTTTCTTCTTTTATTCTCCTTCTAAACCAAAAGATTCATAGTTAAGCCTAACAAAGATCTTTTTAACTATTTAATTCTTTTCTTTATCTTTCAGCTCCTTTTTATTATTCCATGATTTTGGTGAAATTAATTTGTTTAATCTCAATAAACATATGTACAACAAGTGCACCAAAACAAAAGCCAAATGTTCAGACCCTATTTTTTATATATAAAAGATAAGATTAAATGATATTGTACATGTAATTAACTCATAAATTCAACTAAAGCATCTCTAACTAATATCACCTATTAATAATAATCCACAAATAACACATTTTTTGTTTCCTTCAATATTCCCTTTCTCTTTCAATTTCTTTTCTATATTTTTAAAAGAAAAATACTAAGTTTAGGTACCTTATGACCATCTAAATTTATCATGAAGGAGTTAGGAGAGATAATTTTTTTTGGTGATTTTTCAGCTTAGATTAGAAATTAAGCAGAGGTGAATTGGGATAGGAAGCAATTTACAAGGGGGCACAATTACATTTGAGAAGGTTATGATTTTGATTAGTGAATGAAGAAGAGAAGAAAAATTAGAATGGACTTTGTTTAGATGTTCTAAGGATACTAGAAAACCTTTGTAAAAAGTAGATTATAAGATATATTGTTTTCATGTTTAAGGAGGGTTGCTATTGATCTTATATAGCTTCCAAAAATGATTTTTCTTATGATTTGACCATAGATAGCATTTTATTCTGAGAGGAGTATATGCAAAAAGGGAAGAAGGTAAAGTAAGGTTGTTGGGCCCCGATTCGCATTAAGCATGTTTTATTTATTTATTTTGAGGTTTAGATTTATAAGTCCTTTTGTTGGAATAATTTGGGATTTTAGTGCTTAAGTAAGAATTATTAATTGAAGGAATGGAGTTAAATTAGAATTTTAATTTTGGTGTTAGACTTGAAAAGAAAATGTTAAATTAGGCCATAAAATAGTGTTAGGATAAATTAGGAAGTGTTTATATGGTTTTAAGGCTTTAGGTTATTAAAGTGGGCTTTTAGCCCTTTGGGATGTTATTTAAATAATGGGGAAAGCAAACAAGTGGGCTAGGGTTTTAAAGGAGAAATAAATGAACAAGAAAGGAAGCATTTGGGCTTTTAAGTGGGAGCCCACGAAAATTTAAGTTGGAAGGAGGGAAAGATGAAAATTTGGTAAAAAATTCAAGTTGTAAGGAGGGAAAGTTGGAACTTGGGCTTAGTGGGCTTAAGTGCTAGGTTGGTTAGTTAAAGAAAAAGATAGTTAGTGAAATAAAAAGGCATGACTTAAGGCTTAAATGGAAGCCCACGAAGAAGCCCATGTAATGTTTAAGTATTAGGTTAAAATATTAAGTAAATGCAAGGCTTAAGTGGTAGGAGACTTACGAAATGTGAGAAGAAAATAAGAGAAATGAGGCTAAGTAAGGTGTAGTCGTTTGGGGAGAAGGAAAGGCTTAGGTGTGATGTCGTTTTTGTGCTTAGGTTAAGTGAGTCTTAGGTTATTTTGTAGAACATCACCGAACTTGCTAGAGAAAAGAAAGGGAAGCTCATCGTTTTTTCACAAAGAGAGAAGAGAGTCGAAAATTTCCAAAGGAGAAAGTGAAGAGTGGGTTTCGGCCAAGCTAGGAGAAGAAGAAGAGAGTGGAGTTTTGTTGTTTTCTTGCTTGAGAAGAGTGGTAGAAGCAAGAAGAAATCTGTGGGTCTTTCCAAAGGTAAGGAAATCCGAAATTTTTGGGTTGATTTGTTAGAGTTTTGTCTTTCTTTCATGCTTCTCTTGGATGGTTGGAAGAGTTTCTAGAGAGAGAGGAAGAAAAGAAAGAGTTTTGTGTTAGGTTTCTATAGAAGCAAGAGGAGGATGTCGTGGTTTCATATAAGGGAAGAGGGATTTCGAAATTTATTAGTGTTTTTGTTAGGATTGTTCCTTCCTTGCTTAATAATGGTGGTTTGAAGAGTATTGGTGAAGGAAAAAGGAAAGAAGAAGAAGTATGGTGGCTTAGTAATAAAATCAGATTTGTGTGGGTGTTTATAAGGTGGGATTTTCAACAATTTTAACTAGGTTTGAGGGAAGGTTATGGTTGGTATAGCTTAGGAAAGGTTTAGGGAAAGTTAGGTTAGATTAAAGTCAAGTTTATGCATTTTTGGAAAATTCCAGCATAGGTTTATTTTATTAATTCGACTTGTTATGCTTGATTTAGGTCATTTAAGGCGTTTGGAGATTGAGGAGGGACAAGGAAATCAATTGGGTCAAGATAACCAAGTTCCGAACCAAAGAAGTCAAGGTGGGTAACTTTTTAATACTTGAGTAATAAGCTACTTAAATGTCTCTTGAATGTTTTCCTATGACTTTCAAATTT
>JANZLH020000079.1:4517800-4544649 GCA_026770325.2 Erythroxylum fimbriatum | reverse complement strand
AATTTGGCAAAGATAATTAATAATAATAATAATAATTAATAATGATAAGAATAGTAAAATTAATAATAATAACAATAGTAATAATAAGGATATTTTGGTCTTTTTGTTAGTTATTCTTTTGTCATTCCAAGTTTATATTTTCAAACCAAACACAGGATTAGAAATTCTTTATCTATTCCATTCCTTGAACCAAACAAAGTAATACCTATTCTATCCTATTCCTCATATTTTCTATTCCTAAGAATAACTATTCCATTCCTTGAACCAAATAGCCCGTAAGTGAAAAAGGTAATATAGGATTAAAATCAAGTTAAATATTTAATAAAATATGTGCAGTTTTTATGTCTCTATGCTTAAACGTTTTTTTTTTCCTTAAGTAAATTGATTCCCTCACCCTTAACCTAAAAATAGAGAAATTCATAGAAATAAATAAATAAATCAGTAGGATTAATCGAGATTATCCTTCATTCATTTAGGTGCATTGCTTATCAATCAGTTAGGCTGTTACTTGCATTAAGAGATAAATCAATTCAATTTACCTAACAATCCTTTGAACGTCAACTTAATTTACAAAATTTAACACAATGTATAAGGTAGATTGACATAATAAAGATTTGCAACTTTCAAGCATTTCAAAATAACCTAAATTAACACAACATAAAATATTAAACTTTTAATTAAAAAAGAGCTTTCAAAGACTTTTTTGAAAAGTTACCTAACCTTTGGAAGCAAAAGCAAACACTTTTCTATTAATTATCCCAATTACTTAGTTAGGTCATTATTTCAAATGACTATTAACACCACTCTTTAGTTTCAACCTTTTCTTAGGTTAAAGCTACAAAGTAAATTTATTTATGCTCACTTTTCTATTTTTATTTTTATTTGTTTATGTATTTTATGTATTTAAAAGGATTCTAAAATACTTAGAAAAATTCACTTATAACTCAATAGTATGCCTAAATTATATAAAAAGAATATCACAATACAAATTATCCATCGTCACATTTATTAGAGCAAATTAAAACTAAATTAGTTTGCAATGCTCATAACTATAAGGTTAAACTTATTAAATTGCAAAACAATCATAATTATGATGTGTCGTATTGGCTAATCTTCTTTCATTAACTAATTTTATTTTCCTAGAATCATTCCATTACAATTGTGTTGATTTGATTGATCAAAAGCTTAAGTTTAGGTTTTTTCTTTTCCTTTTTGGATAGTACTGGTTTAGCCTATTTGGCTAAGTCACTCTTGTCTTCACCTAATCTGTGATTTTTATTGATGCATTTTTCAAATATAAATACTAGTATTGATGTGCCAATAAACCTAATCTTAAATTCCACTAAACATAATATTAAATTATTCTCTCGTATCATTGTTAATGACATATAACGTAAATTCTTTTTTCAAGTAATCATATATGTAGCTCAATATTATGAATCATGCAAAAATATCCCTCTTAACCCAATTATCATAACTTTATTAATCATATTAACAAAAAGTCATTTTTCCTTCTCAATTGGTTCCATAATCATAGTTATGGTTTTAAGTACTGATTGTTATGTCTATACCAAATTAATTTTACTGCAAGTGCATGGTGTAGTTGTAGTTGGTACTGGTAAGTACGAGTCGAAACTCGTAAGATAATGAATAATAGTAATTACTGTTATCCTATTATCTAGTCTACGAATTGAGTGTTAGTTTCTAATTAATAAAATAAAACTTAAAATATTAAAATAAATAGGAATCAATAATGAGCAAAGAATAAGGAAATCACTTAAAAAACAATCAATATCAAGAATTAGTGTCTAGGTGATGAATCCCCCTAAAATCCTTAGATAATTTACCTTTATTATGCAATTGATTTATTAAATATTAGACCGTGAAAATTCCTATCATATGCTAATAACTCACTTTAAACTACTAACAACTAATCTTATATTTATCAACTGATTTACTTAGGTTAAACATTCTAAGATTGCTTTACTGATTTGTCAATTCCGCTATTAGGTTTAAACCTAATCTAGAGGATTTATGTCGACCTACCCCTAGGTTTGCTATCAACTCCTTTAAATTACGGTGAATTTATTTATACACAGGATTTTTCAATCTCTATGTTACGAAATCAAATTATGTACTAATATTCCAGATCCATTAGAACATATATTAGACATATAATTGAATCACAATAGATCAATCAAAATAATTGTATTAAATAAAAGAATTAAAACATATTGTAGCACAAATGAGGGATCATCACACCTAGACATTAAAGATGTTTAGTTACACATGATAGAAAATGAAATCAAACATAAATAAGAAGAAAAATGAATAGAAAACAAAGGGTTCATAATTATATATCTCCCTTCTTTTTTTATTGAATGTTCTTACAAGGTAGAGGTTTGATGTTAAATTTTATTGAACTTGTCAATGATTTCTTCACATTTTCCATGTCTATGTATTAATATCACCCCTTCTGAATAATATCTACATCTGGAATTGCCTCTATAATTATGATATTCTAATATGCCTCCACTTAGTATTTAATCGAGCAATATGTATGCTAACCATATTTTTGTTTACTTCTGTAAGCTAACATATTATTCTCTGTTTCCAAACCAAACTTCAAAAGTCACTTAACTACCATATATTTACCAATTCTAACTTACCATTTTTTTCAAAATACAATCATATCACAATCATACACGATGAGTCACGGTTATGACCCATGCCCAAAATCCATACCTCCACTTGTTCCTTAATTTTCACATAGCTAACGGTCGAATTAGGTTTTGAGGCCTTCTAAACATTTGTTCCCTTATGTCTCTAACTTTCATGGCATTAAAAATCATGTCATTTAAACTTCTAAATCATGAAACATGTACCAAATATCACAAGTTGCTTCAACACAAGTACAATATTAGTTACCATTTTCAATCCCAATTTCCATTATTATTCATCCATAATTAGGTCTAGTTTTTTCTAGAGAATTTTAATTCTATGCCTTAAGTTTTATCTCTAATTTGAATCAAACAATTTGAAGGTTTGTAGGCTGAATTATGGCCAAAACAATGTGACTGGTTCAAATTAACATAAGACAGAATTCCACTACACGTTCCTCTCTTGTCATCTTCAACTAATACCATACAAAGAAACATCAATGTAATACCAAGAAAACATTGATCTTAAACACATCCATCTCACTTAAGAAAACCTATAAAATTTAGAAATTTAAGCTAGGAAACTTACCAATCTTTTGGGTATTTGATGAATACTTCAAGATTCCTCCAAATCACCATCAAATTCCATAAAAAATGACTTTACTCTTCTTCCTCTTTCCTTGGCTGATGTTCACCTTTGGCTTCTCTTCTTTTCCCTTTCTTTTTGGCCTCACGGTTACTCTCTCATCACTCTCACGTTTTTGTTAAAAGAATGAAGCAAAATGTCTTAAGTTTTGCTTTTTATGCCCATTTAATGGATTACACATGTCACCTTCCTATTTGTCATCACTAGTGACTCATCACACATATGTCATTACCTCATTGGTCATCTCTAATAACTGATCAATCCACTAATATTATGTAAAAAGACCAAATTGCCCTTAATGATTACAAAATGATCAAATTGTCCTTTTATGTATTTAATTGGCCAACTAACCAAATTAAACCCTGAAAACATTCCACCACCGTCTTATTTTCAAATTGGCCACCAAATACTTTAATTAGGGTCAATTCTTATTGATTGAATGCTTTAAAAAAATTCAAATGCGTTTAAAATCCTCAATACCCATTATTTTCTAAAAAGGGCATTTTAGTCCAATAATTTTATATTACCCAAATTCTATTCAAACAACCTCCATTTTCACCGGTTTCAATTCCTATGGACTCCAATCCTAATTCTGAAGCTTTAATCATATTTTGAAATTGTCTGGTAATTTTTTCGGTTGCCCGGAAAAATTTTCAGATTGAATATGAAAATTACTGAATGTCACCAAAATCATCCGGATTTCATTCAAAAGTGTCACCTAAATCTCCAAAACACATTTCAGGGCTTTTAAAGCTCGTTCAGACTCATTCCGTAGCTTTTTAGAGTTTTCAAAACAAATTGAGAAATTTTCGATCGAGTCCAGAACCATCTATGGTTTATTCGTGATCTTCATTATAACCTTAATAATACACTTAAATGCTCAAATTACTCTAGTACATCATAAATGGAGCATACTCTATGAAATGTATGTATAACACATTATACGATACAATAATTAAACTAGGATATTACAAATGATGGGTTGAAGTAAAGCACTAAAGAGTTGTTATCTCTAATGACCGTTTGCTAAGAGCTAGGTGGAGACTTAGATTTTGTGCTATCACCTATTTCTACTATTAGAGACTAAAAGGGAAGGCTACTTTTAGAGGGGGATTTGGAGGGCAAAGGGGAAACTCCTGTGACGAGCACTGCTCTAGGTTGGTATAAATAGTCATATAAGCTATACAGGGAAGGAAAAGTTAGGTTATAGAATGTTTTCAAAAAGTTGTTACCAAAAATGGTAACAAAGTAGGGCAAGAAGCTAAACAAAGACCAAATTGCCCTTATTAGCGATAGTTGAGTAAAAGTGTGAGAAGATTCCGAGAGGGAGAATGTTAAAGGTGGATTTGGAATCTAAGGAAAACATGGTAATGTTAAGGATAGGGGAGAGGAACAATGGAGGAGAGATGATGGAATGCAAGAATGAGGGAAAGAATAAGGGAATGTTAGAGAGAAGGGACAATCTCTAAGATAACCTTTCATGTATGTATTAAAACTAGAAAGCCCCTTTTGAACCTTAACAATTACAATAAAATAAAAGTTAGATCTTAATATTTTGGAGTTTACAAAAAGAACCCTTATATTTTAAAACCATATAATTTAAACCCTCAATTAATTAAACTATTAACGGAGTTAAGGGTCTGTTATTTACATTTCATGTTCGCGTTAATGTAACAACTTCTTTATTTTTTATTCTTTATGTGAGACCTGCAATGCCACGCAAAATCACTAGAGACTGTGGGCCCTAGTCACATAGATTATATTTGATTTGTAATGAATCAACAAATCTAAATCCCTAACTATATATTTGATTTGTAATGAATCAACAAATCTAAATCCCTAACTAGCTACTTGAATCTAATTTTTCATGATTAGATCATCTATGTTTAACATCTGACCATCCTTTAAAGGTCTATAAGCCACTTCCATTACAAGATGCTCATATTGTTTCTCGTTACTAACATCATCTAGGTTTATATTTTTAGTAGATCAAAGGTTATAACTTTTGGCGCCTTTGCCAACATGAAATCAAAGAAAGCATACAAATGATTGATTCCCAAGTCATTGCTTTTACTACCAATTATATGGGTTATAATGCAAATGATAGACTCATGTCTCTATGGCTAATAAAAAAACAAGAAAAAAGATTCATATTTATTCCCAGTCAAAGACATGAAACTCCATGTCTTGAGATTCGGGGTCCTTAATAACCAGATTAAATTCCTCATTCCATTTAAGGTTCAAGTTTCCAGGTTTAATAGTTGCTTTCTTTAAAGAGAGTTTATCTGCAGAGAGCTTTAATTTCATAAGAGGGTCTACACTTCTAGGAAAATGTTTACTAAGGAGATGTCTACTAAGAAGGGAGAGATCTTAGATGAAGATAGGTCATGAATGTGATTGAGGATGAATTCTAGATTAGCATGCACATATTATTAAGATTTTCAGAAAGATTGGAGAGAGTTGTGAAGGTTAGAGATTTTGAGATAAGGGTTCATCATATTTGGGTTAATTAGAGTAGGAATTTAAGATTATGGTTAGCTAGGGTTAATATGAAACTATGGTCAATTACAATTGCTCTTAAATTAAGATTAAAATTAGGATTAATTAAGGTTAATATGAAATTAGACTTAACCCTAATTTAAATGAGTGGGACCTATAATATGTCTACTTTCCGCATCATGGTGGGTCCTATATAAAAAATAAAAATAAAAAGTGTCATATCAATACTGACGTGGAACTTAATTTACAGATCCTTAACCCTCTTAAGAATTTAAGGCTTCAAACTATTATGATTTTGAAATATTATGATTCTTTTTTTATACTTTGAAATGTTAGAGTTTGACCTATATTTTGATACAATTGTTGCTCAAACGAGACTTTTTACCATATATTGCATTATTACATGTCTAAATAAGAAATTTTAAATGTATATGGGTAATTGAAGAGTTAATAAAATAGGTTTGTTGATATTTAGCCAAGGTGATTAAGGTTAAATATATTCTAAACAAGTTTTAAACTTAGGTGAAGATAAAAAAGTGAGTTTAAACTTTCAACATTATTTTCTATCAAAAGTTATCTCTTACCTTTTAAAATTGTCTCTTTGATACCGATAAATATTTAATTATCTTACTAATAAATATTCAAATTTGTTTAATAAAACATTTAATTTATTTTTATGACTTTAAAGTGATTTAATATTTAATATTATTTTATTTTTATCTTTGCTTTTAATATTCATATTTTTCATTTTCGTTATGTGTGGAGAAGTTAGAACTTGTTTATTTTTCATATTTTCCTTAATTCAAACGCCTTTAGTAAATTGTAATAAAATAATCATAAATTAATAAAACAAGCTTTTTAATAAATATTCAGTAAAAATCCCTTTCTTTAAAAATATTTGAAAAAAGAAATAACACTCAAAAGTAGTAACCATTGGTACAATTCATCCTTAACCTATTTATTTGATCTTAAATCATATTTGTGTCCTGTTTGAGTTTTTTCCATCTATTTTTTGCCTTAAAATAAAGTATAACTTGATTGTGATAAGGCCACTTTGTTGGCCCAACCAACTGATCTTTAGAGCGTGGTCCACACACATCTTGAAATCTAACTAGGCCTAACTCATGCCATCCAAGATCGAGTCGATTGAACTTTGAATGACCTAAACCCTACTCAAAATCTAAAATGCCAGCTCCATCGAGTCGATTGAACTTTGAATGACCTAAACCCTACTCAAAATCTAAAATGCCAACTCCCACCTAGGCCACATTTGTTTCGGTGAGAAAAAAGTGATCAAAGTTTACAAAAGCAAAAACTATCTAATATAAGAGACTTCTATTAAATCATGATCAATTTATTTATCAATACTAGGGGAAACTTACTTCAAAGTATAAAAACCAGAAGAAAAATCAAAAGCAAGATAAGAGAGGGAGTCAGCAGCAAAGTTCTTTTATCTGTAAATATGAGTGAGTTTTCACATTATTAAAACGCTTCAGTAAATCTAGAATTCTGTCAACAAGAGATAAATAATTTGAATTTGCTTGGATACTACCGGTCAACATCTTGACAGCAATCTCATTATCACTTTCTACAAGAACATCCAAATAAGCAAAAATTATAAGTGAGTTGAATACCATAATAAAGAGCCTACAATTCAACACAAAGAATAGAACAACGATCGTCTTAAAAATAAGCTCATGTTTTAGTCAAACTTATCTAAACTACCAGCTCCCAATTAGGCCAAATTGACATAACTTAGAGCCATCAAACTTCGATCTTGTCATCTGTCAACCGTTGATGACCCTCCATTGTCTTGAAAGCGTGACTTGACTATCATATCATTTAATCCCTTAATGGGCTTGTCAATGAAATTAACAAGATCGTCAAAGAATATCTAACCAAGCATATGCACGCCGAAAACAAGAGACTAGATTGGAGAATAAGCTTCATACATAGTAGGGATAAAAGATGTGGAATTCTTAAAAACCTAAAATAAGTAATCTTTAAAATCCTAAAAAAAATTTCCTATACTTTTCAATTTTCCATTAAAAAAACTCCTTTCAGATTTTGATTAAAAAAACGACAAAACACAAGCTACATGGACTTCACATTTAGATCAATCAAATGTTCATTATGTAATCATTTAACTCAATTCTTAAATGTGAATCAAACTAATTAAATTCAACTAAAATTTTAATTTAAGCCAAGTTTAATTAGTTTGGTTCAGGTTTAAGAATTAAGTTAGCTCATTAAGTCGATGACATTTGATCAGTTTATGTACGAAGTTCATGTTACGTATATTTTTTTGTTTATTTAAAATCAAAACTAAGATAATGAGTTTTTTTAAAAATGAAAAATATAATGAATTATTTTCAAGAATTTTAAAAATTATGATTTTTAATTTTCGTAAGTCATATTAGAGGTCAATATCTTTTTTCCTATATAACAATATCATGCCTCTTTGTCAACCATGCCCAAAAACCAAAGCTTCATATAAAGAATAAGAGACTAGAAACTGTTAACATACAGGTACAGTTAATTAAAAGTTATAAATTGATCTAGTAGATAAAATAAGAAAAGAAGATAAATTGATTAAATTAAAGATAAAATAACAAAACAGTAAAGAAGAAGACATGATAAGAGTAGTTGACGACAGAAGTGAAATGTGAAGGACGACTGATGTCTTTAGGTTAGGGATGACATAAATAAGAAGTGAAGTACGAAATTATTTTATATATATATATATATATATATATACTGTTCTCAATTTTACGAATTAGTTTTTTTAATTCAATTAGCAAGATTAGGAGTTTTAGATATAATTAACAATTAGGGTTTATTTTAGACTTTTTAAAAATATTAAAATTAAATTTAAATAATTTGAAATATACTTTAATAAGTTTTAGTCGATATTTCTGCTCCTGTAAAAGAAAAATAGACGTTTCGGTTGGGTCAGAACTTCTAAGGTTCGGTTGGTGAACGTAATTTGTGTTAGTCCCGTGTGGACCTTAAACCCTAGTAGGCAGTGAAGTGCTTCTTTTTTCTTGGGATACAAGAGTTATACGGTACAGAAACGGAAGAACAAGGTTCTAAATGGGCGGAGCGACTCCTCCTGAGCTTGTGCACGGCTATGAGCTCCGTCTCCTTCGATGCACTTTCACTTCTCCACCACCACAGCCACAGCCACCGCCACCGCCACCGCCACTTTCACAGTCAGACGTATTAAACAATAAAAATCTGCATTCACATATCAATGAAGTCCTCAATTTGATCGAGTCTGGAAACTATGTCCAAGCTCTTTCCTTTTCCAAGCTCCTCCTCCCCCACTCCCCTGCTGCTCACAATTTCTTTGCTCACACTTTCTACTGGGACCTGGTAGAGAACATGGAGGCTTTTCTTCTGGAGGACAGTGATGAGAATTCTGATATGGCTTCAAGGGTTGTCTTCGTCATTTGCTTTGCTGTTGCCGCTTTCTTCTGCTTTATAAAGATCAACATTACTGGGTAGCTACAGCTTTGTCGTCGTCGTAATTATCATTATTATTGCAATAATATTATCTTTTAAACAAATAATGAAATAATGGTTTGAGATAATAATAATAGTAACCCATTTTTATTATCATTATTGTTGTTATGATGTTGTTAGACCTCTGGACGAGGAATTGCCAAAATGTCCGGTACCGTGCACAGTTCTAGAAGATGCAGAATTTTTGGAATGGGAAAATTGGGCGTCTACTCAGCTCATGTCTGATGGCTCTCACTTGCTTGCTAAGTTTTCTAATCTTCAGGTACCTTTTTCATTTCAAATACATGTTATCAAGTTCTTTACAAATTGCATGCAAAAAGCACTCATCAATTTGTTTTGTTGTTTGTAGTATCTAGTTTTCGCTAAGATGTTGGTTATGAGGACAAGAGATTTGTTATTTCAAGGAAACATCTCTCCTGTTCATGGAATTAGAAGTATTTCCTGGTGGTTGACCAGGCTTCTATTCACCCAACAAAGAATTTTGGATGAACAATGTTCTTCTCTGTTTGATCTATTACAAGTGTCCATGAATGAAACTCTGCATCACTTTGGCACTTTAGAGAAACTTCAAAGGTACTGGGGTTACAATTTGTGTGATCAAGAAGCATCCACTATCATCTCAATGATCCATCTTGAAGCTGGAATGGTTGAACACATTTATGGACGTGTGGATTCATGCAGGTACCTTTTTAGTTTAAGTTTGATGTGCTGAAAAAATTGCTTCAATATAATGGTTATATTATCTGTTTAATATCCAAATGCACTTAGACATGGAGTCAAAGATGTTACGAAGAATCATTTTCTTTTTCCTTTTCTTGATACTGCATTTTCATAATGAAAGTTCTGTCCCAATCATTTTATATAGATTAATTTTGCTGGTTGATATTTGGTAAAACTTCTAACTTGGCAAGTCCAATTTTATGCAGTTAACTTCCGATGTTTCCATTTTGGTCCATTTCTTCTATTCTTGTCATTGATGCAACATTTTTCACCAAATGAACAATGTACATGGCCTTGATACCACTGTTTTCTCCCTAGCTAAGAGTTTTTTTTTTGTTAATTTCTAGACCTCGTGATTTTATAAGGAAATTGTAATTTATTAAGATCCATCTAGTTGTGCATTGTTTAATGAATGTTCCATCATACTAGCCCATTCTTGTGTGCACTAGCATAAGTCAATTAAAGTTCACGCAAACTCTCATCTTAATGATGTGTAGTCCAACATTTGCATTATATGCAGACAAAAAGGATATTGGGCAAGATTAGCATTTTTACACGGTTGTTGGACAGAGGTGAGAGAAATAAACTTGCATAGTTAAAGAGTATACATGGAAAACAAATAATGACAAGATTAACATTGCTCTATGGTTGTCGCGGGAATTGAGAGGTGAGAACTTTTTCATAGCTCAAATAATGCATGCTTCATATGTTTTGATAAACCTTTTGTTTTCATTGCGAAGAGCGAAGTTGATGATCTAAACGATTATCTATGTCCTCTATTAAACCTTGAATAGTATACTTTGTGCTTTATCTAGGTTCATTGTTTTTCAACCTACATTTTTGATATGTTGTATCCTTAAATTTTTGCCCTTATATGAAGTCCTTGGTACTGCTAAAGAATTTCGTGAACCTTTTGATTCTTTGAAATTGGCCCATCTTGTTTTAAACATATTTAAAGGGTGTGAAGTTGTATATCATTTTAGAAATGTTAATTTCTTAGTATCTAAAAGTTGTGGGATTATAAGAGATTACTCTCTTTTCCTAGGGAAGTATAGAATTCTAGGAGACTATTTTCATTTCCTAGGAGGGTGTGGAATTCTAGGAGCCTGTTTCAATTTATTAAGGGAGTGTGGAATCCTAGGAGGTTAATTCTTAGAGATTGTTTGTTATTTTTCTTCTTCTCTAAGGTGTATATAAGCGTTTATCCTAAATCATTTGGGAATAAGACAATTCATTTCCCTTCTATTTTGTGATATGGTATCAGAGCCTTAAGGTTTTTAAGGAAAAATTTGTAGCCTTCATTGAAATTTCTAGCAACTATCATAGCTACTTCTCTAATCATTATGCAACCTTTAATGTTGCACTTTCCCAACCAAAACATACTCCTTCTCATCAATGTGATTTCTTTTCTTTAAACTCTAATCGTAAACACCTTGTCTAGAATCACATAAATTAATTATATCCAAAAACCACCAAGCTGAGAATGGGGCAACAAGGAAAACTAGAAAAAGGCTGCTAGTTTAGCCCACATCTCAAAATAATAAAAATGCTATAGGAATTGGGAGAATTTAGCAATGGAGATATTGAAAAGCTTTAAAAGCTACTAGATTAGATAAATAAAACAGTCGTGTGAGTTCATTAGCTCTCTCAGGTAATCCTTCTTGTTCAGTTAGATTTAATGCCTTGGAAAAATCCTTTTGCCATTTATGGGTGATAGATTTAAGCGCCACAAGCCATACAAAATTTTTATCCAATCAATTTAGAACTTACACTCCTTGTCCAAGTAATAGAAAAATTATTGTTGTTAATGGGTCTATTATCACTGTTGTCCCCATCAATCAATCCATTAATCTTGTTTCTATACATAAAATAACCATAGAGATGAATTGCATAGCCATTTTTATTCTCCCTTTTTTGAATTTTAGGACCAAAGTTTTGGGAAGAGGATTGGACTTGTTAAGGAAAGGACATGTTGTACTACTTGGGAAGTTCAAACCAATCCTGTATTAGCAATAGTAATACATCTTTATCACTTTTATCATCATAAAAAAGGAATGTTATTTTATTTCATCATTTTGTTGGGGTCATCCATCATTTGCAACTTGCAAGGGATAGGTATAGCAAGCTTTCATTGCGATTTGTATGAGTTTGTCAAACACACCTATGTGTCTTTTCGCATTATTAACAAAAAAACTTCTACATCTTTTTATTTAAGTCATAGTGGCATATTGGGTCCTTCTCCTGTCCCTAATATTGCTGGTGCAAGATAGTTTGTATCCTTCTCGTCACATGACTTTTCTTGTTGAAAAATAAATCAGATGTGAGTAACATTGTCCCCAGCTTTCATTCTATGATACAAAATCAATTTGGTACTAAAATTAAGCGATTTTAGTCTAATGACTAATAATGCAAAAGAATATTGTAGCCAAAATTTGTAATCATACTTTCAAAACGAAGCATTATTCACGAATCATCTTGTATCTATACACCCTTGCAAAATGGAGTGGCCAAAAAGAAAATTGATCATCTTTTAAACACCACTAGAGCACTCCTATTCCATCACGACGTGCCAAAACAGTATTGGGGAGAAATTGCTCTCGCATTTGCATAAATGGTCAATAGGATGCCATCACGTGTAGGTTCCAAAATACTTCTAGCATGTCTTTCTCACTTTTATCTAGATGTCAGAACTTCTAATAATCTTATGACTAAGATTTTTGGTTGCCCTGCATTTGTTCATGTTCATGGTCTTCAATAGGGAAAATTGGAGTCTAGAGTAGTGAAATGTGTCTTCTTAGGATACTCACCCAATCAAAAGGGCCATAAATGTTATCATCCTCCTTCTAAGAAAATTTGTGTATTTGTTGATGTAACATTTATCGAAAATGTACCTTATTATTCTCAACCTTATCTTTAGGATGGGTCTATATCTAAGCAAGATAAGGAAAGAGAAAATAACCTAGAAAATTTGTTAGACATCTCTCTTTCATCATCACCATCTCTACCATCATCTAGTCGTAAGGTAGAATCATCTGAGTCAAATAGGGAACTTAATCCTAACTTTGTGATGAATGATAAATTTGATACATATATTCCTATTGATAAAAGGCGATTGGAATAATGTATTCAAGAAGGTCAATTGATGGTCCTGACCTGAAGATAGTCCAAGAATTGGCTCCAAATCATCCACCAATAAATGAGGTGAGTGAGATATGTGAACCATTCATTCCGAAATGTCTAGTGAAACTCGGAGCTAGGATGATGATAGTGAGTTACCTATTGCTTTGAGAAAAGGAACTCGAGCATGTACCAAGTGACCTTTGTATCCTCTATCCCACACCATGTTCTTCAATAGATTTTCTCCTTCCTACAAAATATTCCTTATCAGCCTAAGTACTATTCCTATACATAAGACTTTATTTGAGGCATTATCCAAAGAAGAATGGAGGAAAGCCATAGAATTGAGATAGATTTAGGGATGGCAATGATTCGGGCTATAATGGACCTGCTATTGCCCTAGCCTTGCTTGACCCTCTTTAGACATGGTCCGAGCTCGGCTTGAAGCCTAATCATGCTTGGCTCATGCCACCTAAGCTTGAGTTGGAGCCTGAGCTTGATCAAGTTTTGGGTGACCCGAGGCCCACTCAAAGCTTGACCCAATTCTACCCAACCTGACCGGACCCATCAAACTCTTTCCATCGTCTTCTTCCTCTCTCTATCGCCAAATCTAGAGATTCATCACTAAAACTCATTGGTGAGAAGAGATATATTGCCAAATACACCCAAATTTGTCACGAAAATTCAAGCAATTTCTAGATTTGGGTTGGAACTAGAAACATGTTGAAAAGCAGTAGGTTCTTTTCATATGCAACATATGCCAAAATAATAGTAGAAAGATTGAGAGAGATGGAGAGGAGAAGTGAGAACCATGAGAGAAGCATGAGCATGAGAGCCATGAAAAGTAGTTGAAAAACAAACAGAGAAGAAGAGATATATTGAGGGAGAGCCATGGAAAAAAGTTGAAAACCAAAACAAAGAGTAGAAGTGACGAAGGAGAGTAGAAGTGAGGAAGAAGAAAGAAGAAGAAAGGGTTAAAACATCTGGGCCATGGGTTTTTATATATAGCTGGGCCTCAGGCTGGGCTAGGCTATGGAGCTCGGGCTCGAGCCTGAGCCCAAGCTAGGCTCAAAGTTTGAAAATTAGAAAAAAAAGCCCACCCGACCACGTTCAAAGTCAAAGGGATTTTGCCGAGCCTATATGAATGCATTAGAAAAAAATAAATCCTAGGAGATAGTAGAATTGCCAAAGGGGGGAAAAAAACCAGTGAGATGTAAATGGGTATTTACCTTGAACTATAAGGCTAATGAATCTTTTGAGAGTTATAAAGCAAGACTAGTGGCTAAAGGGTACACTTAGACATATGGAGTGGATTACATTAAGACCTTTGCTCTTGTTGCGAAGATGAATATGGTAATAGTCATTGTACTCTTGGCAACTAACTTTGATTGGGAATTACAATAGTTTGATGTAAAAAACACATAACTCCGTGGTGACGTGGAAGAAGAAATATACATGAATGTTCTTCTTGGATTCGGTGACAATATGGTGGGTAATAAAATTTGCAAGTTAGAAAAGGCCCTAATCACCAAAGGCGTGGTTTGGTAGATTTGCTAAGGTAATGACAATTATGGTTAAAGATAATCATTGATGAGTTTAGGATAAGGTGGAGTGGTCCAATGAGATTGTGGGAATAAATTAGCGATAAATATCTCACATATTCTAGTACAACATGGTTGGACCAAACTTATTGAAATTGATAGGCACTTTTTTAAAGAAAAATTGGAAACTGGGTTAATTTGTATGACTTATATTCCAACTTGAAGATAGCTTGCAGATGTGCTTACAAAAGGGCCAAGTACCCAAGTACTTCAAGGTATCCTTGGCAAGCCAGGAATGACAAATCCTTATTCCCCAGCTTGAGGGGGGACTGTAAAAAAGGGTGTCAAGCTGTATATCATTTCAAGAAAGTCAATGTTTTGGTATTCTACGAGTTGTGGGGTTCTAACCGATTGTTCTATTTTCCTAGGAAAGTATAGAATTCTAGGAGACTATTTTCGTTTCCTAAGAGAGTGTGGAATTCTAGGATAATATTTTAATTTCCTAGGAGAGAGTAGAATCCTAGGAGATTAAGTCCTGGAGATTGTTTCTTATTTTTCACCTCCTCTAAGGCGTATGTAAGCATGTGTCCCAAATCATTTGGGAATAAGACAATTTATTTTCCCTTTCTGACATTTTCCTTAGCTTAATAATTTCCCTGTTCTCAGATTGCATTTTGATTCTGCTGAAACAGCAGCTGGGCTTCAGCTTTCTCTTACTGGGGTTCTTGGCTACCGCACTCTGCATCAGGTACAATGTCACAGTTTTAGTTGTAATCCAAATATTTAAATTGTTTTTAAGAAAAATTCTGTGATTGTTTTGGCTTACAGGTGGAACCAAGGGCACAACTGGTGCTGGTTGCAAATACATCTAGCGTTGATGATGGAAAATTTTCAACAAGCTCTGGTGGGAAGCTCTGTGACTCTGACTCTGTGAGTGCTGAAGATAATATTTATCCACATGAATGTCGAGCCTCTGAATTTTCTGACATACTTATGACACCAAAATTAGTAGAGAATGATGATGAACATGGAAACAGAGTAGTAGGCAATACAACTGGCAACCCTGGTACCGCTGGCCCTTTAAATGGAATCCAACAGGCAGTGGTTCTGGCTCACTGTCTTTTAATTGAAAAGAGTCATCGAGATGATGAGTTGCAGAGTAAGTTATTTTGTTTGAACAATAACTGAACCTTGTAATTGCACTGTTTTATAACTTGTCTCTGAATGTAAATACCTCTCTATTTTACACATATACGTCCAAACATGCGAACAAAGTATACGAAGTAATTCTTGACCCTTAGTCTTGGAAAATTTCAATGGATGAGCTATGTTGCCTAACATAACTTCTTTTTCTGTTTATCTCTTAGCTTTTTTTTTTATATGACGATGTGGCCTTTTCTGACTAGAGATACGAAAACTTTCTTTTATAAATCAATTTTTTATGCAAGTAGTATCATTTTACTGGAATTCTTCTTCTGGTTGGAGGATTTTCTGCCTCTGATAAACTTTACCAATGCTCAGCTATAAGTAATGCAGAGTTCATTAAGAATCATCGTACACTATCTAGAACAAATTAACACTTAAGTTTTGTGAACCTAAAGCTTACTTTGTCTAGGAATTTGCCAATGCATGCGTCTTTTTTGTTTCATGGAAAAAATGCAATTAGAAAGAATGGTGATATATACTTCCGGAGAAATGCTAGATTGTGAATCTTCCAAGTTAACATATTCTTAGTGCAACTAGGCTATTAGAAATGGTTACTTTTTTAATTTAAAAAATAGTCTAGGATATCTCAATTCTATTTGGTGGATAATTAGTGGGTTATTCTTGATAAAAAAGATGTGCAAAAACTTCTGTTCACCAACTTTGACTAGACGTCCATACACAGTGTTAATACTTTGTAAAGTCCATTTACTAAGGGTGCTTTCTATTTGTGCTGTGCATTACCGTCTCTCTTTCTTGTCATTAAACATGTTAGGAGCATTTGCGTATTCTTCTAGTTTTATTATTTGGACCTTGAATGGAGATGTTTATGGCGTCTTACAGTTTTTATATTAATGTTTAATGTGACATTATGGTCAATTAAAACTTCAATTTAAGTGCTCCAGTATTTCAATTCTTTAAGTAATTTATAATTGCCCATATGGACTCCTAATCTAGAAATTTCGGATTCAATTGGTCTCTAGTTTCTTTTGTTGCTGTTAATAAACAATGATCCCTTGAACATATCTAAGATGCTGAATTATACGTTTTGGGTATTAAAGTTCTGATTTGTTTCAGGGTGGAAGATGGCTCCGTATATTGAAGCAGTTGATTCACAGCCATCATTGGTTTTTTCTGTAAGCAGTTAGAGTTTGTGTAATTGCTTTTTGTAGCACATCTTTATCTCTTTAATTGAATTTGATCACAATGAACTCATGGGAAAGGTACCATAGTTTAGGCTTTTAAGTGAGTGAGGCTTGAATCAAATGATAAACTCAAATAAGAAAAGTTGACATGATTGCCAGTTGCATTAGTTATGTTGAATTGTTGTTAATGTGGTAATATGTGAATTGGGCGAGGCCAAAGTCAATAATTCATACTTTTGTTTTATGGTTTCTACAATGATATTACGATTTTGGTAACTATATGAGATTCAATATTTTGTTACCTATCCCATATAAAATTTCTTATATTAAAATATTTTAATTATTTTATTTTGAAATATTAGTATTACCTTTTATACCCTAATTTTGTCTAATTTATCTTGAACATTTTTCTTTTGTTTTATGTTGGGTACTTTTGTCTCATTTCATCTTGGACATTTTTGTTTTCTTAAATGTATGGACTTGAGTTGTTAACCTATGGGCTGATTTGAGTCTTGGAAGTTTTAAAATTCAAATTCTAGATGAAGCTCTTCCTAGTGAGAATTATTCGAAGCTTCCAATCCTTCGGTTGTTTGTTTATCTGTTTCAAAATTTTTATTATAAATGAGAAAGGCCTTCAACTTGTTGGGGGAATTTTGTCTATACTGATTGGAAAGGGTTTCAGTTAGTTTGATTGGGGGATTTTTTGTTTTTGATGTTGATTAGGCGAGCTTATCATTATTTTGTTTGAAGAATTCTAATTGGAAGTGATGACTTTGCGGAGTCTATCATTATTTTGAATAGATGGTCTAAACCTAGTTAATAATAAGTCATCCTATGTTTTTTTTCAGGGTTTCAGATTGTTGATTTCTTAGTAATTGGTCTAGCATTGGAGTATTTGTTCTCACATATTGTTTGGAGCCCTTTCTATTATCAGTTCCTGTGCTTTATGTTTATTTCTTTTCCTTTATGCCTTCCTGACATTATCTTTTTCTTTCTCTAGCTACGATGTTTCAGCAATTTGTTACGCATTCGATCGGAGTCTACTCGCACTCACACAGTGGTACGTGCTTTGGAAATGATGAGAAAATTGGTATGTAGCCTATCTTCCTTTTGATTGTGATTGATCTTCTTTTAAGCATCGTACTGTTTTTACTTTTTGAGTCTACTACTGAAGTGGTCGTGTGAAATAGGAAACAAACTTGGCTGATTAGCAGCCAGCTTTAGAATCTTTGAGAGAAAGAGAGATATTGAGATGCCAAGGACAGATTATTAGTAGGAGTCAATACTACAAGTGTGGAAGGATTTTACACGTAGAGACTTGAAAGATTCGGGACCGTTGGCAAACGTTGATATGAACATGGGTGAGTGGCTTGTCAAAGTTTTGGTTTTGGTTGTCTGGTGCACAAAATGCACAAAGTTGGGGTTGAACTACATCAATGGTGGTGGCCATCAAGGGCTTTCCAGGCCCCAGATGTTTTTGACTGTCAATGGTGGCTGTTGGTGAATTGCAATCGAGTAGTACTGACTACTGAGGAAAGGGAGCGAGCTAAGTTTATGCTTTTGTGGTTGTATGTCCCTTGCACTCCCTGTTCTGCATTCCTCTATAAATACAAAATTGTTTTGGTCAAATTTTACGTTACAATCTGCCCTGATGAGCTGGATAGTGTTTGAAGGATCAAGTCGGCCAGAGAAGAAAGGAGTGTCTTTTTCTCTTGTCATTTTTCTGGTGTAAATTCTTTTGGGTACCTTCTAGACATTTCCATGTTTCTTTTAATTTTCTTTTGTGGTTATTTCCTCTGGTTTTTGTCTTTTGATTATAATTACTTTCCAATTTATTATATTCCATATAGGAAATAGAAGACACAATCTTTCTGTTGCTGTTACATTTTAGTTGTATCTTTACTTTTGTCTTTCTATGTCAATCATTCCTTTGGAAATTCATTGTCTTACTTATGGATTCCTGTTTATGTTGTTTTAGGTGGAAGACATCCATGAACCTTTACCTGGAGTGGCGGAACGGGTTCCCTTTTGTTACGTGGCATATAATCCCACTATTCCTGCCCTTCAAAAGTAATTGGTTTCTTTCTCTTTAGTTGCATCATAGTTCTTGCATTCCTTAAGTTTTCTTGGTATCTACATAAGCTTCTGTAAAATAAAATTCTTTATACTCCCTATTCCTCTTTATTTCTGTTCACTTTTATTCATCTTTTATTTGCTTGCTTTTCCTTGGTTTAGGGAATATGGTCAGCTGTTGGTGAGCTGTGGCTTGGTGGGTGAGGCGATTAAAATATTTGAGGATTTAGAGTTATGGGATAATCTAATTTACTGCAACTGGTAAAATGTCCCTGATACCATCTTTTTATTCTCTTCATGGGTTATATTAACTTCAGTAAAGTTCTCTATGATGTGTGGATAATACTAAGAAGCACTGCTTATATGAGATAATTGTTCAAAACAGCCTTTTGGGTAAAAAGGCTGCTGCAGTGGAGCTCATCAAGAAACGACTATCGGAAAGGCCTAATGACCCAAGGTTGTGGTACGTAAGCCCTTTTCTCTGTCTCCTAAATGTGTTTTACATTCTGATTTCTTTATTATCAATGTAATGAGATGTAGCATTTTGTTTGTTGAAGTCCTAAAGAACTTGAGCAGGAAGTCCATGTAAAAAATTTTATAGGTCTGTGTGATGAAGTTGTTCTGTAAGGTTTTATAAGAATATTTGTTAGTTTTTAAATCAGTGGCGGCAAAATATTAGTTCAGAGAAGGTGCTTTGATTCAGTTCTTAATATGTTTCTCGTTAGATAAACTTTCGGTTGTTATTTATTGGAGTTTAGATCAAGTTGGTCGTCGAACTTCATCTCAAGGTCCTATTATACTTTGGTATATTTATGCACTCAAAAGCTAATTTGTTATACTTGGGTATATTTATGCACTCAAAGGCTAATTTGTTTTTAGGTGTTCATTGGGTGATGTTACAAATAATGATAGCTACTACGAAAAGGCCCTTGAAGTTTCAGATGATAAGTCAGCACGAGCTAAGGTTGTATCTTGTGTAACCAAAATTCTGTTTTTAAATATGTTGATATTTTACTTTCCCTTTTCTGTGCCAGCGATCTCTTGCTCGAAGTGCGTACAATAGAGGAGATTTTGAGACATCTAAAATCCTTTGGTATGCTTATATGTTCATCTTCAACTTATGAAGTGTGCCTGATTATCTCATTGTCAAATTCTAATTTGAGGGAAAGCAACACTTGATTTTGGTGTAGGGAGTCGGCAATGGCGCTAAATTCCTTATATTCAGATGGTTGGTTTGCACTTGGTGCTGCTGCTTTGAAGGTTGTATTCTCTTTTGGTTTATTCATTAGTATTTATTACAATTTTCTATCAATCAATCTTTGGTTGATGCCTTCCATTTTCAATGTTGATTCAGAAATTGGTCATTTAATGATAGTGCAGGCAAGGGATGTTGACAAGGCTCTGGAAGCATTTACTCGAGCTGTTAAACTTGATCCTGACAATGGTGAAGCTTGGAATAACATTGCTTGTCTGTATGTTGTTTTCATATTCTTCCTTTTTTGTTCCTTGTTTTCTTTAAGTATTGTTTTCGTTCCTGAACTTGTTTTGCTTTCATTTGAATTTCCTGTTGTTATTTCTCGTTTTGTTTTTCGCTAAATGGGAGTTTCCTCACAATTCATTATATATTTAATAATATTTTGCTAGATGGATCTCATATAGGCTTATAGTTTGACATTGTTGTGTATCAAACAAGACAGAAGTAACATCGTAGGGTTGATTATTGTTATTTTGCTATTCTACCATTCTTATTGACGTGGAGAGCCCAATAAGCATTCGATCTCCAGTAGTGAGATGGATATATGGGTAGAGTTTGATGTAACTAAAACTGAGGGATACTTTTGGTTTGCTTCTAGAGGGATCGGTTGGGGTTAGAAGGTGTGGTTTTGAAGAGTATTTCCCAACTCATCCAGTTGAAGAAGTCATACATACCAAACTGTAGTTTCTTGTATATTGCCTACTGCAATCCGAAAAATTGCAACATAATAGTTGCTCCCTTGATAATTTCTCTTTTTTCACTTCGAAATAAAGTGTGAATCATGTGAAAGTTGTCCTTGTGGCATTTTTTTACAAATTACATTATAAACTTTTGGTAGGTTGTATTTTCATTACTGTGTTTTCGATTCAGATTTATTAGTTCCAGTCCTTTAACAATTGTATTTTTAAGTCTATACAGCATGCAATGTTGGCATCTAGTTATTAATGCAAGCACCCTTTGGTTCACGTTAAAAATTTTCCTTCATTTATTGTCATAAAAATTGTGAATTATGATGCAGACATATGGTCAAGAAGAGGAGCAAAGAGGCTTTCATTTCTTTTAAGGAAGCCCTGAAGTTTAAGTATGGCATTGTCCATTTCATATACATTTCACATTTATTATTCTTGTCGAGGAATGCCCTCAGTCTTTCCTTGGATTGATATGGATGTCATATTATGACATGACTGTGTGGCAGACGAGACAGCTGGCAGATGTGGGAAAACTTCAGTCAAGTAGCAGTAGATGTGGGCAATATTCGCCAGGTACTGTTGAATATTCATGTTTGTTGGTTTGCATCTACAAGATAATCTGGAAGATTACTTTTTGTGCTAGTAGCTTGTGGCATTAACTTTCTAGAATATGTTTAATTCATAAAAGGTTCCCATTTGTTCTGTACTTTCAGATTAATTGAACTAGTTATTTATAACAAGTATTTGGACTTATAACTTCCCAAAAAAAAAAAAAGTATTTGGGCTTAAGCTCTCAAATCATGAAATGAAATCATTGAGAAGATAAAGTGCTCCCTACGATAGAGAAGTATCTTACAAATGATATTGCAATACTAAACTTCATGTTTTGTTAGTATTACATTTGCTTTGAGAAAGGATGTGATGACATTCATGGATATACATGTAGAAGGTGTCATTCGTGCAACTTAGAAGATAACATAGTGTTGAGATACTAAACAGCTGTAAATAGATTATACTTAGATATAGATAGGCTGTAAATAGATAAGATAAGATAAGTTTGAAATCCCTTAAATTAAGGGATTACATTAGATAGCTTTAGATAACTTTCCAGATTTAAATTCATACTTGTAATGTCCTATATATGGCTGTACACTCCTATTCAATATATGATAATATAGGAAAATTCTTTCCCATATGGTATCGGAGCTGTAGGGCTTCTTTTTCTGGGATTTGTCCTTTGAGTAGCCTTCATTGCTGCACTACCGAAACCCTATCTTTTTATTCTTCTCTTGTGTGTTCCAACCTTCATCGCTGCATTCCTCCTTACCTCTCTTGTGTGATTCTAATTAGGGTAGCCTTAATTGCTACAATATCTTCTTCTTCACTACAGTATCTTCTTCTTGATCATGTCAACCTCTCAAACCTCTGTCTCCACCAGACCTAACCCTCCAGAAGAATTCGGCACCATTCAGAAAATTGGAGATTTACTAAATATTCTGGCTTTCTATAGGCTTAATGGGAACAACTATCTCAAATGGTCTCAATTTGTCCGTACATACCTCAAGCGCAAAGGGAGACTTAGTCATCTTCTTGGAACAGGATCGACTAAGGATAACCCAATGTTTAAAGTATGGGATGAGAAGGATTCCATGATAATGTCCTAGCTATAGGATTCTATGGATCCCATGATCAGTGATACATGCATGTTTTTTGTCACTGCAAAGGAGATTTGGGACTACATTCGTCGCACATGCTCGAAGGCTCGTGATGCTGCTCAAGTGCACAAGATCAAGATCAAAACTGCAGTTGCTAAGCAAGGAGATAAATCTGTTACAGAATATGCAAACTTGCGGCAGAATCTGTGGCAAGAACTCAATCATTATCGAGGTTTTGAGATGAAATGCCCTAAGGATGCTGTCATCTTGAAGAACTTCATTGAAAAAGACCGCGTGTATGATTTTTTGGCTGGGCTGAATGTTGAATTTGATCAAGTCAGGATCCAAATCCTTAGAAAAGAGGACACTCAGTCTCTAGAAGAGACAATCTCATTGATTCGAGCAGAAGAAAGTCGAAGGAGTGTTATGCTTGAAACACAAACCATGAACAGGTCAACCTTATTAGCAAAAACTGATCATCAGGACAAAGGAAAAAGTGATCTATCTAAGCATTGTGGTAGAGAAAACCAGGGGAAGCAGAATAAGTACAACCTCTAGTGCACCCACTACAAGAAACCGAGGCGCACAAAGGAGACATGTTGGAAAATACACAGCAAACCACCAAGTCGAGAATGGGGAAACCGTGGGGGATAGCAGAGGTCCCAAGCACATATGGTAGATCAGCCCAAAGTTGAGGAAAATTCAGGAACAATGGAATTAAACAGTGAAGAAATTGAGAAGCTGAGAAGCTTGTTGGGGACTATTGAAAAACCTTCTAAGACTTGTTCTTTGGCTCTTTCAGGTAAACCTTAACTCCCTATTTGCATGAATGCTTTAGAAAATCTTCATACCAATTCTTGGATAATAAACTCGGGTGCCATAGACCATATGACACCCACATCTCAACTCTTTCACACTTATACCTCATTCCCAAGTAACAAAAAGATTGTAGTGGCCAATGGCTCTCTAGTTACTATCGCAAGTTTTGGAGATATACACATCACACCTAACCTTATTCTAAAAAGGGTTCTCCATATTCCAAAACTGTCAGCTAGCCTACTTTCTATTCAAAAGCTTACCCATGATCTTAAATGTTATGCTACTTTCTTTCCTGCTCACTGTGTTTTTCAGGATTAGGTCTCGGGGAGGAGGATTGGACTTGCTAGGGAAAGGGGTGGCCTCTACCTACTTGAATTGCCTCAAAGAGTTAGGAGCAACCTATCTTTTTCATTTCTCAATTCCTCAAATAAAGATACCATTTGGCTGCATCGTCTATGCCTAGGTCATCCATCTTTTAAAGTTTTAATGGTCATGTTAACTCATTTGTTTCAAGGATTAGATATTTCTGTATTTCATTGCGATGTTTGTGAATTTGCAAAACATACTCGAGTGTCTTTTCCTATTAGCAATAAAAGAAGCTCTCATCCTTTTCATTTGATTCATAGTAACATATGGGGTCCCTCTACTATAACGTCTCTAGAGCTCCTTGGTTTGTATCCTTAATTGTTGATTGCACTCGAGTAACATGGCGCTTTCTTATAGAACAAAAATCTGATGTTAGCGTTGTTATACCTAATTTTCACTCTATGATTCAAAACCAATTTGGGTTTAAAATAAAAAGCTTTAGGAAAAATGGGCACTTACTCAACACCACTTGAGCCTTACTCTTTCAAGGGAATGTACCTAAATCCTATTGAGGAGAGGCAGTTCTTACAGCCACATACATGATAAATAGACTTCCATCACGTATGTTAGACAACAAAAGCCCCATAGAAATTCTTAATAGCTTCTACCCACACTTCAAAACCTTAAATGGCCTCACACTTAGGGTATTTGGATGCACTGCCTTTGTTCATGTTCATAACCAACGTAGAGACAAACTAGACCCTTGAGCCATCAAATGTATCTTCCTTGGTTACTCACCTACTCAAAAGGGATACAAGTGTTACAATCCCTCATCTAGGAAATTTTATATCTCTATAGATGTTACTTTCATAGAAAATACACCTTTTTTCTCCAAGTCCTCTCTTCAGGGGGAGATTTCAATGATGGAAGATACCATTTATGAGTCCTTCAAAGCACTTAAAACCCTTGACCTTCCTCCTGCTCCAGCTCGTATTGTTGAAACAACCGAGCCCTCTGAACCAATTACATCTGAGTTCCCCAATTCTACTACTAAACCTGTGTCATCAAATGTTCCGACCAGCATTACTCAGGTGTAATCAAGGAGGAAGGCCGTTCCAGAACTGACACAGGTCTAAGAATCCAACTCAGACTCTGGAAATGAAATCATGGTAAGATCTGACTCACCTTTACACACACAATTTTTTGAACCTATTGCTGTTAGGAAAGGAACTAGAGAATGCACTAAACGACCACTTTATCCTCTATCTCACTATGTTTCTCTTAAGCACCTGTCACCAACCTACCAAAACTTCATTGTGAGTTTAAATACCATTACAATCCCTAACACCGTTTCTGAGGCATTGTCAAAAAGGGAATGGAGGGATGCTATGAGCGAGGAGATGAATACATTGGAAAAGAATAGAACATGGGAGATTGTTGATAAACCGAAAGGGAAAAACATTGTTGACTGTAAGTGAATTTTCACACCCAAATATAAGACTGATGGATCTCTTGAGAGATATAAAGCTAGATTGGTGGCCAAAGGGTACACTCAAACCTATGGTGTTGATTATCAAGAGACTTTTGCGCCAGTTGCAAAGATGAACAATGTGAGAATTATGTTATCATTTGCTGCCCACTTTACTTGGCAGCTCCTACTATATGATGTTAAGAATGCATTTCTCCATGGAGACTTAGATGAAGAAATCTATATGAACATCCCA
The DNA here is from genome assembly GCA_026770325.2 of Erythroxylum fimbriatum. Taxonomy (NCBI): domain Eukaryota; kingdom Viridiplantae; phylum Streptophyta; class Magnoliopsida; order Malpighiales; family Erythroxylaceae; genus Erythroxylum; species Erythroxylum fimbriatum. Next base: position 4,519,072 of record JANZLH020000079.1, on the reverse strand, counting down.
CCAGGATTTGAGGGAGACACGAGTAACAAAGTTTGCAAGCTGAGGAAGGCCCTTTATGGGTTAAAACAATCTCTTAGAACTTCGTTTGGGAAATTTGCAAAAGTCATGAGGGAGTCTGGGTATAAACAAAGCCAAGGTGATCACACTCTCTTCATTAGACATTCAGCTGCAGGGGGAGTTACTGCACTTCTAGTCTAAGTGGATGACATCACAGTGACTGGAAATGATGAGAAAGAGAAGCATGTTTTGAAGCAAAAACTAGTAAAAGAACTTGGGAAATTAATGTACTTCTTTGGTATTGAGGTGGCATACTCCACACAAGGGATTTTTATATGTCAACGGAAGTATGTGACTGATTTGTTGGTAGAAACAGGGAAGATTGGGTGTAAGTCAATCTCTACACCAATGGATCCAAACCACAAGTTGGGAGAAGCTAAAGAAGAACCAGTTGTTGATAAAAGGATGTATCAAAGACTAGTTGGTAGACACATATATCTTGCTCACACTCGGCCAGACATAGCATACGTGGTAAGCATGATCAGTCAATTAATGCATGATCCAAGGGAGCCTCATCTTCAAGCTGCTTATAGGGTGCTACATTACTTGAAAGGCAATCCGAGAAAAGGAATTTTGTTCAAGAAAAACAATACTCTTACTCTAGAAGCTTACACCGATGCTAACTAAGCAGGTTCCATAGTGGATAGAAGATCAACTACAGGGTACTGTACGTTCCCTGGAGGAAATTTGGTAACATAGAGGAGCAAGAAGCAGAATGTGGTGGCAAGGTCATCTGCAGAATCATAATTTAGGGTCGTTGCTCAAGGATTGTGTGAACTACTCTAGCTGAAGATTATTCTAGATGATTTGGGAGTCAAATGGGACGGCCCCATGAAGCTCTATTGTGACAATAAGTTAGCCATCAATATTGCTCATAATGCTATACAACAAGATAGGGCAAAGCATATTGAGATTGATTGACATTTCGTTAAAGAAAAATTGGAAGAAGGGTTAGTGTGTACGTCCTATGTTCCATCAGAACGTCAAGTAGCTAATGTTTTAATAAAGGGGCTGAACAGTTCAAGTTTTCACGATCTTGTATACAAGCTGGGAATGGAAGACATCTATTCCTCAGCTTGAGGGGGGGTGTTTAGATACTAAACAGCTGTAAATAGATTATACTAAGATATAAATAGGTTGTAAATAAATAAGATAGAATAAGTTTGAAATCCCTTAAATTAAGGGATTACATTAGATAGCTTTAGATAACTTTCC
>JANZLH020000079.1:4481497-4517700 GCA_026770325.2 Erythroxylum fimbriatum | reverse complement strand
CCTTGTCTAGAATCAGAAAAGGGGAGATATGCCGTACTAGCATGCCTCTGTCTCTTCCTAAGAAAGTCAGAAAGAATCAGAAAAGGGGAGATATGTCGTACTAGCAGGCCTCTGTCTCTTCCTAAGAATCTCAGAAAGAATCAGAACTCAGAAATGAGAAAGAATCAGAACTCAGAAATGAGAATTTTGAAAGAAACTAGAGTTTGAAAGAAACTCAGAATTTTGAAAGAAATGAGAATTTTGAAAGAAACTAGAGTTTTGAAAGTTTTGAAAGAAAAGAAACTAGAGTTTTGAAAGTTTTGAAAGAGAAGAAACTAGAGTTTTGAAAAGAGAAGAAACTAGAATTTTGAAAGAAACTAGAAGTTTGAAAGAAACTATATTTTAGAAAGAATCAAGAATTTAAGAACCAGATTTATGTTTTCTTTGAGCAAATTCGTTTTGAGCTTATTATTGATATTCATGTTGTTGCCGCAAATTGAGATTTACTACCTATTTACTCATAGAGGCCATATATACATAAGCAAGGTAGTATGTTTATAACTCACTGAGTCACATTGTAGACTCACACCTCACTATCACCATTTCAGGAGATTAGCAGATCGGACAAGAGAGAGAAATCCAAGTCTTTTGAGACTCGCTTGGATAAGCAGACAAGTAATGTTTTTTTGGCATGATGTAAATTGCAGATGCTTCTAGACTCTCCATGGTTTGTCATAATCATATGTACATGATATATGTATGAACATGTTATGTTATTGAGAACAATGTTGTATGTGAGAATTGCAGATTTAGATCCTTACTTCTTACAACCTATTAAGCAGGTATATGGTTTAATTAGACATGAATGAGGCATGCCGGATTTTAGTAGCATATAGAAAAGTCGGGCTTACTGCGGGTTTTGGTGGCATTAAGCCTACCCATTCCTTAGTGCCAACACGGCCCAAAAAGGCTGGTCGTGTCAATACATGACTTAGGTTAAATTACAATTTATAATGGGTCACAATTCTATTAAGTAGGCTTGAAAAAGATTGACAAATGGGTTTAAAAACTTATAGTATAATTAATAATATAACATCTATTCCAAAAAGATCAACTCTTATATGCATAAATTTCATCGAACACGTGATATGCAGAAAATTTTCATCCTTAACTATTAACAAAATGACAACATTTTTCCATTATTTACCATTATGCCTAGCAGTTTACACAGCAAACCATCAAACAATAACAACCAAAACCATTGGAGCCAACCCATCGTCAACAACTAACTCCAAATTTTGAAAAAACTTTCATCCACGGACACCCACACATCGACAACAGATGAGGTCGGAGAAGACGACCATACCTTGACGAAAATCACCAGAGAAGACGACTCCTCATGCCGGATATGCAACAGTTCGACAGAGGGCAGACGATGTCGGATGCAAAAATGACAGCCAAAGGAGTAAGAAGGAGAGAAAACAGGCGTGCGTGTACAATTATTTTCATGTGCAATAATTTCACTATTCACGTGTATAAGTATGACATATTATGTATGAGCATAGAAAAATACATTTCTAACTCTCATTAATCACTCACATTTTCCATTTTAACCTTCCCATAGGTAATGGGATGTTACATAATATGCTTGTGCTATTTTTGCTATATATATGGTATGTTTTAAATTATTTTGGAAAGAGTTCAAAAGTGTGATCTTGTGAATGTTTGTGAAATTGTAAATATTTGTTATTTAATGAACTACAAGGGCTTTCACCATCAATGATTTTTTTAAAAAAGTTGAGAATTATATTTTTATAATTGCTTGTGATATGGACGTAAGGTCCCATTTTGGAAGTTAAGATGGTATATGAAATATAAGAAGTATTTTAAAATGCGTTATATAGGTTTTCGAAAATTGGGAATCTTAGAAATATGTTGCCGAAATTTTCAATAAAATGATAGAAAAGAAAACTTTCCCACTATTTTTGGCGGCTTTAATTATTAAAGTATAAAAGTTTTAAAATGGTTGAACAGCTTGGCTTTGTGGAACCCTTCGGTTGACTTAGATATCGATTGGAGGGCTACCGTAGGGTCATCGGGAGGGCTCCACTCAGGTTTTAGAAGGGGAACTCCTGGATGGGTCCTTTCAATATGAGTTTACCGAAGTCCTTAGACACTGTTAATTATGGATCATTGTATTTGCTCTTGATACATTTGTGTAGATTTCATGTGTTTTGAAAGTATATTTCTCTAATTTGGTTTAGCATAAAATCCAAAAAAATTAAGATCGACAAACGAAATAATGATTCATTTCAGATCATACATTATTATAGTTTGCCACACTCCATTTTCTTATTCATTTTAGTGAGGTATTAGATATGTGTAATAATATTGGATCTATGTCACATATGACATATGCATTTGACATTTTTGTGTATCGAAAGCCTTATGGGACCAAATGATAGCCTTTTATTATCCTTGAATTAAATGTTTTAAATTGATCGACCTTTACATTCATAGATTTTTAAATAATTGTTAAGGTCTCATGCTGCTTGCTCAAATACGTTCATAGATTTTTAATTTCTCTATCCTATTAAGAAGCCCACATATTAAAAAGGGGCAAACACTCGTTAATAACGTAAGGATATATAACTTTCATAATGGTTAATCGAAAGTTTCAGGAACTTATTCAAGCAGTTCAACAGCTTATTCATTGCTTAATAGATAGCAAAACGTGTATTTTTCGACATTTTTTTGTTAATACTTGTTTATGGTTGATCCTTAGTCCATAATTAAAGTTTGGGTTATGATTAACGTTATGGTCTAAATTTGGACTAATACGATAACTGAATAATTTTTAAATTATTAAAATATAATTTTATTAAAAAATTTATATAAGTTTACAGTCTAATTCATATTATAAAATTGATAATTTATATAATCATAAATACATATAAAATTGTTCGTGACACTTTTTAAAAATATGATTTTATTCCTTTTTAATATCTAAATTTAATTAAATCTCATCTTTAATCTTTTTTTTTTCATTTAGAAGTTCTAAAGTTAAATTATCAAATTTTATTAAAACATGTATTGAAGACTTTGTGTTTGTTTATGTAAAAACTATTTTTAACCTAATTCATTAAGCAACAATAGTTAAATTATTGGAATTTCATTTTACTTTTTTGGTTAATTTACTGTATAGTTTTTAATTTTTATTTAATTAAATTCATATTCAATTAATTAGAATGGTCAAAACATAATAGACTTTTAATTGATGAATAAATTTGGTTAAATATTGAATAATTAAAATTTTTGAAATACAATTGAAGGCAATATTTTAAAAACTGAACCTATTTAATCGATTTACAGTAAAAACCTTGAACTAATTAACTTTTCAGTTCGACTTTTAACTTTTTAGTTCAATTTTAGTTTAATAGTTTTAGTTGTAAAAATTGTTTAATTTATTAATTAATCGATTAGTTTTCATAAACTAATCATTTTTATTAACCAAAATAAACTGATTAATTTTTATTTTATAGCCTCTTTTTTAATTAAACTTTAAAATTTTCAATAAGTAAGGATTGTCTTCTTTAATTTTTTTACAATTATTTTAATTTTATTTAATCTTTAATCGATTATTTGACTGTCTAATGTCGATTGAATATTTTAAACCTTAAATATCTTGCTTTACTATTTTAACTTCCAATCCGATTTTTAAAACATTGATCAAAGGAAATTATTCTTACCTATCAAAAAATTTGAAATCTAATTGAAAAATGATACTATTAACTGAAAATTATTTAACTAACCGATTAATTTTCAATCTGGTTGATTTTTAACAATAAAAGTTATCAAAGTAAATCAAACTAAAAATTAAAAATCGAACCAAAAACTTAATTAGTTCAAAATTTTCACGAATAAAATAGCAAAATTGATTGGATTTTTTAATGATTGAAGTTTATCCTGTATTGTTAAGACTCTTTTAACTCTATGGGTCATGCACAAATGCAGAAATTATTATCTCTCTATAATTTATTAGAAAGCAAGCGTAAAAAATTCATTGGAATTTGAACTTCGGTGAAGAATAGAAATTTTAGCAATTTCTACGAATAAATTTCTTTGTTAATTGGAAAATCCATTTTGTTATTCAGAAAGGAAGATGAGAGGTATATTCTTCCACTAAAATTCAATTCTTAATGCATTCCTTAGTCATAAGATGGATCATGTTCTTCTAAGTACCATGTGATGGATTTGCATGTATAAATAAATGGTTACAGGAAAAAACCTGTCTACTTCCAATGGAATGGGATCCTATTCATCCAGACTAATGAGTCTCTCCACTATCCACCTTTAGTCAGATTTCAGTCTGTTTCTAAAATTTATTAATGGACAATGATACTGTACAAGCTGCATAACTTCACACAATATCACAACCATTTCAGAATTCAATTCGATTTTTTTCTCTTTGTCAAACATGTTATTCGATCTTGCTTAAATTAAGCTTTTCTTTTTTTAAGATTGCAAATCGGTATCGGTTAAATTTTTTAAATAATTTTTAATATTTAAAATATAAAATAATTTATTTTTAATTAAAACTCAAATTTATCTATATTTGAACCTTACTTGTAAATTAACTTATTAAAAATAACTAAATTTAAGCTAATCGATCAAAAATTTCCGTCCCTGTCATTCTTTTCGATAGAATCCCAAAGTGATATACCCAGTACTCCAGTGTCATTGGACAGACATTTTCGGTACCGAAAATCAGTCGGTTCGCCACTTGACAATTTTTTTCGGTCTGAAAAATTTTTCCGAAAAATTTCAGAAAAATCCCTAAAATTTCCCTAAAATATAAAACATATAAAAATCACTCCAATTTAATTTTTTTCAAGCACAAATACCACATTTTTCACGAAAATCACAGTTTGGCACGTATACCGAGAAATGTCATGAATGCATGTGCAAATTGCACTATTCACATGTAAGAATATGCATGAATATCTCAAAACCATACTAAACGCTCTCAGTCCTTTTCCAAATGACGATTCTACCCTTCCTATCGGGTGTGGGTTGTTACATTATCATATTCCTATTTTATCATAATCTTATTTTATGAAGAGTCTGGATTCTCTGTCTAAGACAACCCTGTCTTATTCTGTCCAAGACCAAAACAACGTCATTCTCTTTTAATTCTTTTTATCTTCATGATGACAAAAATAAACATATATTTTGATCCTTATTACTATTAAGAACAAAATTAATAATAGTAAGGAATTTATATTTAGTTATTTAATATAAATTGTTAGACCCCGAACTTTTCTTGAAAGTTAGAACTATTAAATGAGAAATTGTTAGTGATTAGTTATAAGTAAAGAAAAAGGAAAATTCATGAATTACAAGATTTAAGTAGTAAATGTAGTAAGTTGATGATGGGTGAGTATATGTGTGTATGTTCTGTTATTAATGTTCATTATCAATCATGGATTATAATTTGTTTATGCGTGATATTGAGTTTAAATGGAAGTTGAGAGGAAGAATAGTGATTGAACATGAAAGTTGAAAATGCAGAAAAGTAACAGAGCATGAATAGGTTGATTATGAATTTTTGGTTTTTGATGATTTTTTACTAAATTTGCATATTTTGGAATAGTATGAAAGTATGGTGAATGAGTTGATTGACATGGAGTAGAAAGACTAGAATAAAAACAGAAGTGTTAGATTTTGAAAAAAAAAATGGAAGCCTGAAGATTTTCTGAGAATGAATAGTGACAGTATTGAAATTTTAATCCGAACCTTCCATGATTTTTCTGTACTGATCTGGAGTGATTTTTTTGTATCTGCAATTGATAACAAAGTATGTACACCTATTTTTTCAATATATTCATGTATTGTGTCTTCCACTTATTGAGTTTATTTAATTACAGGATGATAGAGCTGCAATTTGTCACACTGAAATAGACATTATTTCTTCAGCTCAAATGACACCCCAGATTTCCAAAATGAAGAGACCAATATCAGAAACTTCTGAGAATGATATGCCTTTATGTGATTTAATATCACCACAAATGTCTTCAACCAAGTTGACCACCAAAATCAAAAGAGAAAAGTTAACTTAACTATCAAATGTTGAAGAATGACCAATTTGTCAGCTACTTTTTGTTTGGTTAACTATCTATCTATTTTGGAGCCTGCAAGTATTTTGTACTTGAATAGTAAACTATCTATCTTTTGTACTTGTATAAATATGGCTCTCATATTTTTGGACTCATTTTGTTTGTCAGATTCCTATTTTATCATAATCTTATTTTATGACACGCAATATGTTAATTTTGTACTTGTGTTTACCTTTCAATTTTGTAGTTAAAATTCATTATTTGCTTTATAACAACCCGTGCAAAGCACGGGGTTCAAAACTAGTTGTTAGTAATTTCTTCTTACAGAATCAGACCATTTTCACTGACCTTAGGTCTCAGTGCCACTTTGATGTCCTCGGTTAATGTGACATCATTCATTTTTTAGTAGGCATAGTGGTCAACATGCACCACATTTTCAAGGGCCGAGTTCCAACACACATTACTGTTGGTTCTCAAGACGGTAGCAACTAAACCCTTTGGATAAGAATTTGAAAAGAGCTCTATGGCCAGTAGTGTGGTGACTTTATCCAGCACATAACTCGCAGCTCTTCACTCACTACTAAACTTTGGGGCGTCCACTCGGGCCTTCAATTTGCCTGGGACTTTGGCTACCGTCAAGTTTTGGTTGAAATGGACTCCCTCGAAGTTATCAACTTTTTATCTGCTTCCACTCCTGTTTTGATTGATGATTTTCTCTTGGTGGCAGGTACCTGCAGTTTCCTCCACAGTGCCTGGGAGGTGCAGTTTCTTCACATTCTACGCGAAGAGAATCAATGCGCATACCACCTCACCTCTCTTGCTTCTCTTGCCAGCCCGGGGTTACGCATCCTCCAGGGCCCTCCGCTGTCTCTTTTGGACTGCCTCATCCGAGACGCCCACGGTGCGTTGTATCGCAGATCTCTGTGCTAATTAGTTAGATTGTTTTAGCTTTTTCCCTGTAATTCAAAAAAAAAGAAATTGAAAGGAGCGGATCTTTCTGGCTTTCAACACTGAAAATGTGGCATTAATATTTTAATCTACATATGGTTAAGCTCTTACATTAACATTTTAATCTACATATGGTCCTAGAGGCCATATATGCCTTATGGAGTGCTATTTTAGTGATACTAAAATGAGTAATTGATGATTTAATACTCCCGTCAAAAGTGACTGATAGAGATACCAACATTATGATATTCAAATTCTTTGAAAACCAATCTCATTATTTTCAAAGTTTAATCACTCAAACCTGATGTTGGGATAAAGTTTAGATACAAGGGAAATTTGCGTCTTTTACTCGTTCAATTACTTCTATACAAGTCAATCAAGAGTTTAAGGGATTTATTCAAAAGATGGCGGGTGTACTTTAACATCCAATAATTTACTTACATATAACAAAATAGTTATAGTTTAAGATTGAATCTGGTTCGATCAATAAAGTTGATGTTAACATATGGTATTATAATGGTCCATGATCATATGATTCAAATTAATATTTTCGGTTTGTCCATAAGAAAATTGGAAGCAAAATTAGTTTGTTTTTACTTGAATACATGGTGTAATTTTTATTTGGATTGGTTTGTATTTAAGAATTTAACGAAAAAGACGAAATGTAAGTGAAAATCATTGAAAAATAAATGCTCCTATTTATCAATTGGATGATGATGAAGGAGCACATCTCTCCAACATGCGAGGAAGTTGTAGACTCATAACCAATAAAATTAAATGCTCCTATTTATCAATTGGATGAAGGAGCACATCTCCAACATGCGAGGAAGTTGTAGACTCGTAACCAATAAAATGAGTTTTATTGGTTATGAGTCTGAATTGGTTCTGAACATTTGAATTGGGTTCTGACCTTAATCAACTTGCAGTTTTTATAAACAAAATTACACCGAATTCATTGTTCAGAACAAGCTATAGCCAGGAACTTTATGGGCGTTTCTGTGATCTTTTAATTTTCTCAACCTCTCAGCATCCTGGAACCTCCCAACACCCGCAAATATGTTATGCATAAGCACATAATCCCCTCCATATCCTCTCTCCATCTCCATTATCTTATTTGTCACCCTTTCCCCTACCTCAATATTGCCATGAAAGCTGCATGCGCCCAAAAGTGTCCTCCAAATGACAACATTACTAATCTCACATGGGACCTCCAAAGCAATTTTCTCTGCCTCTTCCAATCTCCCTGTCCTCCCCAACATGTCTATTAGACAACCATAGTGCTTACTACTTGGCAAAAGTTGATAATCCTCTACCATTCTATGGAAAAATTGAAGCCCCTCCTCAACCAATCCTCCATGACTGCAAGCGTTCAGAACACTTAAGAATGTTACTTGATTAGGCTTGAAACCCCCTTTCTCCATCCCGCCAAAGCTTTCCACTGCCTCTTTGCCCATTCCATGCATTGCAAACCCTGAAATGATGGATGTCCATGTTACCAAATTCCTCCTCTTCATCGAAATATCCTCAAAAAATTTTGATCCACTTTGCATGCAACCACATTTTGCATAAGCATCTAGAATTGAATTAGCAACACGAACATCAGATGCAGTGAATCCTCTCTTCTCACAATAACCATGGATTAATCGGCAAGCCCTTAAATCTCCCACATTCCAAATAGCAGGTAAAATAGCAAGAACAGTTATTTCGCTAGGTTGTATACCCTCATAAGAAGCCATTCTACGAAACAAAGCTAAACCTTCATCGTGCCTGTTCAACCTAACATAGCCATCAATGATCCCAGTCCATGACACAACATTCTTTTCTGACATTTCATCAAAGAGAGAACGAGCCAATTCAAGCTCATCCCACTTGACCAATCCAGTAATTATCACGTTCCACGTAACTAAATTCCTCTCGCGCATTCCATCGAACAGAAGCAAAGCATGGTCCAGATACCCACCAGCTAAATACATGTGCAAAAGGGAAGTTTGTACATAAACGTGACATTGAAAACCCACTTTGATTGTAAGACAGTGAAGCTGATTCCCTATAACCGGGCAACAAGAGTTGGTGCCACAGTTAACGAGGAATGTGTAAGTGAAGCTGTCAAATGGAATGGGTGGCAATGAGGAAGAGTGCAAGCAGACTTGTTGGAGTTGTTTATAGAGCAACAGAGCTCGGTTGGGGCAATCAGTCAGAGAATAGCATCTGAGCAAAGCGTTAAACAATGGCAAGGAGAATGTCAACAAGCCAGTGGTGAGAGCTAGTGAATGTGCTTGGTGGACGACTTTGTTTGTGGGTGTGTTTCTGAGCAAGAAAGAGACCAAGTGCTTGGGTACTTTCCCCCGTTTGAAAGTGGAAAACCGTCTCCTAGAACTTCGGAAGAGAGCTGCTCTTGTGACACTAAAATAGACAACAATGTGTGATCTTGTAAGCATTCGTAATATTAGTTAAAGCCTAATATGTTTTCTTTGGTTCGATGGTCCTATTTTGTGTAGACGGTTTAGTTTTGGAGACTGCGAATTTTGGGAGGTGTCTGCGACTTTTGGGAGGTGTTTTGAGTCTTTGGATTTGAGTGAGACTGCGAATTTTGGGAGGTGTTTTGAGTCTTCGGATTTGAGTGGCTAAAGGTTTGCAATGTTCCTGGTTTCTATGTTTTCACAAGCATTCTGATCCCACTTGTTAGACTAAGCCCTAGTGTGCTGTAACAAAAAGAATTAAAAAGTTACTGCTTCGCATTGGTAATTGTAGAAGAGGTAATGATACAGAAGTTCATCCTTTGTCACGCAGCCTGAATAATTTCACTCGGACATAAATGTACAATTTATAGTATCTGAACGGCAATAGATCCCACGCCTATTAGTCTTGTCCCCTTTTGCCATAAGCCAAAGTGATTGATCATCTTTAACTTGCAAGAAAGTGTATGTCTATAAGTCACGCTCGCAACTTGGAGAGTACATACAAGTTCTGCAGCATATCTCTTTGATTAATGGAGAATCGCACGTCGGTTCATGTTTCGCCCCGGATATGGTCAAAATTTTGCAAGGCAACTCATCCTAAACATCGGATTTGATTTCAGAGCACTACGTCTTTCATTATCAGCTTCAGTGCTTATGGTTCTTGCCCCTGACCTGAAGCGTGCACCTCCAACTTCTGTTAAAGTCAATTTGCAAGTAAACGCCAGAATTCTAGATTTTGTTTTCCAATATTGGTTTGCCAGGGTTCCAAGCAGTGCAGGAGCGCCTCATAGCAATTCTTCTCCTTTCAAAGTATTTAAGGAAGTGACTTAGTTCCTTCTTGATGAAATTTCAGTTAGTCTAAGAATAAAGCACAAAGCAAGTAATTAGCTAGAGAACAAACCATGTCTTCAGCATAGAAAGATCCATCTAGGAAGGAAGAGCTATCTAATTTGCCTTCGCAGCCTGAGGATTCCGCCCAAACTGTATGATCATTGGTTTTTCTTTAAACACAAACCCGTTCACTAGATTCTGCACGCAAAAATAAATCTGAGTTGGGAAAGAAGGAAATGGCATTGTCGCCATTTGAATGCAAGATAAACAATTGAACACAGAGCAATGACCTAGTAAGCGATAAAAGTTTTTAAGTTACTCCTATATAAACAAAACGGGAAGGAAATACAGATCATTTCGCCACTTGAATCTAGGGTGGAGCACTTCTGTAGGATTAGGGGCTCCAAATCAAGGCAAAACAGTTAACACGCATAAAGAACACAATTGATATTTTGGACAAGACAGGATCCACATGGTTGAAGATGGAATCATTACGTCATGAACTTTTATTAACATTGACAAGCATATTGAGGATCATATAAAAGGCGTACCAGTGCTTGATGGGCAAGTTCAATAGATGGAAATGTCACAAAAGCTTGGCCCCTCATTCTTCCTTCCTAAAATTTAAAGGGGGAAAAAAAAGTTAGGAGTTACACATAAATAATGTCATTCCGAGGACCATGATTGCACTTATGATAACAATACTATAAACAGAAAGTTTATATCAAAATTTAGGGTTTCAAGGTACTATCTTTATTGAAACTTAATAGGATATATATACATAAACAGTACAACATAAATTAGGAAACAAATCAATCTAACCCTATCTGAGGAAGATCCCTGATTTTTAGGGATCCTATATCTGATATTTATCTCCTATATTTGACTATCTGAGGAGGATCCCTTATTTTTAGGGATCCTATATCTGATATTTTCCTCCTATATTTGACTATCTAATACAGTATCTACAACACAGATTCTCACAACAATCTTCCACCGTTCCTATCTGCTTTAGGTTGGCTAATTCACCTAGGGGGTTGAGGCTTATAGGAGGACCAAACTTTAGGTGACGTTGCTTCACAAATGTTCCCCAATCCATACCTGCCTCCTCTTGCTTCACCTTGTGAAACCACTGCTGTACCTTCCCATTAAGATGGAATGCTGCCAGCTCTACCTCCCTTCTAGGCTTTTGATAATTTTCAAAGAATTGTTCGCACTTATGGATCCAAATCAATGGATCGTTTGTGCCATCATATGAAGGAAATTTTAATTTAGCCCAATGCTTCTTTCCTCCCTTTGGTCTCTACAAGTACAACTATTGTTGCCCACCTCATCATTCTTACTTCGCCCTTTCAACTCTCGCAAAATCTCCTCTATCTACGAGTTCAAGAACTTTTTGTTGGACTGCTGGCAGTCCTCCACCATAGACAACCTCGACTTGATGTTTCTCATGAACACATCCACTTGGCTTGACAAGTCTATAGAATCGTCCACGACGTCAAACTCTGATACTGAATTGGTATGTGTTTTTGTTGTAGGATCTAGTCATCGGACGACATAAGGGACAACTCACCGGAAATCCACTTTTCCTTTACTATAGTGCTTCCCCTTTCTAGGTCTTATGGTTGCTGTTTAGGAAACTCGTCTTTGACAAACTTTTTGTCAACTATTTATATGAAAAATTCTGATAGTTTTCTAATTTAACGTAATGTCCATTAAATAGACTAAATACATTTTAATAAGTGAAATAGAATGAGGATTTGCAAACTTATTCTCCTAATAAAAATAGACTTACAAAAATAATAGACTTTCTAAATAAGATGACTACTGTCTGAATAAGATAAGCACTGGAATTACTTCCTAATCAAGCTGATCTTCTTGTATATTTAATTTCCTAAGAATGCATCTTGCATGTCACTCTTTTGGAGGATAGTTTCTGTCGAACTATGTAGAATCATGCAGTATTATCTAGAAGATTGTATAGCTATAGAAATCTTATGAATCCCTAATTTCTAGGGATTAGGATAAGATACAGATTTCCATGTATCTTAGGAAATCTGATACTTTATTTAGTATAGACACTTGTATATATATTGAATATAGCTGTAACCTATAGGTAATGTGAATGAAATTGTTTCTTCACTGCTAATATTTCACAAAAACAACTTAGCAACACTGTGAAACTAAAATTATCATCATTAACTCCTAAAACTTCTATTCTTCGACACGATGAAATCAATGTGGAGATTACTCAATATGACTCGGGAAAAACTGATGCATCACATGTTTAAGCTGTGATTGAGATCAATGCACTTCTATCTCAAAAATTTATCGAGTCAATTTCGCTTCCAGAAAACTACTGAAGCTATGAAGGGAACTGATTTGAGTCCAACAAATGTCAAAAGGAGAAAGCAAACACACAAAGACAGATTAAGTATCGACTTTCCACCGTCCTACTATTAGAACAAAGAAAAGTTTGGTTCTTCTGGCCAAGAAATGGTTTAATCCCAAAGCTCCTAGCAAGCGTAAACTAATGGCTTATCAAGTTTCTGCTTAAAACCCTAGTTATCAACACAAATGAACAAATGAAAAATTTTGAAGCATGTAAACTTTTTTTTCCACAGAGATATAAATTGCAGGCTAAGGGAAGTTGATTACAAGAACAAACAAGTGAACTAACATAATAGTACCTTTTAAAATTACTGCAAAATTGAAGACGATGCACACATAACTTTGTGGAAAAAGAAGTGGTTTTTAAAAAATCAATATGAAAGAACAAATTGGTGCCAATGATCAGACAAAAAAAAAATATTTTGGCCATTACCAATTTTGTGCCTTATAACTGAATGCATTCAATATATTGTTTTTTGAATCTGTTGCAGGGTCCAGAACATGTTGGGGTTGATGGAGACTATCCAAATACTGCCCTCTTTCCTGTGATTTATGTGAGTCCAATTGACCCATAAGTCTTCTTTATCCTGACATAATTTCCAACATCTTTTGTCCATTAGGATTTATGCATAAACTTCAAATGATGTAATGCCTAGTCCTCCATGCTATTTAGTTTGACAGATTGTGGACCGTTTCACCTTAGAGATTTTTTGAAGCTGTTAATGCCACTCCATAAGAAGTCCCTTAGTTTTTGTCAATCTCCTTCATTATTCGTTTAGGTAGGACCATATTTGAACGCCAATAAGTAGACATATTATTGAGGACATAAATTACCAACTGTAGTCTTCCACTATAGCATAGGAATTTGTTGGTCCGGTTGTTTAACCTCCTGTTGATGGATTCTAGGAGGGGGGAGCAGTCTAAAAGAGGTGAGTCTTTCCTTAGTGATAGGAACACCCAGGTATTTGAAAGGGAGACTACAAAGTTGTAAGCCTTTTTTATAAGATCATGTTATTTAGATGAGGATCTGAACTTGAGCAACAGAAGAAAAAAAAACCTGGCTTAGGTTGTATCTAAAACCAGATAGAGCCTTGAATTGGTCCAGAGAGGACATGGGCAAGTTGGTAGAAGCTTTATTAGCACCACTTATGAGGTCATCTGCAAAGGATAACTGGAATATCTCTTCTATTTGGAGCACTTTTGGTGGAACTTGATCTCCGGATCTCTTGAGATTTTGGCTCTAGTCATTCTAATAAAGACTCCCATACTAATGGAAACTAAAAGAGGGAACAAGGGGTCACCTTGGCTTAGACCTTTGACAGCTTTGAAGAGCCTCGTGGGTTCTTCATTAATAATGAGTATGATAATGTTGTGATGCAGATCTATATCCACTAAAACACTTGTTGTGGAAACCAAAACCATGTAATGTGTCAAGAATAAAAGTCCATTATAGTAATATTTGGTGTTCCTAGCCCCCTCCTTTAGCCAGAGCATTCTTGATTTTTGTCATAGTTGAGAGTCTATTTTATTTAAAGCATTAATAAAATCCTGGATCTTCTTGCTATTTGATGTTTTGATATTCAAGATTAGAGGTTAAGTTCTCTTGCTGAACAATGAGAGATCCCAATGAAATTCATTTAATAACCTCCATAGGTTCAGGGCTACCTTTTTGTAGGCTCTATAGTACTTCTTTAATAATTTTCAAGCTCTGAATGCACTTGTAAGTCCTTGCACGAGTAACTGCCAAACCTGTCATGATGGCTTGTCTAAAACTAGGCTCACCAAGCAATGAGTTGAAAAATCTAAATGTGGACTTCCTTTTGTCGGTACAGACAATTCTTGGATTAATACAAGAAAGTGGTCTGACACTAGTGGGCTGCCAAAGTTAGCAAAAATCTGAGGGAAGGTAGACAACTAGGAGGAGTTTACCAAGCATCTATCCAGTTTTTTCTATAGTAGCCACTTCCCAGATTGGTTATTACTCCAAGTGTGGAGGTAACTAGAGAACTTAAGATCTTCCAAGCCTAGGTCCCTAGTTAGAGATTGGAGCGCATCAGACTTCAGTCTAGGGGATGAATTATACCCTATCACTTCCCCCCAAAGATATGATACAATTAAAGTCACCTAGTAAAGACCAAGGGTATTTAAGGTTGACCCTAATAACTTTAAATCAATCCATAACAAATGTCTCTAGAATTCCCAATTAAACTCACAATGGAGGAATTGAGCAGTGCATTGTCAGTTCTTCAGCTGAAAGACTTGACAATGATTTAACCATTTTAATAGAATTTATGATTACTTGAGATAGGCCAACCCTTGTTTATGGACCATAAACATGTTTTCAGTTGTGCCCTTTTTATATTGGTCTCTAATAAACCATCAAAATATGCCTTTTTAAGGCCTATAAGGTCTTTAATAGCCAACTGTTTATTGTAGTTGTTTAAACCTCTAAGATTCCATACTAAAATCTTCATTAATGAGTTGAAATACCTTTCTTTTTTCCACTTAGATTTCTTACATGACCTGGAGGAACTTGGACTAGATCATTTGGTGAATTAACTTTAGTTTCTAGAGGGATGGCAATCCCCTCATTTGGAAAGTCAAAGTGATCTTTTTCTATTTTAGTAATATTCTTCCGTTTCCCTTCATTGTCCTTAACTTTTGTTGCCTAAGGTTTCTCTAGGGAAGTATTGGTTGCTAGTAGCCCCACCTGGTTTATCATTATTTGGGTAAGTTCCAGACTGGATTCTTGGTTAGGAGCACCTTGATTATTCTCCTACTGAATTTGGTTAGGGGCTTCAACCTGCGACTTACCATGAACAATTACTTCCAGATTGGGGTTCTTTAGGACCCACTTCATTTTCTTTTCTCCCAAGTTTGGCTTTCACATGTAAGTTACTTTCACAGAGTCTTCAATCAAGGACCCAACTTCATTAGGTTTTAGTATTTGATAGATTCTAAAAGAGCTTCTCCAAGGACTATTTCAATGTAGATGCACGCAAATCCTATCATTTTAAGCCGAGGTATATTCTCATCAAGACATAATGGCTTCCTTATTTTACTTGCTACATAGCTTCTAGGTGACCTTAAGGATATTGGTAAGCTCCACATTGTTCCTCAGGCTAACTTAGATCCATTAGTCTCTCCACCTTTAGAGGTCAATTAAAAGTACATAGAGAAGTGATGGTTTATGATTCCAAATGGGCAGTGTAGTGTTCAGACAAGAGTAAGTGAAATTGTTTCAGTTCGGCTTCTTGTTCTAGGAGACGTTGATAATTTTGAATGCTTTTGTAACACTGTTCTTGTTGAGGTGACGGACGATATGGAATATTAAGAAAATACAAAATTAGATACATGTTTTGTCTAGCTGCGAGAATTTGTTTGCTGAGACTTAATTTCTGTTCCGTCCATTTAATATAGTTTCGTATAGCTTGACAACGATTACAAATGGTCATATTGACTAATATGGAAAAAAGATAAAGGATTAACTAAAAAGGATCATTATGTAAAGAAATAGATATATGAATAATAAAGAAACAGAGTAAAAGAAATTCAAAATAATTTGAGATTGAAGTAAAAAGATGATTAATAAGTAAAGAAACATGTATATTGATTGACAAAACAAAAACATAATTGAAATCATACCTATTATGCTGTCTTCCAGTTGAACGCCAAAACACAGGCTTAAGTGAGGAAAGAGCAAAAGGTAGGAAATCAAAGATTGAGTTTATTTCATACTCCCAAAGAGTAGAAAAGCTTACATTATGTAAGCGAAGGGACGAGATATTCGTCCATAAAAGACAATAAAGAAAAAGTAAAGATGCTAAAATAGAAAAGACGTAAAGTAATGAAAGGGCTAGAGTAAAATAAGAAAAGACCTAAGTAGTCTTACAATATGTATAGATAGAGAGAACTTTTGGGCCTACATTTAGGCCGTACTTTATTCTTCAATGATAGCTTCAATAGAACAGTTGTCTTCTTTGTCGGTGGTGGATGTTGAAGGATAGTAAATACACTGATGCTGAGAATGACTGCAGATTTGTTGACAGATGGCATGTTTCCATTGATCTGATAATTCGTTGAAGATGCCATTAGCTGCTAAGAACGATTGCTCAAATTGTCTAATAATCTAAAGAGCTTATGTAGATATTGTTGTTTTGTAAGCAGAGATCATTATGATATTAGGTCCTTTATAATTGATTTTGACTAATGATTCTGGAGTAATCCTTGTACATTGTTGATAAACGCCTTCAAGACACTGAAGATTAAACTAGTTGGTCAGTTCCCAGTTGAAATTGTGCGTTGGTGGTTTATCGACCGGTGGATACATTCCATTACTTATGCCGATTTGTATAAAGGCAATTCGGGCTACTTTGATTTTTGCGTCTTTAAGACTATCTGATTCCTTGAAAATTGGATAGCTACTAAAGACTTTAATAAACATTTCACGTTCCTCAGCAAATCAATCCTTGAAGGTTTTTACTGAGGGTTTTTGAATTCTGAAAGGGCCTTTTCTGCTTCTTGTTTGTTGGGAAAATTTTTATGCAAAATAGATGACTTTCCAGTGATATGTACAGCGGCCTAGTGCCATTCTTCATAAATCCCGGCCATAGGTCCATTAAAAATGACATACCCCTTTTCTTCCTTAAAATCTTCTTGTCGTTGAGAAACTGAGGGAGTGTTGGAGGATTTAGATAAAGAGAGCCGAGTTATTTGTTGGGGAGCAATTGGCTGAATAGTGGGAGTGTGTTGTGATGGTTGGTCAGGAATAAGTTGTTTTTTAAGTAAGGTGATAGTAGATCTGAGTTAGTTGATTTCCTTCGTGACTATTCCTACTTCTTGTTGAAGCTCAACTAAATCAACTTCTTTTTTAGATAATGATTCCTTTAAACTTGCTATGGCTGCTTCCATTCTCTGGTTAAAAGATCTGCAAGACAATTGTCAGAGGATTTGATATAATGTATATGAAAGTTAAATTGATTTAACCTTAATTGCCATCTTATTAACCTTCCTTGATTATAATTTGTTTTAATCGTATATTTTGTAAAACCATATAAATATTTTGAATCAGTTTGAAGAGTCTACCTACCAAAGCACTTAAAGAGGAAATGAGAAAAATCACTTCAGAAATGTTCTGTGATTGTTTTCAGGCTCTGAATGAATGGAAGGAAGAACAAAAAATATTTCAGTATTATCCACAGAATAGAGGAAGGTATGGACCCAAAGCTTTTATTTTTCCTGAAGCTGATCCACTACCTATCTTTTTTTTCCAAAGTGGACTCATTGATACTATTTATTTTACCAATTTACATATCCTCTCTGAGTTCCCCACTTGGTTTATCCAAGCAGTAAAAACCTTCAAGGATCGATTTGCTAAGGAACGTGAAATGTTCATTAAAGTCTTTAGTAGCTATCCAATTTTCAAGCAATCAGATAATCTTGAAGATGCAAAAATAAAAGTAGCCCAAATTGCCTTTATACAAATCGGCATAAGTAATGGAATGTATCCACCCATCGATAAACCACCAACGCACAATTTCAACTAGGAACTGATTAACCAGTTTAATCTTCAGTGTCTTGAAGGCATTTATCAACAATGTATAAGGATTACTCGAGAATCATTAGTCAAAATCAATTATAAAGGACCTCATATCATAATGATCTCTGCTTACAAAACAACAATATCTACTGAAGCTCTTCAGATTATTAGACAATTTGAGTAATCGTTCTCAACAACTAATGGCATCTTTAACGAATTATCAGATCAATGGAAACATACCATCTGTCAAAAACTCTGCAGTCATTCTCAACATCAATGTATTTACTATCCTTCAACATCCACCACCAACAAAGAACACAGTTGTTCTATTGAAGCTATCATTGAAGAATAAAGTACGGCCTAAATGTAGGCCCAAAAGTTATCTCTCTCTGCACATACTGTAAGACTACTCAGGTCTTTTCTTATTTTACTCTAGTCCTTTCGTTACTTTATGTCTTTTCTATTTTAGCATCTTTACTTTAAGTCTTTTCTTTCTTTTCTTGTATGGACGAATATCTCGTCCCTTTGCTTATATAATGTAAACTCTTCTACTCTTCGGGAGTATGAAATAAAGTCACTCTTTGATTTCCTACCTTTTGCTCTTTCCTCACTTAAGCCTGTGTTTTGGCGTTCAACTGAAAGACAAGCATAACAGGTATGATTTCAAAAAACCACGTGTACAGCCGAATGAGGAAGTAGATCCAGTCTATATGCTACTTGCCCCATCTTCTCCAAGATGTAAAACGTCCCAAAAAATTTCGGGATAATTTTTCATTCAACTTCTTGGAAAGAGAATGCATTCGATACAGAGGAAGCTTTAAGAATACATATTCACCAACAGAAAACTACAGATTGCGTCTATGTTTGTCAGCATCATTCTTCATTCTTGCTTGAGCTCGTGCCAATTGTTGTTTTAATTCAGCTAAGATGATATCTCTTTGTTGCAAGTGTCTCTCCAAATCATCCACTCTTGTCCGCTGAGTCCAAAATTTGACTAATGGAGGTGGATCTCTTCCATACACCACTCAGAATGGCGTCATTTTTGTAGTCTCATGATAAGTCGTGTTGTACCAATACTCAACCCAAGCTAACCATCGACTCCGTTGGCAAGGGTTCTCATTGGCAAAGCAGCATAGGTAACTTTCGGCACACCTATTTACCACTTTAGTCTGCTCCTCTATTTAAGGGTGGTAAGTTGTGTTGCGATGTAGGCGTGTTCTCTACAACTTGAATAATTTTTCCCAAAAATGACAAAAAAACTTTGTCTCGGTATGAAACCAAGGTCCTAGGAACATCATGCAACTTAACCACTTCTTTGGTGATGTCGTTATATGGGTGCTTCAAGAGAAGGAAATGTGCATATTTGCTCAATTGATCAACTACAACCAAAATTGTTGTATAACCCTCTAATTTAGGTAAGCCTTCAATAAAATCGAGTGATAGATCCTCCCAGATTTGTTGACGCACTAGTAGGGTTTGCAACAATCCCACTGGCGATGTCATTTGATATTTATTTTGTTGGCAAATCAAACATTCAGTTACATACCGCTTGACCATCTCCTTCATTCCTTCCCAATAAAAATTCTCCCTTCAAGTACTTGTAAGTGACCAAAATCCAAAATGCCCTCCCACTACTCCGTTATGATACTCAAATAAGAGGTGTGGAATAAGAGAAGAGGTCTTGGAAATTTCTAACCTCCCTTTTTATAGCAACAGGTCTCGAAAATTACCAGCCTCCCTTTGTATAGCAATAACCCGTGACTTAATGCATAATTAGGCCATGTATTAGGATCCTTTTTCCAACTCTTTTTTGAGTTGTACCGGCTTCGGATCATTCTTTGTTTCATATCCAATTTGCTGCTCTTCTGCCACTCTAGTCAAGGTAAGGGCTGTGAAGGAGTGTTGGATAGTTGTATGCATGCGTGATAACACATCTACTGCTCTGTTGTCTTTCCCAGCCTTGAATTGGATGTCAACATCATACCCAACTAACTTATATACCCACCTTTGGTAGTCTTGAGGTACAATACGCTGCTCCAAGAGGAGCTTCAGACTCTTTGGTCAGTGAAGATAGTGAAATGTCTTCCCAAAAGGTACTGTCTCTATTTTTGCACAGCTAGAACAACCGCCATTAACTCTCTCTCATAAACCGGTTTCAATATGTTACAGGTTGATAACGCTTGACTGAAATATGATATTGGCCTTCCTTGCTGCATAAGAACATCCCCAACTCCAAATCTCGATGCATCAGTCTCTAAAACGAAAGGTTTGTTGAAGTTAGGCAATGCCAATACTGGTACTGTAACCATTACCTTTTTAGGTTGTTCGAATGCTTCTTCCGCTGTTTCATCCTAATGGAAGCCATCCTTCTTAAGCTGTTATGTAAGGAGTAAAGATATAGTGCCATAACCAGCCACAAAACGTCGATAATATCCTGTCAACCCCAAGAATCCCCGTAATTGTCTCAAGGTTTTTGGAGATGGCCAATCAATCATAGCTCACACCTTTTCTTTATCCATCCCCACTCCATCGAAAGAAATCCAATGGCCTAAGTACTCAATACTCCTTTGATTAGAGACACACTTCTTGGTATTCAAGTATAGACAATTCTTAGACAAGAATGAAAATACTACTTCTAAGGGTTGTTCATGCTTCTCCTCATCAACACTATATACCAGAATATCGTCAAAAAAGACAAACAAACTTTCGGAGATAAGGTTGGAATATCTTATTCATCAGTGACTGAAAAGTGGTCAGTATGCTATATTGATCGACAAGTGCAGCAAATATAGCTGTTATAACGAGTAGTTCTTGGCTCCAATTACTATTTTCGGTCCCAATGAGTCAAAATACTATAAGTAGGTGTTTATCATTGATTTTAGCATCAATACAATTTTTGGTGTTGTATACACACATTTTAAAGAGTTTTTCAATCATTTGAGCATCATTGTGTCATATTTGTGTGAGTGAGTCATTTTGAAGTTAACAAGTGAATTAGTGAGATATTTTTAAGTTATAATATATAGTTGGGGTGTTGAATATCTCAAATTATTCAATCTCATATGAGAGTTCAACAACTGCAATAAACATGCCCTAAAATCGACAAAAAAAAGTTGATTAATCATAAATAGCAATAAATAACTGTTAAGATACTAAACAGCTGTAAATAGATTATACTTAGATATAGATAGATTGTAAATAGATAAGATAAGTTTGAAATCCCTTAAATTAAAGGATTACATTAGACAGCTTTAGATAACTTTCCAGATTTAAATTCCTACTTGTAATGTCCTATATATGGCTGTATACTCCTATTCAATATATGAGAAATAGAGAAATTCTTTCCCACACATAGTTATATGATAACAAGTTTGGATGCTTCAAGTAAAGGGGAAATAAGGCCTTAGAGAGACAAGATTGACTGCTGGTCTTACTAGCAGGGTGTGGAAACCAGTGGTATGGGAGGAGAGTATCCCTTCTCATTGTGGAACATTTGTTAACGTAATTGCCAATAATAAAATGAACCAGTACTTCTATAGATCGAGTTTCACAGAATGAACTATACCCTATTAGAATGCATTTTAAATATTTTTAATGCTCTAGATATGCTTATTTTTATCGGCTTAAATTGTTGAGCCTTCAAGGAAATCAGGTAGAGATGAGTAGCACTTTAACAAATCTGGTTGTAGTAGAAAAATCCTAGAGCTTCCAGAAACTGACTCCTTTTCTATTTGAGTTGAAACTTCTTGTATACACCAGTGATTTGGTGAGAGCATCTCATACAATTCAAATTGTTGTAGAACTGTTTGCATCATGAATATCAAAATGATGTACTTTGAACTTTTTGACTGCAAAATTTGGACTGTTCCCCATACTTTCTGGTACTTCAAGACGTGGGCCTAAGAATCTTATGATGTTAACAGCTCTGTTTTAAGTTATGGACGCTTAGGAGGTCACTCTGGATGAATCCTGAACTTGACAATATCTACACCAAATTTCTCGACGTGACAATGCAAATTAGCTTTACCTTTGTAATAAAAGATTGCTGGTTGCTATTTTCTCCCCAGCTTATCAATCATGTCCGATCTGGCTTAACAAGACCTTTGCTACTGCTTGAATCATATGGTTGAGAAATATACTCAATGGGCTGATGCATCTGAATCTTGAGAATGATTTCAAAAGAGATTTGCTGATTCAACTTATTAATTGAACCATTATGTTAGAATTCAGCCATTGCAAGAATTTTATAGCATTTATTAACATTGTGACCTGCCAAACATCTCCTAAGCTCCAAATTCATCACTTCTGTATGTCCATCTATTTGATGATGAAGTTTTTTGAAAAATGCAGCTTTAATATTCACTAACTTACAAAATTCCAATAATAGTAGTAAATTTCACATCACTTGAATATAGCAGTCTGGGGAAGCCCAAAGATACTTGCCTTTTCCATTAAAGAATAAGTTTCCAAGATAACAAGGAAAAGGCCTTGCAACATGCTACAAATGTTCAATAACATGTCAACTACCACTACTAAATCATGCCTCCGATTTTTTTTGTTAATCCAATAGGAAGTTCAAATTTGAGCAATTAGTAGTGACATAAATCTTGGCATTTGGTTTTTCCTGTCACCTAGCTCATATTTCATTTTGAATGCTTCATGGCACAACTTGCTTCAAAAAAGGCTAATAGAAAGTATCTTTATCCATTGCTATGGTCTATCATGACCTAAAAAATATCCAGATATCTCCTCCCTAGGTAGTCTGTTACTGTTATTTATTCTGTCCATTTCGAGTCTTTAACCTAATTCTAGTCCTTGTTGAAATTTTATGCTCTGACCTCTTTCAGTATGTCACTTTAACTTCAAATTATCTTTACAATTTGTAGGGTTAAGTCATCTCTTGCTTTTTCATTGAACAAGACCTTTTTCTTTCTTCTATCTTGTTTAGTCATGAATAAACCATAAATCTAATAATTGATGTGGCATCGCATTGTGAAAGATTTTGAACAACCAAAACTAGGATAATGTTTCAAAATTTGAAGTTTTGTTTTAGAAGTCAAGAGTTCATAAATATGAGAACATATATGGTTTGCTCGTATTATGTTATTAAGAAAAGAATTCTGAATAAGGATATGGAGAAAGAAACATGACGCTGGAATTAATATCTAGGAACAAAGACAGGCACCTCCTCTTTGATATAATTTCTTCTTGAAAAAATCCTCTTGTTTAATGTTCTAATAAAAGATTTTATACTTTGTTAAAATGGACATACACAACTCTTGTGTTAATTTTCTGTTAACTTTTTCTACTGAACTGACATGTGGAATGCTTCAAATTATTCAATGTGTCAGTTCCATCAAGTTTTTAACGGAAAAACTAATGAAATGAGTGTACATATCCATTTCACAAAGTATGAGGAGTTATTTTTAGGATATTAACCTATAGTGAGTTCTTAAGGAATCAAGAAAAACATAGGGATGGTTTATGTCTTTTACCCTAACATCTAAAACTGAACTTAACTTGCCACAAGAATAGTGTCTGATTTTTTGTGTTGATTTATTACTAAAGTAGAATGTTGAGGTTTAAATTGAACTAAAATAAATTTGAGGGATAATTGAACTATTTGAATAATTTTTTGAGGACCTATTTGGTACAATCTGCTATGTAAAATACATATCTCAATAACCCATATCCTGCAATCTTGTTACATCAGATCATTGTTCTCTTTGTTCGCTACTTAACTGATGGTGAGTTATTTTGTGTTTGAGCTTTTGGAAATTTGGGGTCGTTCATGGAGGTCACTGATGTTAGGTAGAAATTGTGATTAGGATGCTGTTATAGAACTAGAGCTTGTGATTAGGATGCTGTTACAGAACTAATACAATAATTCACTGCATTGTTGGGCTACTCTGTTTACACTAGTTGCATGGCTATATTATTGCTATCTATTGTTGACCATTTGCTTATTTATGATACGTTTGTCTACCTTATGTTACCCAGTTGCTTTGGTAATATTAGGTACATTTATTTCCTAAGAAACATTTATGTATAAGGAGGTGTCTAACATATAAATCTGTTACACTAACAAATGGAGTTCAGGAATGAAAAAGAATTGCCCAGAAGAGGAGAGAGAATATTGAAGAGAAAGTTTGGTGAACAACTCCTACTAACAGTCTGTTACAACACAACCAATCATGGGCTATCACCTAGCCAGTCTAACTTTATTAGCTTAACAGTATGGTGTAGTATCATTTAGAACTAAATTGTCCATAAAACAACAATCCAGTTCACTTCATCGACTCCCTCGCAATTAAAACCATAACAAGTTTCCCTCCCTATAGAACCATGTCGACAAGGTTGTGAGATGGAAAACATTGTTGAAGCTCATAGGGGAATTCCCAAGTTGTTTCCTGAGGATTGACTCCTGACCACTACACCAAAACCTGAGTGGCTGGTTTGCTGTGCGTCTTGACAAGTCTCCTTTCCAAGATCACTATGCTGTAAGATCAGCAGGAAGAATATAAGTTGTTGGTGTAGAAGACAGAACATGTTTCTTCATCTGAGGTATATGGAACAGGTTGTTCATTACAGTGCCGGAAGAAAATTTCAGTTTATAGGCTACCTTTCCCACTCGATTCAGCACCTTGAAAGGGCGATAAAACAATGGGGTTAGCTTCTGGTTTCTTCTGCAAGCCAATGAGGTCTGTCTATATTGGAGCTTAATAGACATTGAGTCTTCAATCTGAAACTCCCTGTCAACACTTTTCTTGTTGGCTTGCTTCTGCATCCTTTCCTGTGCCATCAACATATGGGGTTGAATCACTTGAATTGCAATTTCTCTATCAATTAGTGCTTGATCCATTGCCAAAAGTTTGGAGTCTCCTGTAAAATAATGCACATGAAGAGGAGGTGGATAACCATACACAACTTTGAAGGGTTCATGTTTATAGCTGACTAATGAGTGGTATTATACCACCATTCTGACAAAGGCAGCTAGTGAGTCTGCTTAGTTTGATAATCACCCGCCGTACAGCTTAATAGGTCTGCAATGTTCAGTTTGGAGGTTATAAGCTGATGACAATTGAAGTCCCACTCCCTGTAACTTGTAAAATTCCTGCTAGAAAGAACACTCGAAGATAGGATCTCTATCACTTGTTATAGTTTCAGGCATGCTATGGAGCTTGAATATGTGTGAGAAGAAATTCTGAGATAACATTTTAGCTGTGTAAAGATGCTTCAAGCCACAAAATGTGCATACTTTCTGAATTTATCAGTGACAACTATGATTAATACATGTATCTGTCCAACATTCACTTGGGATGCATAATGCTAGTCATTAACACCAATTTCAACCTCAAACCAGCATTGAAAACAACCACCATCCCCCTTTTCCACTTAAGAATACCACTTGCCATTGACAGGTGCTGACTGTTGAGCTCCAGCAGCTAACTGAACAATAAGATCTTTAATCTCCTATTGTCACTCTTGATGAGTAAGGGTCTACCATTTAAATAATGATGCCGATATTTGATTGCCATAATTACTGCCAAGAATTCTTTTTCCATAAACGGATAGGGACTGGTGTTATTAGCCAAGCACTTGCTAACATATCCAATTGGATGATTCTCTTGCATTAAGACGCAACCCACCTTGACAAGCATCCGTCTCAATGATAAAAGACTTAGAATAGTCATGTAAAGCAAGTACTGAACTTACCTTTCGAGATCCTGAAAAGCTATTTCTGCTTCTTCACTGCACTCCATAGCTTCCTTCCTAAGCAAATCAGTCAATGGATTGCTTGTAGCTCCATAATGCTCCAGGTAACCCCAAAAATTCTCTCAATTCTCTAATAGACTAGGTGTTGGCCATCAAAGCACTGTTTACTTTTTTTGGATTTATAGGTAGCTGTTTGACTGATACAAGATGTGCCTAGGTATTCCACCTGAACAGCACCAAAGATGCACTTGTTGCCGTTGACAAAAAACTGATGTTGTTGAAGTATTTCTAGTGTGGTTCTAACATGTTTGACTTGTTCAGTGGAAGAGCTATTGTATATCAATATATTGTCAGAAAAAGCCAGAATGAACCTCCTAAGTAACACCTCATTTATTGGACTTTGAAATGTGGAAGGGGTATGCGTAAACGCAAAGGGCATTACATAGAACTTATAGTGGCACTCATGGGTTCTAAAAGCGGATTCCATATATAGAGTTAGATAAAATTTTATGTGATTTTTTAATAAGATTCCGGCTAGAAGCATACAAGTACTGTTAGGTAGTCTACGAGCTGCTGCCTAGGACACTAGAATATTGAACCATGAATGAACTTAAATGCAATTTTCATGAAATATATAAGGATTAACGGCATGTCAAAGCCCTGTTGAATATTGGGAGTTGTAGTATTGAAGATTAGTTTTTATTATTCAATGAGCATCTTGACACTTATTGTAATGATAAACAGGTCGTCTCGCTGTGACCTTCTCTTGAATTTTCGAAACTTCTGTCGTTCCATGCTCGTAGGGCCAGGGAACCTATTGCTGTCTCCGCTTGCTACCAGGGGCTCACTGAGCCTCTCTTCGAGACAGTGCCCAGATTTGATTTTACAATGACCGTAAGTCAAGCTGAAACCATCCTGCCCCATTTAGGTCCTCCAATATCTCTTTAACGATTGGTATTGGGGATTTATCTTTGATGGTTTGGTAGTTTAATTTTCTGTAATCCATGGATGATCGATCCTTCTTTGTAACCAAAACCATAGGGAATGAGAAAGGGCTAGTTGTATGCTGAATTACACCTTGTTTATAAGGTCCTGAACCAACCTGTCAATAATCTTGTTCTGTAAATAAAATTATCTGTAATGTCAGAAATTAATGGCTTCCACTCCCTCTTTGAGCTAAATTTTATGGTCATGACTCCCGTGACATGGCAACTGAGTAGGTTCAGCATAAAGGCAACTAAATTCAACGAATAGGTTCAGCAACTCTTGATGCTGGCTGTCCTCCAACTTAGAATCACCCATGTTCAATTCCTGAAACTGATGCTTTAAGGAGTATTTCAGTTATAACATGCAAAGCTGACCTGCAGATTGTGGCTTTGAGAACAACTTTTCAAACCTTTTGGTATCAACCTTCGACAGAATTTGCTTTGTCTGCTTACCAAAGTTATAAAGCACTTCATCCAATGTGGAGAGCCACTGAACTCCCAAGGCCATATCACCAAGAGACAATACTAGTGCATCTGTACTACAATTAAGCTCTTCCATTGTCCATTCAAGCACACTGCAAATTTTTGAACAAGGCTGCTGCAGGCCTCCACAAGCTGTAATCTTAGCCCCAACTACATCCTGCATTTGATCCCTTATGTACACGGGCAGTGTCCACAAAATTGTGGGTATTCTAATATTCCACAAAATTGTGGGTATTCTCGTTGTCAATATTAGATTGTGGAGAGGTCTCCTTTTGTGGTGACCAACAAACCTCATTTGTTTAAATCCCCATTAAACACTCCTGACATTGTTTATAACAAAAATCATCAGTTGATTCCATTTCTGTTGAACTACCAGCCATTTCTTCCCAAATCTATTCTTCTTCATCCTCAACCCCAAATAAATTCCGTCGTTTCCTTTTGCATTGGTGCCTAGGTGCATATTTTATCATCACACCAGGAGCAGATACCCTTAGCCCCCTTCTCTTCAATCTCCTTGCTACTTAGTTGTCTTTGCTGTTTTTAAACAGTCATGGTAGCCATAATGTGATTAGTGTTAGAAGGTGAGAGTAGTAAAGCAGAAGGATGAGGCTTCATAATCACCAATGCGATAGTATTAGTTGGAACCATTGCTAGAGAGAAACTGATGGTGTAATAGCAGTAGTATGTTTAAATGTATTCACCTAGTGGAGGGAAAACAGATTGCAGCTATGGCCTTTTGTTTCTTTGCTAATATATAGGCTTGCTGTAAGGATTTAGAATTTAGCAACTTAATAGGTTATTCTAACTTAGGCTTTGACCCCATTAAGAAAAGACCTACTAAGATTGATTCAGGAATTTGTAACTTATTGGAGTACCTTCCAAAGAAAATTCATTATTCATGTACAGAACCTGTTTGCCTTAATTCCTTGAAATCTCAGGCCGAGGCCTCTAATGCTTCGTCTCCGAATGGTTGAGTTATCACAGCAATATACTTTCCCCAGCTGAGCTCCTCATTCGTCAGACGGTGTCACACATATAATTGATGCCATTCCAGCACTACACATTCCAATTGAATTGCGGCAACCTTGACCCTTAATTAAGGAAGACTTATGTCCGTGTTAAAGAGCTGCTTTGCTTTGTATATCCAGCTGTGCATATGAACCATCTTAAACAGGGAATTCTACTTTTCCCAGTCTTATCAGAGCTGCATAGGGAAGCTTTTCTGTTGGGGATGAATCTTGATTTGTTGGGTTCCTAGCTGACTCCTGCAATGCTTCAGTAGAGTGGAGCTTTGTGATATATGGAATGTTACCTACTGTTGGAGAAGTTATTTATGTGCGCTCATATTAAGTTTGTTTTCATGAATCTCTTGCTGCAATGTCTTTCATCTGATTGCGTAGAGCTTCCTCCATTTGTCTGAGTTCCTCTAGTTCCTTCTACCATATTCAATACAGACAGTAGTAGAAGATGGATTGAGTGTGACAATAAGGTGCCAGGGTTGATGCTCTGATACCAAATGTGACCCAAAAAAATGTTCGGGCTGTTGAAGAAGAAGAGAGAGAGAGACTTGAGGGAGAGTTGGTTATAATTTCTGTTCTGGGAATTCTTGCTAATGGACAATTTCTGGAATATATCAGTTAGGAGCTAACAACTCATAGCTGTCTATTACAACTGGCACCAGTCATGGGCTGCCACCTAGCCAGTCTAATAACTTTATTAACTAAGCAATATGGTTTAGTATCATTTAAAACTTAACAATCTGGTTCACTTCATTGACTCCTCAATTAAAACCATAATAGAATCCAGGCAACACTATCTCCATAGTATATTACTTGTTAATCAGTGCAAGGCTGTCTGCTTCGTAGAAGTTAATGGTTGTTTGTCAAACTGATAGTGGGACTTGCTAACGACGTTTTTCTGTTTGATTTGATATTAGCAGGCCCTTGAAGCTATGAAGATGGTGTTGAAGTTGACTAATGGAAAAAGAATTGATGTGGAATCATTTGAGGGAGTAATGCAAGAAATAGAAAGAAGGTCTTCAAGACAATCTACAGAGATTACTCCGAGCTGTGAGTGTAATGCATCTTGTCCAAATGATGGAAATGGTCCTATAGACAAGCTGGAGTCAACTGTTGGAGGGCAAAGGGAAACTGAGAAATTGGTGGAGTTGTTGGGCACACTTCTGCAGCAGGTTTTTTGAGCTTTTATTCCTATTTATATATTTTATCATCCACCCATATTTTTCCACATCTGAGAAAATGTTGCATCTGAAAGTCCAAGTTCGATAATCATCTTCAATTGTTGCACCAACTTAAAAAGTAATTAGAAGATTTAGCATTATTTGCTTGAAGTGATTCCTTTATTGAAGTGATCGATATCTAAAATTGTGTCTGTTAATTATGCAGATAGTCAAAAGTGAAAGCAGAGCGGACGTGTGGGCCTTATATGCAAGGTGGCATAAAGTTAGAGGAGATCTCACTATGTGCTCTGAAGCCCTTCTGAAACAAGTTAGATCATATCAGGTGACTCCAGTTACCACTTCTGTAATTTTTGCTTATGTGATTTCTTTCAAGTGTTCAAGTTAGTTGCTTTAGGTTCATTTTTTGCTGTAATGTAAGAAATGGGTAAGTAGCAAGTTAGATCATATCAGGTGGTCTGGCCCGTTGCCATATCTATTAATTACATAATGAGGGACGTTCTCCATCCAAGTTCCTAATGGAGCTATAGATTTTCTGTTTTCATCATTGAATTTCATAAGTCCTCCTAGGTATATGAATTGGAAATAATTTTTCTTCGAAATTTCCTACAGAAACTTATGGTTTTCTTAGGATAGATCTAGTATTTCCCTGGGATGTGTTTTTACACTTATATCTATGATTATTGAGTTTCTGACATTTTCTTTAGTCTGCCTCTGTACAATCTTCTTTTTCTTCATAACTAGATATATTTTGAAAGGACATTACTAGGATTTCTCGTGTTTTTTTATCAACTAATTGAACTTTCTACATCAGGGTTCTGATTTATGGAAAGATAAGGAACGATTTAAAAATTTTGCACATGCCTCCTTAGACCTTTGTATGGTATACATGAAAATTTCATCTTCAACTGGTGGCCGTCGCGAGCTCTCTGCAGCTGAGATGCACTTGAGAAATACGATTAAACAGGCAAGATGGCTACTTTTTACTTTCTTGGGAGTTACTCATTTTGAGCTTTATGTTTTACTGTAACTTTCAATTATTTTACCACAAAAGTATGCATCCTTTAGCTAACATTCACTAATCCCAGGCCGAGTGCTTTTCAGACACACAAGAGTTGCGGGATCTCCAAGCTTGTCTTGATGAAGTGAAACTGAAACTTCAAGCCCAATCTGTTGCCCCACTTGTATAATTTCTAGCTAACATAAGTTGGTGGAGTAATTATATTTATTCTCTAGTTTTTGTACAGGCTGTTTCGGCTCTATTTAAGTAATTGAGTCTCCTAGTTCAAAGGAAGAGTTTTGAGTTTCTAATTATTCGAGTAATCTTGTCATTTGTTGGCGATGCCACAATCTCCTATGCTCCATTTTTCACTTTGAGCGTTTATTTCTTCCATCAATACTAATTTTCACTTTGTGTCATTAATGCAAATATCTGGTGACTTGAATAGAGTTTATCATAGCCAATGTATTAAGTGATTAGTGCAAGAATGAATTCCTTTCTTAACTGTTAACATCAAGATCATGGTGTCTTTCAACGGATTCATGTGGAATAGTAATAGATAAGCACTACGTTGTTAGGTTAAACATATATATATATTGTTAATATAATTAAAGAGTATTATTTTAATTACTTAATGATTGTACTATATTAAAAATTACAAAACATATAAATGGGTATCTCTCTAACTACTAATTAGGGTTACAGCATTAAATTTATGTAGTCTTAGGAGAGTCAGAGAGAAACTAATTTGAATCATGAGCAATGTGAAATTTATTCTTGATCTCTAAAGTGGAAAATGACATTTCTTGCATTAGGTACATAACATTATACTTCAATGATTTGTAATAATTGTTTATTCAAGATTTTAAAATTATGAATATAAAATTTGATTTTGTCATAAATTACATATTTTTTTTATGTGGTACAGAGTTTGTTTTAAATAAATAATTTGTTCATCTAATATACTATGATTGTTTTGATGATAATTATTAATATTTGAGTGTTTGGGAAAAAAAGAAAGAAAGAATTAGATTAATGAATAATCTAGATATCAAACACGGCTTATGCATATAATAATATTATTTATTAAATAAGAAAATAGCAATAGCAAGGGGACTTTCGACTATTTTTAACCTTGGTCCATAGGTTAATTTATTATAACCTTTTGAATGGTGGCATCTCTCTGTTGTTGTTGTTTTTTTATCACCTAAAGATTAAACACAATATATATACGTAGAGTGTGTATATATACACACATATGCATATACATATAATATTAGAATTCAAAGATCTCTTTATAGCAACATACCCGTAATGTGCGTGTGGTAAAGAAAAGACCGCATAAAAGCAGAATTCTAATGGCTTTTACCATATCCAAGCCAAATATTAATGGCAATTACTTTGTACATCACATATTTTATTTTATTTTTCTTATTTCTTGTTCTTATGTTATGTATTCTATTAATTTTATCAATGATTTCATGCTAGCTTTATGCATATTATTATTGGAATTTAAAATTATGTGTTATTTGTTAAATGTATACATGATATTATAAAAGGATAATTTATTAGTCACTAAAGTGACTAAATTAATTAACTGAATTTTTGTCATGTACAAATAGTTATTTATTCATAAAATATTAATTTTTGTTATTAAATTAATTATATGAATAGATGAAGTTTATTAATTGATAGAATTTTAGAATTTATCTAAAGATAAATTAATAATTTACAACTAATAAACATACACTTGTCAAATATATTATGTATCCAAAGATATTAATTGTACTTGATGAATTTTTGTTTAATTACCTAATAAAGTTTATATGACATTGAGTTTATAACAATATATTGTTGAGTTTGCCCAAAGGAAATATGCAGTATATTTTAAATGTTTAATTATTTGAATTTGGTAATATACTGATCGTTTATATATTCACAACTATTTTTCTTCATTTGCATGCTTCTTCTGCTACCGTTTTTAATGGTTTGAATTTCGTTAAATGGTGCGAATAAGTCAATTTTCATCTAGGTGTTTTAGATCTTGATTTAGTATTGCTATAAGAAAAACCTACTTCTATTATGAATATGAGTGATTAGGTTGAGAAGACAAACTATAAAGTGTAGGAAAGGTCAAACATATTATATCTTAATTTTATGCGAATGACTATTGCCAACAACATTAAGACTACTATTCTACAAACTAAAATGGTAAAGAATACCTTAAATTTATGGAAGAATATTTTTGTTCTACAGACTAAGTCTCTTGCTCATATATTAATGACTAAACTCACGACCATAAAGTTTGATGGGTCATAGAGCATGTAGTAACATGTCCTAGAGACGAAGAATATTGTAGCAAAATTAAAGACCTTGGGTATGATAGTTAATGACTTCTTCTTAGTGGAATTAATTATCAACTCATTACCTCCTAAGTGTGGACCTTTTCAAATTAACTACAACATTATAAAGGATAAGTGGAATATTAATGAATTGTCTAGTATGATCATTCACGGGGAAACAAGGCTAAAGAATAAAGGAGTTTATTTAATTAAACTTGTGGGTTAAGGAGTTAGCAAGATTCACAAGCTAAAGGCCAAGAAATTTAAGAAGAAATCACCTATTAAAGCAACATATATTACTAATAATGTTGACAAGAATGAACAAAGGATAAAGAAGTGTTATTTCTGTAAGAAGGAGGGATACTTTCAGAAAAAATTGTTTGAAATGTAAGGTTTAATTTGAAAAGAAATGTAAAACTAACCTTTTGTATGTTCTGAACTAAACTTAATTAAAGATCCTTCTAATATTTAATGGCCTGAATCTAGTGCTACTACTCATATTTCTAATGTTATGTAGGGATTCTTTACAATCCAGACTATATACCGAATTGAGAACTTTTTGTTCGAGAGAAACTATAAGAAGGTCCTAGTTGAAGCTATAGGGACTTAACCCCTAATATTAGATATTAGTTATCACCTAGATCTAATACAAACTCTCTATATAACTTCAATTTCTAGAAACTTAATTTTTGTTTCTAAAATTGGTGAAAGTGGTTTTACTTTTAAGTTTAGTGATGAATGTTTTATTTTATTTAAACATAATTCCATTGCTGATTATAGAATTCTTATGGATGGCCCATATAAATTGAAACTTGAAGTTAATTTTTTTAATCCATATTTTTTGTTTATCATACAATTGGAACTAAGCATATCATAATGAATAATAATTCAACTTACTTGTAGCATAAACTTTTGGGTCGTATATTTAAGGAAAGATTAGAAAGATTGGTAAAGAATGAAATTCTTTCGAATTTAGATTTTACTAATCTCTATGTATATGTGGATTACATTAAAGAAAAGCAAACCAAATATAGTAAGAAAGGAGCCACAGGAAGTACTCAACTCCTTGAAATCGTATACACCGCTATATATGGACCTTTTGATACTTTATTTTTTAATGGAGAAAAATATTTTATCATCTTTATTGATGATTTTTCACATTATGGATATGTCTATTTGCTTAATGAAAAATCTTAAGCTATAGATTGCCTTGACGTGTTTGTAAAGAAGGTTAAATGGCAATTAGACTAAAAGCTAAAAATTGTAAGATATGACAGAGGTGGTGAATATTATGAAAAGTATGATGAATCAAGAAAATGTATAGGTCCATTTGTAAAGTTTCATGAAAAATATAGGATATATGTATAGTATATTATGTTAGGCACACATTAACAAAATTGTATGACAAAAAGATGTAATAAGACATTAATGGATACAGTTAGTAGTATGATGAGTAATTCCCTATTACCCAAAAACTTGAGGATGCATACACTTAAAACTGTTATGTATTTGTTGAATAAGATTCCTAGTAAGGTAGTAACTAAAACTCCTCTTGAGTTATGGACTGAAAGGAAACCTAGTATAAGATACCTGTATATTTGGGACTGTGTCTAAGAGAAGTACGAATTTATAATCCATATAAAAAGAAATTAGATTCTCGAATAGATAGTGCTTACCCAAAAAATATAAAGGTCATAGGTTTTATTGTCCAAATCATAGTCTAAGAATTGTGGTGGCCAAGAGGATTGAAACCAGACCCATCTATGGAAGGAGAAGCACCCTTTGAATTAGCCGACCTAGAGGTTTTGTGAGGAAACATGGCAGAGAAACGACCCAAAAGTTCATGGAGAAGTCGTTTTTGGTCCTCCATAGCTGAGGTTAATAGATCAAAGTCGCGCCTCAATGTTGACTGAGAGTCGGCAATGGATTTGACATTATCATCTAAAACCTTCATACGTGTTTGATGCTCTACCATCTTTGTAAAGGGTCAATGAAAGCACCAATGTTGTGTTTGTTTCTCAACAACAATAAAGAACAATCTATTAGAGCCAAGGAAATTCAAAGAAACTGGAAACTGTATTCACTACAAGAAAATGATGTAAATAGGGATGGAATTTCAGGGGTGGAAGTAATTCCGTCTGTAATCACTGACAGAGAAAATAATACATCGGAAAAAGAAGACGGGAAGGAAGCGCTTACCGACGGAGTATATTCCGTCGGTGAGTGTCGTCTGTAAGCGTTTAAAAAACTAATGAAAACGACGTCGTTTTGAATTTAACCAAAATAACGCCGTTTTGGTTAACGTTTTAAGCCTCCAAAACGTTCCTCCCCTCCCATTCTCCTGCGCTCATTCTCCTCTTCTCTTTCTCCGTTGGCTGGACATCCCTGTGGCCACCTGCAAACGCCATCGCTGCCGCCGTCTGCATACACACACCATCGTCGTCGAGTCGAAGGTCACCAACGTCCCCTGCTCCGATGGTAACATCCGAATGTATTTAAAGTTTCTTCCTCTCCTGTGTTGACAGTCGGTGGAGTTGATTTGAGGTTAATATTATTTTGTTGTTTGATTAAAAATGAGCTTGGTGAGTGTTATTGAATGGGTTTGTGTTTGTTGTAGATTAAAGGGAAGAAAGTGGGAAATTTTGTTAAATTAGGGATGAAAAAATGTGTGCACACCATGTGTTTGACAAAATGCCTATAGGTGTTTTTGTTGAATTGTTATTGAAGTTTAAGTTATATTGGTGTTGTTTTGCATGAAGTTTAGAATGTAGTATTGGTGTTGATTTTGATTAAGTAGTTTCAATTTTGTTTAAAAATATAGGACTTAAATTGTTAATATGATTATATATGTATGCATAATGATTATGTATAAGATTAATAAACTTTAAATCTGTTGAATATTTTTGATATTGTTTTATTAAATTAAATAATTTTAAATCAAGTATATATTTGTTTAATTATTAACTCCTATTTCATTGTTAAAGTATATATTGTAAAGATATTTGCAATTGAATTAAAGTACAATTTAATAATTATTAAATTAAATTAAAAATATTAAATACAATTAATATTTTAAATTAAATAAAGAAAATTATTTATGAAAAAATAAATGTAATTAATTAAATTATCCATAATTTTAATGAATAAGTTATATATTTTGTGCTCAATTAAACAAACATTCTTACTTTTAATTAAATGGTATAATTTGTTATATAT
>JANZLH020000079.1:4419338-4431920 GCA_026770325.2 Erythroxylum fimbriatum | reverse complement strand
GAAAGCATCTGGAAGCCTGCAAATAAATATTGGAACATCAAATGATCGTATACACAAGTCCAAAGTGAAGAAAAGTCGTATACACAAGTCCAAAGTGAAGAAAAGTCACATAGTTTCACATTTGCTCTCAATTTTGCTCTTAGCTTGTTCTTAATTCCATTCAGCTGTACTGAGAGTTATCATTTCAATTTTCTATTATTGTGATTATTGTGAGTTGAGTGATTAGAGAAAAATCACTTGAGAGGTAAGATTTGTGCCGGAAAACAGATCAGTTGTAAGGTGTAGCTTAAGCCGGAAGTCAAGTTGTATTGAAAAGTTCACACTGAACTAAAAAGTGTGTAGTAAAGTGTTGCCAAAATCCTAAGTGGGAGCTTAGGTAGAGGACGTAGGTCTTAGCACCGAACCTCTATAAAAACAGTATTTGCCTTTCTTCCCTACTCTTTACATTTAAATTTGTTTGATTGTTTTGTGTGTATTAACTTCTGGTTTTGTAGAACTTTGCGAAAAAGATTCAAAGATCTATTCAACCCCCCTTCTAGATCGTTTTCAAAATCATCTTGCCAAGGTAAGTCTATCTTCTTCTTCTTGCCTTGTTAGAGAAAGAACTAAAGAAAGAATGTATTTCGTGTAGAGAATGGGTGTTGGATTGGAAGAAGATGATTTAAAGAACCCATTTGATTTTTAGGGTTTCTAAGTTAGGTTTTGGGTTTTTTAACTTAAGTGGGTCATGAGTAGGTTAGATTTGAGTTTCATTCATATTTATTATGATTATATGATTTTCTGAAGTTTATAAGTTGTATTGGAATGTTGTTTTGATTGGAACCTTGGTTGTGTTAGGAAACCAAGGGGACACTACCCAAGAGCAAAGGGAAAGGCAAGCTTGACTTGGATTTCCGCAAGCTTAATAGGTGGGTAATATATTTATAGTTATTCTGTAATTGGGCAATATTCTTGCCTATGTGTGTGTTTGTGATTATGACTTTTGTGTTAAACGATAAGAAGACAAAGCATAAAGTATGGGCATATGAGAAAATGATTATGTGCTTTTATTTGGGCGAGAGTGAAACTATTCTGTTCGTCACGTGCATGTTGATAAGAGCCTTCTCCCGACTGCCCGCTTGTGGCTTATGAGCTCCGAAATTGGACTCAATCTATTCATGGGGTAAACTTCGGTTTCCTCATTCTGTTTCATGGAACCCTTGAACCATTTGTTGTGTATTGCATAATTGAACTGACAAGTATGACGCATATTGAGTGTTATGTGTTATGAGTTGTTTGTGAATTGAGAAAAATTTGATGCATGTGCTGGATATATGTATATACATACATATGCTTGAATTGTGCTAATTACCGATGGTTATATATATATTAGCCGCTGAGCTATGTAGCTCGCCCCCATTATTCCCTCCTCAGGTGCAGATCAAGAAGATAAGTAACCCTTGCAAGGCATTTGGATACTCCAAGTTAGCTAGGCATCTTTTGAATTAAGTTAGTAACATTGGGCTAGCTTTATAAGCACATCAAACATGGAGCATTCATTTGTATTTTTATTATTTGTATTAAACTACTGATAAGCGTGTTGATTGTTAATAAAGTTAAGCCCAAATTGTGTTTAGTTTTGTTAATGAAATATGATTACTTTTGTTTATGATTTTTTAAAAGTTTTATATTGCATTTCATACTTCAGGTCTTTTTAGGGGTAAAATTAGTGTTCAAACTTTGAGGGAAAAATCTGGAATGATTTTGGGATAAATTGTCTATTTGGAAGTTGTAGAGGATCTTTCCAACTTTCCAAAGATATAAAGTTTATAAGTTTCGGATATCGTAGTGGAAAGTTATGATCATTTAAAGTTTGTGTTGCTGCATAGGGTGAACTTTCAGGACAGCTGCATTGGTTGGAAATTTTAACCCTTATAGTGGCAAAAATTGTTTTTGAGGTCTTCACGGGACTTGTAGTTCTAGAAGTCTTCTTTAAAACGGTCTAAGAATGGCCTTAATCCGATATTTGTAGTGAAAGTTATGCCCTTTTAATTGTTTTAGTCTTAGTTTTGCTTTGTCTTAGTATGACGTCATCTTCGTCTTAGTATGACGTCAGCTTCGTCTTAGCTTTTTGTCTTAATATGACGTCATCTTTGTCTTAATATGATGTCAGCTTCGTCTTAGTATGACGTCATCTTCCTCTTAGTATGATGTCATCTCCGTCTTGGTTTGACCGTCTTAGTTTATATTGTCATATTATGTTCTATTTTTGACCCTTTTATAGGCCGAATCTCGCTTTGAGTTCTGTATGAAAGTTGTAGATCTCGAAGTCTTCTTTCAAATCGTCTAAAAACAAAATCAATCTAACATCTGTAGAAAAAGTTATGGCAATCGCGCCAAGACTTGTACAATGTGAGTAAGAACATAAACATGTTGGATTCTTTTGGCCGTAACTTCTTCATTCGTCCTCCAAATGAAGTGATTCTTGAAGCGTTGGACTCCTAACATGTTTTGACACCTCTCCACAAAAATTGGTAACATTTGGTTTTGAATTTGAAAAAATTGATTCAAAGCAATTGAGGGTTAGTCGAAATAACCCTACAAGGAACCCCGCTCAAGCTTTTTGACTCTGGATCGATTGTTGGGCTTCTGGAACGGGGCCCAACATGCAACATCAGTGAAATTCCATTTAAACTTCTTTGGGTTTTCAGCAAGGCTAATGGTAGATTTTCGAGAAGTACTAACAATCAGGTCTTCTAGATATGTATATGAATATGAATACTTGTTCCTTAATATTCATATACAAAACATCAAAATTGGGTTTCTAGGTCTTCTAGATATTTCTTAGTACTAACAATCAGGTCATTTGGACTCCTAACTCATGAGATATAGACCAAATATCACAAGCTGCTCCAAAATAGGGACAACATCAGGTCACGATTTTCAATCTCAATTTTAAAGGTCATAAAGCTAGAATTAAGTTAGAGTTTCTTCTAAAGATATTTAGCTCTATGTTTCAGGTTCATATGAAACTAAAATCACACAATTTGGAGGTCTGTAGGCTGAGTTATGACTCAAACAATGTGACTGACTCAAATAAACTCTAGATATAATTCCATTACACGATACTCTCTTATCCTATTCAACCAATTCTATGCAAGATAACACCAAAATAATTCCAAAGTATCATCCCAGCAACCATTCCACATCCAAATGAATCTTTTTACATATTCAAATATACAAAAACACAAAAATTAACAAAGTGAAGTCCTAAACCCTAAAATTGGCAAAATAGCTCTTATATTGCTTTTCCTTCCGTTCCTCTTTGGTTTTGCTTGAATCATCAAGTGAAAAATGATGGGATGAAGAAGATGAAATGAAGAGGAGAAAAATCTAAAGTTACACCATCAAAGTGTCGTCCATCTCCCCTCTCCATATGCCTTTTCATGAATTTTCTAGTTTTAGACACATGTTTCAATCCCATTGGATCATATGCCATAATCCTATTGGACCATGTGTTACATTTCCACTGGACCACGTGTTACAATTCTATTAAACCATGTGTTAAAATTATACTAGATCATGTGTTACAATTCTATTATACCATGTGTTGTAATTATATTGGACTAAGTGTTACAATCCTATTGGACATACATGCTTTAATCTTATTGGTCCATAAGTTGGCTTTAGGAAAATTGCATATTGGTCCTTCTTCTTCCTTTAATTCCAACATTGGCCTATAATCTTATCAATTTATTTCATTCCCCTATATCTTAAGTTTTTAATGGAATACATTTCATGCAATTTGGTTAATTATATTAAGAGTTATACCCCAAAAACTACAGGCTGTTTGAAAACAAGGATAACATCCAAAATTCAACTTTAAACCAAAACTCAAAACTCTTAGAAGCAGAATCAGATTTCGGTTCCTCATAAAAGTTTTAAAATTATGTCTCTAGTTTAATCTACAATTAGAATTATCCAATTTGGAGGTCTATAGGCCAAGATATGGCCAAATTACATAAATTTGTTCAGTGGAACCTATCCATTCAGCGAGTTACACATCCCAAATAAACTAACTTCGGTCTTATCATACAAGAGCAACATTAAAATATATCTAATTTAACCAAAACATCCCATTTACTTATGGAATACTTCTTTTATCAATTCCCCTCACATTACATTCATAAATCCAAGCAAACATATTCAAATTTTCCATACATATTTCACGTTTAAGTATGTATGTCCATGTCGAAGCGAACAAATTATCTATTTACCCTTGTTTTTCACATTAAATACCATTATATCTCTTACTATGCTTAGATGTACTTAATTCATTATATTCACTTGTTAATATACCCTAAATATGCCATAATACTTCCAGGGTATATATTAGGGTGTTACAATAGATGTTTATGCTTATGTTCTAACCAATGAAATACTATATAGGGGTAAAAGAATTACTCCACCAAAAATATTATGTGTTGTTGCCTATTTGACAGACCTTTTATAAATGAAATGGTTGGATGAGAAAGTATTGGAAACGAGTCTTGAGTTTATTTAGAAATAGTAATAAATTTAATAAACCAATTTCATATGACTCCACAAGATATTAAGTTGTTTTAAATAAATATGATGTTTACGTTTAATTTTTCATAGCCTTTTTAAATAGTATGTTCTTTATATGTTTAGGAAAGTTCTACTTAGTTAACTTAGGCTAAACTAAAGTGCTTGGATTTCTTTCACTATATAAAGGTGAGAAATATCATCTGTGAGATTATAAAGAAAGAGGAAGACCTTAAGGTTTACAAAAATTCTTCAACTATATGCATTCTTCATTAAAAAATGTTATTGAAAGATGTTTTGACATTTTAAAAGTAAGATTTCCTACACTTTCGAATATACCAAGTTATGATATAAAGAAACAAAAAAAATTATTATTACTTGTTATGTTATGCATAATTTTATTATAATGCATGAATAACAGGATGAATTATTTGATGATTGTATTAAAAATGAAGAGTAAATTGTAGAAAGTGTAAATGAAGATGTATGTTCTTGATTGGAGCATAACACCACTCCAACATAACTTTAGAGTACGTCTTGAAAATGAGAAGAAATTGCTAAGCGAATATAGAATGATCATATTAATGAAAGACCTAATTGATTTTTGTAATTGATACTATTATTATGTTTTAAAATGGTATAACATGAATAACATCTTTTATTATTTAATAGGAAAGAGCTAATATAATTTATGGACTTTTATTATATAAAATTGATGTATAATTTCTTTAATTATATTTTTAATGATAATAAGAATTAATTAATTTAAACATACAATTTAATATATTAAAATAAATTAATATTAACATTTAAGAATATAATAAAAACAAAATAAAAATAGTAAACTAAATGAGTTTTTATTTTAATTTTTATTACCAATATCATTCAAATAATTTTTTTTTTATTATAAATATTAATTAAATATAAATTATTTTTATTAAAATAACAAAAATATAAATAAAACCATATAACATTTAATAAATGGAGAAAACATTAGAAAATAAAGAGGATAAAAGAGAGAGGAAGCCAAAGGCGGCTTGGGTTGGGCATGTCATGTTGGAGTCCAACTCAGTTGAATTTTTTTTTGTTGAGTTAAGACTCGTGAAGAAGATAGGGGCTTGGGGTTGTCGTTTATCGTCATCTAATCAAACACAAAACGCCCCCCTCCACACCCATCTTCACTTCCTCTTCTCTCTGGCTCTCTCTAATTGCCATTTTGATTTTGTAAAGAGAGAGCAGAGACCCATTGAAATAATCCACAAAACAAACAGACATGTCTCACCTCCTATTCCAAACTACTCATATCCCCAACAACAACTTTGATTTCAATCGCCGCCACCGTTTTCTTCTACCTGTGAAGAATAAGAAGTCTCAAATTTCAGTTATTAAATCTTCTTTCCGCCGTTTTCTTCTACCTGTAAAGAATAAGAAGTCTCAAATTTCAGTTATTAAATCTTCTTCCGCCGTCGACGGAAGTCAGAGTTGTAGAAATGGTGAATATTTGGAGCGCTGCTACTTGACCTCGCCTTCTTCTTCTTCTTCTTTTTCTGATCATGCTCCTGTTATGAAGGGCGGAAGTAAATACGGTGCTTTTGGCGCTGTTACTCTTGAGAAAGGCAAACTTGATATGTCCCAAAAGCAATCCACTTCTTCTCCAGAGGTTTGCTTTTCCTGTTTAGGGTTTTCTTA
Organism: Erythroxylum fimbriatum; assembly: GCA_026770325.2. Lineage (NCBI taxonomy): Eukaryota > Viridiplantae > Streptophyta > Magnoliopsida > Malpighiales > Erythroxylaceae > Erythroxylum > Erythroxylum fimbriatum. The sequence goes on along the minus strand of JANZLH020000079.1, from coordinate 4,425,686 downwards.
ATTTTATTACTCTTTGTAAACTGTAATAACAGTGCCATATTCAATATTCATAATATATAATGATGGTTGAAATTGTAGGTTGCTCTTGGCGGAGGTGGTGGAGATATTGGAAAAAAAATTAATCATGGTGGTGGTGATGGAGGTGATGATGATGGAGGTGATGATGATGATTACTTTGATGATTTTGATGATGGTGATGAGGGCGATGATGGTGGATTGTTTAGGATGAGGAAGTTTCTTCAAGAGGTTGCAACACCACCAGCTCAAAATTCTTGCCTTTTCTTTTTCAAATAAACAAATCCTCTTGCTTACGTGTTGTCGTCTGTTGACAGCTTTTTGATAGAAAGTTTGTGGATGCTGTATTGAACGAGTGGCACAAGACAATGATGGATTTGCCTGCTGGTTTGCGACAAGCTTATGAGATGGTATGTTGTTTTTTTCTTTATACATTTTTCTTTCTACTAAACTAACTCATGTTCATGTCTAAATTCTCGATACAATATTTGCTTCCAGGGCTTGGTTAGCTCAGCTCAGATGGTAAAATTCCTAGCAATTAATGCCAGGCCAACCATTACGAGGTCTATTTCTAGAGTTTGTCCTCAAGAAATTTCCAGGGCATTCATTGGGAGGTACTTCTGATTTGTTTTCTGCTCGACACAATTTTAAACTTTGCTTTCTGTGACAACCGCCAGCTTTGAATTGTATCTTTCCAGTCTTCATTGCTTGAATTGATTTTCTTCTGAGTTATGATGAGTATTTATCCTTGAATTCACTTTTGCAATGTAAAATGTCATACTTTCTTCTGTACCACATTAAAAAGCTTCCTTTGTTCTATCTATCAACACATTGTATTCGTTAGGTCTTTACGGAATTCTGATATTTCATGTTTATTATGGACATAGAATTTTCTCTTTGCCTTCTTGCAACAGTTAAATCTCTTAAAACTGGGAATAAAGTACTTTTTGCTATTATAAATGTATTGCTTCATATCTGTAATGTCATGGATGGCTGAGTTTGCCCTTAAAGTGGCAACTGTCAGGACATAGCTTTTAGATATTAGTTTAAAACTTCTCCAACTTGGGACATGGCTTGTTGGATTTACAATATTTTTAAATATTGTGATGTTTAAAAGTTTCCCTTGATAACCTATAGCTACACTTCCTTTTGCTTGTATACTTAAGCCGGTTATGTTATTGAAACTCTTTTTTGATTTTTGAAAGTGTAACGTTTTATCCACAGGATGATAGCCGATCCTGCCTTTTTATATAGGCTCATTTTAGACCAGGCTGCTACAATTGGTTGCACTGTTTGGTGGGAGTTGAAGACTCGCAAAGATAGGTAATTATTTCTCACTGTTAACAAAGTTGAAGGTCGATAGTATTGAATTTGATATTGACATAAAATATTTGCAATTCTACAATTCCAGAATAAAACAGGAGTGGGATCTCGCACTTGTAAATGTGCTAACTGTAACAGCTTGCAACGCCATGGTTGTTTGGTTGCTTGCTCCTTGTCGTTCATATGGAAACACTTTCCGGTTTGATTTGCAGAATACATTACAGAAGCTTCCAAACAATGTATTCGAACAGAGTTATCCACTTAGGGAATTTGACCTGCAAAAGAGGATCCAGTCTTTCATCTATAAGGCTGCTGAATTGTGTACAGTTGGCTTAACTGCTGGGGCTGTCCAAGGTTCACTATCGAAGTTTTTATCCAGCAAAAAAGAAGATAGGTATCAACATTCCAGTAATGTTTCCTTTTTTTTTTCCCCTCATTAAATGAGCATCATTTCCATTAAAAAGTTAAAATGTTGCTTTTCTTAATGGTTCTCTGCCAAAATATGACTGGGACTTTCTTTTACATGAAGGTTATCCGTAACAATCCCACCTGTTAGTACATATGCACTTGGTTATGGTGCTTTTCTTGGTCTTTATGCAAACTTGAGATATCAACTACTATGCGGATTTGATCGAATTGTGGTGAACCATTTTGATGTTATTGGAGTGGCATTGTTTTTCAGCACAGCTTTGAGGTACACCAAACTTTCTCCTTGAAGAAACCATTGAGTATATATGATACTGCTTTTCTTCTTTTACTCGAACTCCTAAGCTTTAGAATTAGTGGTCTAAGACTTTGTTAGGGCATAATTTGAATGGTAGAATCAAAAGGGTACTTCTAGGATTTACTCTTACGAGTGTGAAATAAGAAGTCATTCCTAAAGTCTTAAGAACTATTCTTATGAGAAAGTGTCACCATTTAATTTGAAATTTCAACATTTGAAACATTGAAATTGTAAAAATCTCTCAACTCGAATCATAAGAAAATATTGATTTCAACTAAAATTTCTTGAGTATAAATTGAATCATTGTAATAAGATTTTTATTCCTTAATAAACTTGAATATTTAGTGAACTAAAGTGACATGAAATAATTTATGTCAAATCCCTCTAATAAGAAAAACTTTGCAAACTTGGAATAGAATATTTACATCAAATCCCTCTCTAATAAGAAAAACATAACTTGGCATAAAAGAAGACTCAGCACATAGGAGAACCAACCCTTGTACTCTTCATTGGACTATTGTATAGGTCACACTAAGTGTCTTTCTACATCATCCCATAATTAAGGTTTGGGATTAAGTGTCTATCCTTTCTTGTTCCTTTGAAAGACTTTAAATTTTGTTCCATCAATTTTCCCTATTTTTCAGAAGTTGTCCTAGTATGCAACAAATGCTTCATATCAGACTAGATTGAATTCTTGAAATTTAGATTATAAAATCCAAGTGTTCTTATATTTTGGTCTTCCTTCACACATGGAAGGAAGCTGTTGATAACTGCCAGCTCTTATGGACACAAGTTGTTCATCAAAAGCATCTTCAATCTCTTATTTAAGATCAGAAATAGTTGTAGTTTTCATGGTTGCTGAGGAGTGTGTAGTATCATGCGATGGTAGGTAGTCAAGTTCGCACATTTAAATTACGACTAATTTACATCACTTGGCAATTCTAGAACATAACCATACTTACTTATTTTCTTAAGGATCTTATAAGATCTAACGCTCTTTTTTAAGTGAATTTTCTTGTATTATTATCTTCAAAAAATGCTTTGTGTCAATCCTTATGTTTACCATATCACTTTCATTATGTTTGACCAACCATCAATGTTGTTCAGCATATTCATTGTTAGATTGCTGGTTCTAATTTTTCACCTTTCCCCATCAAAGATGCCCTTTTAAAGTTCAACAGAACTTTTAGCACTAATGTTGCTTCTTGCAGTAGATGAACCAAGTCACGATAAGGTTCTTAGATGCATGTTCCATAAATTAGGTCTCTATTGTTTACATTATTGCACCAAGCTTCCCAATAAGTCTCCTAAGACTTAATTGACAGCTTTAATTGCCCATCTGTTTGAAGAATAAAAGATCATGAAAATTAAGATTATGTATTGAATGTTTCCCACATGATTTTTCAATTGTAATTTGAAAATAGTCAAAGGGAGGCCACGAAGACGCACTATCACTTGAATAAGAGTTTGGTGAAGTTGATACCATCATAAATCTTGGAGCGTGGGATGAAGTGATAGTGATCCTTTTTTCAGAACCAATCTATCGTCACATACATAAAATTATAACTCCTAATAGTTTTAGATTCTTTCAAGACAATCCATGCTTGTCTTGCCATGGTTCATGAGGAATGTCTTGTCATGGTTCATGATGAATGGACAGTAGCTTCTATAGTCCAAAGTTTTGCTTTTGTTAACTAGTTAACTTTTAATGTGCCCCTCTTTAACGAAGGACAATAGAAATGATCTCCAGGCATTAGTATGGTCTTAATGAAGGATAGTAGGAATGATCTTCAGCCATTAGTATGGTCTTATCTCATCTAAAATTCTTTGTTGCTCCTCCATGCATCTCTTCTGAATATCTTTTGTTTGCTCAATGTTATTATAAATTACTCTAAAATTTTGATATAAAGCATTCCCTTTTCATTTGCTCAAACCTCCAAGTTTTACTATGAACCCTTTCTACTTAATACATTCCAGTATCAGAAACATTGGGCAGGCAATCTAAGGATAAATCACTCGTCATTTATAAACATTCTTTGGATATGGGCCAACCTTTGGTAGATAGTGTCAGATGAGCTCTCACTCTTTCATCCCTAAAGATTGTGGTTGAATGATCTGTACTCTTTTGTTTTGCTTATAAAAGTCTTTTGCATCATTAATCTTTCTAGGGCCATATTGTCCCTTAGCTTGACATAAGAACATAACATTTGTTGCTTAAAAGAACATTTTCTTTCAAGTTAATGTGTAGCTTGTCTTATCGACATCTTTATAGATTAGTGGAACACGAAGTAAATTATCATGTCTTACATTAGTATATCAAAGTAGGTCCAAAAATCTGTATAGGAATGGTTGAAAGATTTGAGTCATCACTCAATTAAACATATTTGTAAACAAACAATATCACCAACTATAAGAAAATTCATCCTTAGTCATGGTGGTCAGTTTTTATTCATCATGAGGTTTAATTTTGGTTTGATGGTACTCTCTTCATAATTTTATGTTTACAAAAATATTGCTTCCTAAATCATATCTAACATGTAATATCAAGGCTAAGGTAGGGAATCCATATTTTACTGTGATCTTGTTTGTCACTTGACAAATAATGCATCATAGCCACAAATAATGCATGGCGAGCTATCATCTTCTTTCGAAGTTAATAATGCAGGGACTTGAAAGTAACTAAGCGTGTCAGATTCTTATATTGACTAGGAGGAAAAAGAATTGAGGGTGGTTTATATATAGAAAAGGACTCATAATTTAATGCCTTAAGATTTTAGGTTTAAAATATTGTCCCTCCTTATATATGAACTACTCTTCTATGCACAAAAATTATGAAATTTAACATGGTATAAAGCCATGTTCTTCTACTTTAGAGTCCAAGGCAACCTTTGCCTTTTCTTCTTGAGATCTTCTATTCCTTCACTCGATGTGATAACCTTTCTCTTCTGGCAAAGCACTTCCATTCTTATTATATTTTTTTTTATCATTCATTGGACATGTCAATCATTCACTTGAATTTCTTACGAAGATCTAGTGTGTTAGGATGAGTATTATATATATATATTTTAATATAGGAATGCTATATATATTCAATATGAAAAAATTATCATTTATGCCAATATAGGAATATTTGTGTACCCTATAGGAGAATACTTACTATTTCAGAATGTTATATCATCTTACTATGGAATATTATATTTCCCTGTTATTATAAGTGGATGGGCTAAATATAATGAATAATACATCTCCGAATTCTTCTTGGTTTTCATGTTTGTAGGTCTGGGGTTTACAAGCAAACCACATTAAAATAATAAATATAATATATATCCTTCTCCCTTATCTTCTCCTTATCTGTCTTTTATCTCTAATTTTGCTTGGTTTCCAAGCTAATTTAACATGATTTTATAACTAGGTTAAGTGTGTCTTTCCACATCCTTCTTATATATGAACCACTTGAGGGCTAGCCCATGCACTTCTTGTCAAATTTGCACTTGTAGCTGTTAGTTGCTGGTTTGAAATTTTGCATTAAACTAGCTCTTTTTTTATATTATTTACCAACCTCTCCGGCTTAGCTCCCAGACCTTCATGTTATGCAGCTGACCAAGGTGTTGATCCGCCCTTAAAGTCACATGATAGACAGTAGGTATCCTCTGAGCTGAAAATTTTTTCTACAATCGGCTACTTATGAACTTTGCCTTTAAGCCATTTTTAGAAGAAATATAAGTAGACTCCTTTCCTTAACTTCGAATGAAAAGCTAATCAAACTTCTCCATTTACTCCTTGACAGTCATAGTTCCTTATGACCCTCCTTATGACCCTATTATGATTCTAGAGTTTATCTTGGTCATTATATGTCTTAGGTGTAGCTCCATCTCTTATTGGGGTCCGACTTGCTCTGGTAATTTTTACTCTAGTGCTCTTCACCAAATTTGTAGCATTCCATTTGGTTTCATATTTACAAATCAGATCCTTTCAGTTGTCTGATGTTTTGCACTGATCAAAACAATCCTGTATGACTGTTTCCAATCTAAAACCTATGTGGATCCAGTTTCCTATTAAAATCAGGTACTTCGACGTGCAATTTCTTAGAATATCATTATCCATGTCAAGCATATCAATTCTGTTTTAACATTTGAGACTTCGTATAGGATCTCCTAATACTGCAGGTTGATCTCTTTACCTTTAGGGTTGACAATGGGCCATGCCCGATGATAGGTAACCGATGTAGAGATTGTATTATTTACTAAATCAGTAGGTACAATAGTAGAATACCTCCTGGAAATGTA
>JANZLH020000079.1:4385241-4406877 GCA_026770325.2 Erythroxylum fimbriatum | reverse complement strand
TTAACGGACACTCAGGTCCGTTTAACGGACACGCTCGGGGAAAGCAGAGTGTAAGTCCAATTCCTGTCCGTTTAACGGACACAGCAGTCCGTTTAACGGACATGGTATAAAAGTTGAGATTCTTGAAATTATCGAGAGCAGTCAGAGTTTAAGCTTCAGTCAGTGTATGCTCACCACCAAAGTGAGTTAGTAGTCAGCTGTAGGTACCAGTTTAGCATGATAGCCAGCACAGCGGTCTCGAGGGTGACCATCAGCCAGGGCTCACCACCGGGACCAGTCGGGCCTCGGGTTCGGGGTCCGACAGATATGATCAAGTTTTCTCTTCCCCATCTACTTGACATTGTATGTAAGATATGATTTACGTCACTTGGTTTAGCTTCGTTGGTGGTTATCCATGTTTTGTTTATCTTTATCTGCTGAGTTTAAGATAAAGTATGACATTCATGGAAGAGATGCAGATTCTTAGGAGTAAACAAATTTAGTTCTGTAGACATCATTTAGCTATCAATGGGTGCACAATCAACATTACAACATTGTGCTTCAATATTTGAGAATGAGCTCAAGTAGTAGTTCTTCAAGGTAATAAGGTTGATTAGAGGATTCAGTTTGTTGTTTTCTTGGTTGTAATTTTGTGTTAAGTTGAAAATTTTGAAATTTTCATCTTTGGCAGTAGAGGAACGGGTTCTAAGCTTGATTTGAGATCATACAAGCTGATTTCTTCAACTTACCCAACTGAATGGGATTATGACAGAGATGCTAAATATTGTTATTGTAGCTTGAAAGCACCTATATGGACTTCATGGACTGATGAAAATCCAGGAAGAAGGTTTTATGGTTGTCGACTCTTTCTGGTAATTTTGGTACATTTTTATGCTGTTTTAGCTAAATATGTTCATATATTTCATTAATGGTAGAGTGAAAATATTTGTGGATTTCATGAATGACATGATCAAAGATTTTGTACAAGAGCAAGACATATTATTTTAGAGCTGAAAAACATAAATAAGATACTATACTATCAAAGTAATCTATTGAAGGTTGAAGTGACAGAGTTAAGAGAGAATGTAGTAGATGTTTTGCAAGTTGAAACGATTACAAAAAATTTGAAGTTGAAGAATGAGTTAGTTGCTATGAGGAGTAGTAATGACACACATTCAACAAGGTGTTGGAAATTTGTTGCTTCTTTAAGTTGTGTTTAGTAGTTTTGCTTATGTTTGTTAGCCTAAATAATGAAGGCAATATAGCCTAGAAAGAAAAAACAAATCATAAACAAAAGATAGGTTAATCTCAACTTCCAGCATTTGACATGAAACTTGAAACTGACTTCAAGCCTAATGTTATGATCATTAGGGTCTCAATGCATAATGTGAACAAATAAAGAGAGATTGGATCCCTTTGTCTCAACCTTTCTCCCCCTGTTATTATGTTGGATAGTTTTCCATGTCAACTTGCAAAAGATCTACTGCATTATCTCTTAACTCTATCACTTCAACCTTCAATAGAAGTTGAAGAATGAGTTAGTTGCCATGAGGAGTAGTAATGACACACATTCAACAAAGTGTTGGAAATTTGTTGCTTGTTTAAGTTGTGTTTAGGAGTTTTGCTTATGTTTGCTAGCCTAAATAATGAAGGCAATATAGGCAATATAGCCTAGAAAGAAAAAGCAAATCATAAACAAAAGATAGGTTAATCTCAACTTCCAGCATTTGATATGAAACTTGAAACTGGCTTCAAGCCTAATGTTATGATCATTCAACATAGTTAGGGTCTCAATGCATAATGTGAACAAATAAAGAGAGATTGGATCCCTTTGACTCAACCTTTCTCCCCCTATTATTATGTTGGATAGTTTTCCATTTACTGAGTAAATTTTGGAGGTATTATAAGCCTCTTGCTTGATCTTATTTTGAGTTTGAACTAATCTTCCATTCTGTTTGTGCAATTTGATATTCGATTGAAGTTTCTCCTAGAGAGAATGGTCTTATAGAAGAACTTAGTGCTTTTTATTTCCTTCTCTAAGCCATTTGACTCTTAATTTTTGCCTAAGAAATAAATTATGGACCTTTAGAGCTCCTAACTATTCAATCAAGGCTACTCGCATCATATTTTTTTAATTAAGTCTCCTAGATTTAGTTAAAGCTCTTTTTAAATATGCATGAGTTTTTTCTAGCATTTATAATTATAATTTGAGGGTTGCAAAACCTTTTTTCATTCATATTTTAAAGATTTTTTTCACCATTTAAAGCTTCCTTATACAGATAAATTATATACAACGACCAAAATCTGAAAATACCTCTAATTAATACTTCTTGGGATCCTTCAACTTTTGTTAGATATTCAATCAAGGGAAGGGGAGCTTTCCTATACTAACTTATGGTTAAGTTTTGAATGATAATTGGAGAATGATCTAAGAAGAGAGGGTTATTAAGGATTGTTTCGCTTTGTAGAAATTCATCCAACCAGTTATTAGTGGCCAAAACCCATCTAGATTTTTTCTTATGTTCCAATTTCTAATTTTTTAATTCCTTTAAATCAAGAAATTTTCTTTATACTTTAGATCAATAGCTTTTATGTGATTAGCACAAATCCTAAAATTTTCATTGAATTATTTTAAAAATATGTTCCCTTCAGGTTTAGAGTATAAGGGGCACTATATTAAAGTCACTTAGAATAATTTATAGAGAGTCAATTCAATAATGGATATCTATGATTTTTTACTATAAGGAATTTCTTTGGAATGCATAATTGGACTTATAAAAGAAGTAGAAAAAAACTTAGTCCTCTCTTAAAGCAAGTTTATTGAGAGACGAATAATTCAGTCCATAGACAAAATGTTTGAGACCTTAATTCTATTTGGATCATAGGCAATGACTATAAATCCATTATAATGAAAATAGTAGATGGTAATGATTTGATAATGTTTCTTCATATAACAAGAAGATATTTTTATTTCTATTGTACAATTAAATGAACTTTTGACAAAATGATTACCATATGGTTTGTATATATACACAAGGATCTAAGAGTAACTTTAAAAAAGATTATTTCTTTATATGGTCACATTTCATTTCCTTCTTACTTCATGTTTTCTTTCTTTTTTATTTCCCTAATAATGTTTCTTTCCTTAATAACACTCCCAATTGACATAAAGGGCTACATGTTACACTACACTCCTTGGTTAAAGGAACCATAGCATAATCCTCAAGTTTATTTTGTTAGAGTTAATCTTCTTCAAAAGCTTGTTATATGAAGGGTATATTGATATGCAACTTCTTAAAAATATTTCAAAATTGAAGTTTTCTATTATTTTCTTTAGCGTCTGAGGTTATAAAATGGGTAGCTTCTAGGGTTTGACAATGGTTCAAGGTGTATGTTCCTGATCATTTTCGGTTGAAGATGAAACTAATATCATTTTGCTTCTGCCCATCTCATTCATGCTATCTTCCTCAGACTTCTCTAACCTTTGCACTTTCTTATTTTTGCCAATATCATAATCAAATGTTTTACCACTCTTAAGTATAATGGCTAATACTTGATTCTAGGACTTACCTTAGTTTCAAGAGATGATGCGTGAACCAAGCAAGCCAACCCCTTCAATGAAGACTGGAGCTCGAATCGAGCGACTGTGAAGATGCGTCAACCAGGCAAGACAATCCTTTTAACAAAGGAAGAAGCACAGATCAGGCAACGGCTAAGATGCATTAACCAGGCAAACAACCCTTGCAAGAAGACTGGAGTACGGATCGATTGACGGTGAAGATGCATCAAAGAGGGAAGACGGTGGGAATTTAGGGTTTTTTGTGACTTTTACTTTTAGGGATTTTTTTTACTTTAGGGAATTTACGGAATTTAGGGTTAAAACTAAGCAAGCTTTTACTCTTTTAAACTTGGCATTTTAAAAAATAGTAACAGTGCCTCGTTGTACATTGTAACGACGCGTGTAAAACATGCCTTAATTTCCATCCAAAAAAGCCTTAAATTACGTAGACTCGTGAAATTTTAGATCTTTTTTGAGCAAGTTACAAGTTTAAGTCCTAAACTAATCAAACTCAAAAAGATTAAGCCCCAATTTGGGCTTTTAGTCGTTAGTCCTTCCATTACCTTAAATTTTCTAGTAAAAACAATTAACAAGAAATTTGTTATACATTAGTGTCATCCAAACTACCTATATGAAGAACTAATGAATTTTTCCTCATCTACTTTATTCAAACATCTTAAATTTACTTGTTGCCTTCCTCATCAGACATGAAGCCCAAATTTTGAAATAAAAGAATTAACAAGAAATTCGTTATACATTAATATTATCCTTACTTCCAAACATCAAGAATTGATGATTTTTTCTTCCCCCACTTGATTCAAACAGCTTATATTAACTTATATCCTTCCCCATAAAACATCAAACTCTAAGTAGTTGTAGAAACCAAAACAATAAAAGACATTTTCTTCCCTAACTATTCAAATTTGATTTGTGACAATTATAAGAGACAAAACATAGTAGAAAATTCAATTAGAAATTTTAGCAACCATTGAGAAACCAAGGGTCAAGCATAAGTTTAAGCGTAAACCAAAAAATCATTAAAAAAGCAACTATTTAACAAATTCACATTCTCTTAATTGAAAGTAGAAGTCTCTAAATTCTTCTTTCACCATAAAATATACACCTTATAGATGAAAACACCAAATATATTACCAAAAGCTTAAACTAATATAAAAGAAATTTATGTTTAAAGAATTGATTACTTAATTTATAATTTTTGTTAATTAATTAGCTGATTTATCTATTAAGTCTTAGGATCTATTAATTTCACATCTTTAACTATTCTGAAGTAAAGGGGACAGTAATTTTTTTCCTACTTTTATAATGTATTATAAGGTAGAAGGAATTGTAACAAAATAAGTGGTCTAGAAGATGTTAATGGTGATCAATGTGAAGACAATGGAAGGCTAGTTATTAATCACTTTAAATACTTCTTAAGATATGAAGCTAAAACCTCATCTTTTATGCAAACTACGAGTGCCTTTATCTCTCCCTGCTTATCACAGGATCAACTAACTTTGCTCTACTCACCTTTCTCTAATTTGAAGATTGAAAAAGCTCTCTTTAGCATGCATCCTAACAATACCTCACTTTATTGAATTATTTTTTCCTTTATCTTGTCCCTAAAATTTCTAACCCTTCATCCTTCTTAAATTATAAACCTATTGCATGTTGTAGCACTGACTATAAGATCATTTAAAAGATTTTAGTCTCAAGATTAAAGATTATACTAAGATGCTTAATTAATTCCTCATAAAGCCTTTCCATACCTAGTAGGAATATTGGAGACAATATTTTAATAGTTCATAAATTCTTCAAATCTTACCATAGTAAGAAATTAATTAGAAGTTGTTATTTGAAGATTGACTTTTACAAAGCTTTTGATTCCATTAGATGGAAATTTATTTTAAATGCTTTCCAAGTTTTTGGTTTCCCCAAGGTCTTCATTTAATGGATTGATCAGTGTATCTCTATTCCAACTTATAGTGTCTTCGTCAATAGAGATCCTAATTGTGTATTTAAGGGTGATAAAGGGATGAAACAAGGTAACCCTATTTCACCTTACAATTTCACTTGAATTGAGGTTTTAACTCGACTTGTTTCTTACAACATCTAAAAAGGTAAGCTTTTTAAATATCATCATAAGTACAAGTCTTTAAAGCTTTTTAGTTTTTCCTTTGTGAATGATCTAATCTTACTTTATGGAGCTCATGATAAACAAGTTGTTGGTAACCTCATTCTTTCACTCGAAACAATTTTCAAAGCTCTTAAAGCCAAATATATGCTTTTTTTGCTAATTCTAGTGTTCTAGCTCAGGAACTTTCCAATATTTTAGGATTCAAACTTTATAGGCCACCTCAAGAACTTTCAAATATTTCAAGGTTCAAACTTTATAAGCCACCTTTTAAATACCTGAGGATCCTTATCATTACCTCTAGACTCACTTGTGTAGATTATAATCCCCTGTTTAATTCTATTTCCAAAAGAGTTGAAGCTAGAAAAATTATGCTTTATCATATGCAAAGAGGTGTCAACTTATTAATTCTATCCTTAACAATCTTCATATTTTTTTGGATTTCACATTTATACTTGTATCATAACTTTATTAAAGAACTTAAAAGGATGCCAAATAATTTTCTTTAGATTGGTGGAACAAATAACGATAACCAAGATAAGCCGGAAGGAATTATGATTGCCTAAGGAATACTATGTCCTTATATTCAGATACATAGGAATCACTAAGAAAGTTCTCCTTGCCAAAAGAATATGGAGACTTTATAATGATCATTAATTTTTATGGGTCAAATGGATACAAAAGGAGTATCTCAAAGGGAATAACTTTTGGAACATAAAGAACAAGCTTGAAAACACTTAAATCATTTACCAAATTCTAAAACTGAGATATGTCATTAGAATGGGAATGGGGAGACAACCAGCTTACGGTTTAAAAATTCGAATGCCTTATGTCTCTTTATTGAATCCAAAAATTCAGCTCACTTTAACTCTCTATTCCAGTTAGAGCAAGATTTAAATAGGTAATTAGAGAGAGGGTATGTCATTGTGAACAATTAAAGTTTCTCAATCATGAATGCAATCCCAAGCTATAATCCTAAGTTAAGAAAAGAAGATTTAACTATTTGGTTAAAGTATAAGTCTAAAAGCTTCAAAAATAGGTCTTATATATCCCTTTTTAGAATTTTTGGATAGATTATGCCTTGGAGGAAACTATATGATGTAATGGAAACTTACCTAAGGCTTCCTTTATCCTTTGGATGGAAGTTAAAAAAAGGGTCAAAAGCTTTTATAGGATCAAATGGAAAATCAATGGTAATGGTTTTTTTTTTTTTTGCAGGAACTTGACTAAAAACCTAGATCACTTGTTCTTCCAACGTACCTATACATGCAACCTATATTGTTATCATGAAACTTGGTCTCAAATGGTAAGTCGATCTATAGGGTTTAAATTTTAGAACAAATTTGACTTAATCATCTTTAAGATTAGAATGAGTTGTTGTGACTATGGCCTTTAAAGAGAAAGAAACAATATAATCTTTCAACAAGTGGAAAGGGATACAAAGTCACTTTTCATATCTATCCATAATTGGATTAAGGATATATATATATATATATAATCCAATTGAGGAATGGTGGAATGATGGAAGGATCTGTAGCTTTTAAATTTGTTTTGCTACTCTACTTAACAATGCAAGGATCAAAAATTACTCTATTTTTATTCTTCAGTAATTTTTTATCTTAAGCTTATGTTTATATTAGGGGTACTTGTGCTTTCTTTATCCTATATAGGTTGCTAACCAGGGTACCTCTTGGTCCCTTTTAAGTTATTTTGACTTGTATTGGAGCTTCTTTTGTAAATTCTAATAAATGTCATTTTTTCCCAATAAATAATAATATGAACATTAATAATATATATACTCCAATTTGAAGGGGAATGTTAAGAAATATACAAACCGTTTGTATAAATTATCTATTTATATATATGATTGAGGTTGTTGATGTTTAGTTTTGCTCAATTTTTATTCTATCAGTTCAATTCTTATTATATTTACCCTATGCTGATATGTTCAAAAATTTTAGTTGTGCATATTTTCATTTTTAATCACATTCAATTTGCATTAAATTTCCTCATATTTAATTTTCATCAATTTACGTCATCTTAGTTTTATTATTTAATTTTTATTTATTTTAAGTATTAATTACACCTAATTAAATTTTAATTTCAAACATTTAGACAAAATGGAGTTTAATTAATGACTAATTTCTTTTAATTGAATTTTCACTTATCTTTATTTTAATTTTAGGACATTTACATTTTTAGGATATGTTTTTTTTATTTTTGGAGAAATTTGGGTAAATAAAAAAGTATAAAGTGATTAGATTGAAGGAAGAAAAACTATCGGTAGGGAAAATATTGAAAAAGAACCATTTTCTTAAAAATTCCATACTTGAGAGAATTAATAAAAATAAAAAATAAAAAATGTAACAATTGAATCTCATGCATTTTGTTTTATTTTGCTTTTACTATCACAATAAGAGTTTATTTTTATTAATGAAAATTAATGATTGCCTTTTTATGGAATGACTCAATCTTTGATTTAGATTCCACAAGTTATAGAAAGAAAACTTAAGAGTCAAATTTGGGAGAATTTGTTGGGGTTTAGCTTTTGAATGTATATATGGTCAGTGTTAATTGCATGTTGGATAGTTCAAGTCCAAGCGGATGTATTGCAGAAGAAGAAAATAGACCTAAATCATAACTTCTGTTTATTTTGATGTTATAATTCCGTTTTGTTTAAGATTACACTCCTTCATGGTCTATGATAGCATATGTAAAAATTAAGGTCATTGATATTGTTGCAACACATCTTGAAATTTCAAATTAATGTCGTGATTTCCCCGTGGATTGTTTACATATTTATGATGGAAATCTCTAAGCAACACTAAAATTATTTTAATTGTATGTTTATGTGATTTTCATTTTGAAAATACTTGTGATTTTTGAATTGATTATTTGAATATAGAATTAATTTTATCACATGAAGTTATTTTATTAGTGGCTCTTATGTTGGTTAGAGATATTCTTTTGTTTATTAGTACAAAATGTAAATATTAATTCTTTTATTACCTTAGAAATGAGTCAAGCTTCAATGTACATCTTTACCATTCGTTATCTATTCGGAAAACCTTAAGAAGCCTATACGGTATTTCTCCTACTAAATTTGGAAATAATAAATTTGTGAGACTCTACTAACAAGTTTGTTAATGTTGGCCAGATGATTTATTTTACACGCACTTAAGATAGATTTGTAATATCTAAAGGGCCAAAATCTAAGACAATCACTCAATAATATAAGTCAAAGCCTAACAAAAAGTTGGATCTAGCTCGAATTCAAGAAATTTAGATCAGTTCTAAGCCTAAGCCTAACTTATTATGTGTAATAAATATGTACCCTTTAATATTTGTATATATATTTAATTGATCTTAGTTAATTTAGATCACTGATTTGTGAATATTTGAGCTCTCTCTTACTATTTTTACTTTGATTTTTCACTTTAGCTTTAGCCTTGTACATTCTTATCAACAATTAATTCAATTTAACCTATAATAGAGAATAAGAGGAGAAAGAACCAAACAAAAAATTCAACAAAATAATTTTCCAAAAGCCCAATTTTTCTTTTTTTAAAACTCAAATTTTTTAGGAAAATGGTCAAGAATTAAAAATCACTCGGACTTGTGTGACCATCAATGATAAATTATGTTCTTTTTATTTAGTTTGAGTTTATGCATTAAGGCTCATTTGGGATGGCATTCTCTTCCTCTGTCCTTTTTAAGTTAGGGCTAGTTAGTCCATTAGGTTAAATTAGTTTTCACAAAGTCATTTTTAAGACCTTTAAAATCATCTTGCATTTCTTTTAACCAATAAACTGATAAGCTGATTTCACATCATAAACACTTATGTTCATTCCTTTTTTTAAAAAATTTATCTAATAAAAAAAATTATCCTTACAAAACTCAATCTAATCATTCTTGATCTTTAGTCTAGTTTATCGAAGCCTTTTCTAAAATTTCAGCTCTTTAGGGACCCTTTTATCCTTTCAAATAAAAGCCTATATATTACCTCCCTTCTTTATCAATTTGTTGAATATGCACTAATATAGAAATCACTACTTACCCTTTTAAAATTAGTTTTCACACTTGTTCACATTTAAAGCCTTATGATATAGTTTAGGCATCTCCATGTATTTTATTTTTAAATTTTACATCAAATCATAAATTCCTAGGCATTTATTCAAATGTTTTAGTTTTCATTCCAATCTTTTAAATATCAATTCAAGCATCGTTTGAAGCTTTAGGTAAACTTACAAACTCAAAGAAATTCAACTGTAGTTTTCTATTCAAGTTGCTTTTATTAACCTTACATCCAAATTCATTTTCTTTTGAAAAATCTCCAAATTTATAAAACATGTTTAAGACCTAAGTAGTTGCTTAAAAAATAAGGTGCCTAACAACTTCTTTATTTTATAATTTGACCCCAAACTCAAATTTTCTAGTTAAGGCCTTTATAGTGCTTGCTTTAGGTTTTTCTCTACCTTTCTTTAATAAGGTAGAGCAAAATATTGATTGGAAAAAAATTTAACGTACAATCACATCTTTATTTTAAGACATTTGAATTTAAGAAAGTTACTACGTAATTGACACATTCTTTGAAAAATAGTGTAAGGAGGCAATTAGTTAGGACATAGGCAAGTGTGTTAGAAGTTAAACGGTTATAGGAGGCTGAAGTATAGAATTTGTAAGTTAAGAAAACAGTGAAAGACAATGAACATACACAGCTGAGTGGGCTAGAAGTTTAACAGTTATAGGTGGCAAAAGTCTAGAATTTGGAAATTGAGAAAATAGTGAAAGACAATTAACATGAACATAGTTGAGTGGACTAAAAGTTAGAAAGCTAAGCAGTTACAAAATTCCAAAAAGTGGAAAGTGGTAGGTAGGTAGCTAAAATGTAAGAAAGTGGGTAGTTATAGCAAAAAAAAAGTACTTAAGGATGGGAGAACTATGAATTCGCTAGGATTGTCAGGAAAAAGGACATAACACAATCTTGAGATCAACACAATACAACCAAATTTGCTCTGTAGAGAGATCAATCATCCTGTTCTATACACATTTTGTTATTTTCTAGCTTTATTAACTTTGAAAGTTCATCTTTATTTTATCAAATTATGTTGTGTAGCTAATGATTCCTTTTGCAACAGTTAATTACTTTCTTCATTTCGATATATCTTAGCTTAAGAAATTTCATCTTGTAAAAGAACTAGGTGGCATCAAGTTTTAGCCTATCTTAACTTTTATTCCTTATAAAAAGAAAAAAAAGAAATCTAATGGCATATTGTCCATTAATTTTAAAACTAATAAACTTATCAAGAAAGTGTTAAAGATGTGCATTAGGTTCATTGTTACTCCACCAAATTGATCTTATTGCACCATCTATATCATAAAAAGTTTAATCTGAAGATTGTTACGAGTAAAAAGTTTCTTATGAAACTTAGTTAGACACATTCCAAAATAAGAAAAGCATTTCTTAAAGCTCTCCTTAGATGATTGTTATTACTATCATTTTGGCCTTAATTACCACCATTATTTTTGGGTTAATCTATCATTTCTTCTTTATCTCTTATTGAAGTCTTTGTTTATATTTTAAAAGTTCTCTCAAGTTCTAGGTTGAAAGGTTCCAAATTTTCATAGAAGCATCTAATGATTGGTTATTTCTATACCAATAATTAAATTACCGCAAGTGCATGGCGTTACTATAGCTAACACAAGCAAGTACTTGTCGAACTTACAAAGATGGTAAATACCAATAGTTACCCTTTTCCTAAGATTAAAAACAATATTGAATGCAGGATAAAGGAAATTACTTAGAAACCTCAATATCAAATAATAGCGTCTAGGTAATGATACCCTTAAAAATTATTAAATAATTAACCTTTTATTATGCAATTATTCATTGATTATTGGACCATGAAAATTCATATCTTATATCAATAACTTTCTCAAGAATACTAACAACTAATCCATTAGTTGATTAACAATAATCTTTCTAGTTTAAACCCCTAGGATTGCATTATCAATTTATGAATTTCACTGTTAGGTTTGCATTTAGAGGATTTATGTCAGCTTATCTCTACTTTTGTATACAACTCCTTTCAATTATAGTAGATCTATTCATACAAAAGAATTTCTCAATCTCAATCATATGAAATCAAATTAAGCATTAAAATTTTGGATATATTAAAACAAGAATAAAACTCATAATCGAATCGCAATAAACCAATCAATATAATGAGTTAAATAAAAGATCAACACATATTGTTATCGCAAACTAGGGTTCATCATACCTAGACACTAAACAAGTTTAGTTAATGATCATAGAAAATGAAATCAAAGATAAACATGAAGGAAAACTAATAGAAAGCAAATAAATCATAATTTTAAATCTCCCTTTTTCTTCTATTGAATCTTCTTTTAAGTTTGAGGTTTCATGTTGGTTTATATCGGATCACTTTTGATGTTACTGTCATATTCTCCTTGTCCCTTGATCATGCTCGTTGCCCTTATAGGTGTCTCACGTCTTAAATCTGCTGCCAAACTCTTCTCTCTCCTTATTTAATTCTCTTCCTTTTATAGTAAATTTTTTTGATAAATCTTTATAGTAAATTTTAGGATTTCTAAGATATACGCGATCACTTACATATGCATGTGAGAGATTGTGTATAATCAAAACACCTAAATTTGTGATTTTACACAAATACAGAGACTTACACGAGCAATATACATAACCGTGTATATCAAAATACACGAGCGTGTAACTCCACATAACCAGAACTCAATTTTTTCAATCTTCACTTGTTTACAGAGACTTACACTATCTCTATACACGGTCATGTAGATCATTAGTTGCTTTAAATCTTCGTCTTATACTCCATTTTAATCTTAATTCTTCTTATTTTATTCTATGAAGGTAGATACAACCTATAATCGTAGTTGGAGAGATTTAAGTACCAAATATACAACAAAACTATGAAATAACAAGTGTATAATTATAGTTAAATATGCATTTATGCATTTATCAAACATCCTCACACTTTAGCTTTTCTTTGTCCTCAAGCAAATCATAATCTAAATTATTAATTTTACGATATCCATCCTTTATTAATTTCAACTTGTCCATTCATACTCTAAGTCATCATGTCATATTAATTAAATTAGCATACAAGTAGAATTAAGTTATCCTAAAACTAACTTCACAAGTCGATATTAATAATAATCACGTCAATATTCTTGCCGAAATCAAAAGTATGAATCTTTACACCCTCACCAAGGTTTTACTCAACACATTTTAGGGTGAAAAGTAGCGAACTCTCAAATCAATGCATAGTATAATTCTTACTATAGGCTTGCAATATTATCACATCTCCACCACGTACATGTAAACTAGAAACAAAATTGAAAGGTCTTTATAAGGTGTTAATGGGGCTTAGGTAAGGTATGGTTGGGATAATAAAAGTGAGATAAAATTAAAGAAAATTTACACAAAGGAAACATCACAAGATACTTGTTCACAATATACAAGACCTTCAATTATAAATCCATTGGTACTATACATTTTTTATGCTTGCAAAAAAATTTTGAGCATTCATCATGTACCACAGTTAAAGAAATATTGGATCTTTCAAATTTTCAAGTTTAAAATGTTCAAGTAATGTAATTTAGAGTTCAAAAACAATAAAAAGGCTTCAAGAAAAGATATGGTAAAGGTTAGGTTATAATCAATGAAAAAGGTTGAAGCTCAACCTGGTTTTTCCTAAAGGATAAGATATGGTAAGGTAATTATCAAAGAAACAGGCTAAATGATTGTTTAATTTATGTATTGTTTAATTTATGTACCTTTACCACTTCAGTGCTTCTAATTTAACAAAATATGATCTCAATATATATAATAAAAGCAAGTACTAGAATTATTCAACTATGCATGATAAAACACTTAAAATAAATAAAAAAACTTAAAATTTTTGAAAATTTTCTCTTAGGCTCAAAAGTTCACACAAAAATGGTTATATGTCTGTAAACAATATGCAATTTTTAGTCAACTTAACTATCTCAATGACTACTAATAATATGACTTATAAAATAATTTTATTCCAACTGTCATCCTTTTGCGTACTAATTCAAATTAATATTCAATAATGAAATAAAGTATTTATGGACATATTTCAACTAATAAAAGATATCACTTAATAAAGTTTAATAACAAAGAATATAACAAGCTTAAGAAAATCATTAAAATCATTAACCCCTTTCCCACACTTAAGATTATACATTGTCCTCAATATACACAATATAAGCATATATGAAAAGTGTGAAAACTTCCCTGAGTAATAAGCTTTTGTCATTTTGATTTTTATGCTTTAGGACTATCCATCCGATACGATTAACTAACATCCTTACAAAATATAAAGAAAAAGGGATTAAAATAATAAAATAAAATAAAACAAAAATAAAGAAATATGGAATAACATTAGTACTAATATTTAGACAAAAAGAAAGAAAAATAATAAATATACGCAATTAAAGGTAAAAAGAAAAGATACAAAATTTAAACATCTCTCTCGTGGTGTGACCCAGGCTAGTTTGATGATAAAGTGTCCTCAGGTTGATGATCTCCTCAGGTTGATGATCCTGAGAAAGTGGAGGAGCTGCTGATGAAGTACCCTTGCCAGATGATGGAGGTTAAAAATCGATGCTTTGACGACTCGCCATTAATAACAATATCTCTCCCATCCATTTGACAGTGGTCTCAAGCTTACCCATCTGCTCCATAAGCTCCACTTACTATCTCTTCAGCTGAGCTATCATCAATTGCTCAGAGTGAGATGTCCCCACTCTTAGCACGTTCTAGATAACCTCCTCTAATGCAATCCCTCTCGTCTAGGAAGCGGTAACTGTAGTTGCGGTGGCTCCTCTCTATATCCTCCTGATACTACTGTCTCGTCAGGTTACCCAATAAATCTATATTCCCTGACAATTGCGGACCATACATATGTGTTGCATCACTGTGAGGTTTAGTGCTACCATGGTACCCATTTGCTACATCGGTGGTAATTAATCAAATATCCCCATCCATCATGTAAGTCTGGTCACATACAGCTCGACAAAGATTGTGTCGACTTTTTTTTCTTCGCTCTGATGCCTAATGAACTGGGAAAGTGCATGCGCTGTGGATTGGCGTCCTCTCACTCATACTCCACAATAAAACATGAATATATCTGAGCAGGGGATGTTATAGTGTGTATGCTTTGGATTTGCTTAGATCGTAATGTTCCTTAGAGCTAATTGTATGCCAGAAGTGCCAAGAGACAATCCATATGAAAAGTATATTCGTAGTGCGATGTACTATAATGTCCTTATGAACTCTTAGTCGCAAAGACCCATCGTGATGAAAAATTCCAAATAGCTCATCCAGAACATATTTCCTATCATCCAGAACTGGATCGAATTAGGTCTATTACCATCGTAGGCACCTCTCTCCATGAAAAATATGGGGAACACCTCTAATCTTAACTCTTGTAGGAGGATTACACGATCTCGAAAAGTCGAGACCATGCACCAATATTAATGAGGTCTCGAACTTGTTGGGCTAAACCAACTTGCTTCAGAGCCTCCCAGTTTATAAATTTGTCAGACAAGTTTATTATGCTCACTAATTTATTAAACATGAAAATGAACTAGAAAAAGAAAAATTAAACACATCAAATTACGGACAAATAATATAAAGCAAATAAATAAAGAAATAAATAAAATAAGCATTAAATAATTGGAAAATTTATCTTAAGGCCTAATAAATCATCAAATTAAAATTAAAAATATAGTAATTAAAAAATTAAGCTAACATAATTATTTAATTACAAATTCAACCCTAAATTTGGAATTGAAAACCCCAATTTCACAATTACACAAAATTAACGAAATTAAACATTAAACTCGTGCAAAAATAAAACTGGCATGCAATTAAACGTAAACCCTATGTCAATTAACTATAAAACATCTAATTAATCCTAATTTCATGAAAAATATCACCATTTAACATTTAGTGAGCAAAATCGCACAATTCCATAATTCAGGTTGAATTTTCACCCAATTCAAATGCAATTAATCAAATTGAACTAATAAATCAAATGGGTAAAGATTAAATTCAACTATTCTACCACAATCAATAAAAAATCACATGAAATCTCACAAAATCGCTCAATCTTAAATTTGGCATTTTTGTGCAAAGAATCCCTAAATAATGCAAAAGACTCAATGAATCATGTATAAACAAGTGAAATAGATAAGATTACTTACTTGGGTGTCGAAAAATTGCAAGAAAAATGCAAAAAATAGGTTTGGGGAATGAGAGGGCGACAGTACGGAGTGAGGGAGAAAACAGAAAAGTGAAAAAAGAGGATTAGGGCATTTTTAAGATGAGTAGCAGACTTGCACCATCTGCTAATAGCCATATAGTTGATCGTGTAAGATGAGAAGCATGTATCTAACTGCGTAAGCCTACACCAATGTGTATAGAGAGCTTGTAACTCTTTGTTAATGTGTGCAACTTCAAAATTAGATAATCAAACTTAAAAATTTTGCACTTTATCATTATAACACATTAACATGCATACCCTAACACCATAATTATAAACAATCTTTTCAAGATGCTTAATGTTCTAATCCTAAAAACACATCATTAAAATAAGAATAAAATAACGTGGAATTTAAAATAAAACCTAGATTAATTCATGGGCTACCTTACATATAGCACTTGGTTAATGTTATTAGCTCGACATACCCTTCACAATACTGTCATTCTGGGTCTATAATCAGTGATTGGTTTCCACTCGTTTCTCGACGTAGTGGTTTCATAGCCTGTAAGTAAGTCATATGTTGCAAGATAGTAATAATAACATAATGTATAAAATTAATAACAAAACTCCCTTAATCTTTGGTGGATGTAAGTTTGAGAAAGTCATAACATTTCGTACTTTAGGTGGCTACCAATGACTCATCAGTAGTTTCTTTATTTGGTTCCACCGCTAGTTCTTCCTCAACCACCTTTGTTCACTCTTCTAGGACAGAGGCTTCCTCTTCTTCTTTATCTTTTTCTTCTGGAAGCTTGTTTCCACTCCTAAGGGTGATTGTCATTCCACGTTCTTTAGTATCTGTTTCATTAGTACTAGGAAAACTCCCCTGCATTTCATCAAATAATATCTTCACTAACTAATTAACCTGTTTCACCATATTATGGATACAAGCATTTTTTCTCTGATGCCTCATGTTTGATTCTTGAACAGTTTTGACCATTATACCTTCTAGAGTTGGCTCCTAAACTTGAGGTGTTTGGTGCTGTAAATATTCATCTAGAGCATAATCGTTTCATCTATAAGCGTAAGAATTGATCCACTTTGAACTATAAACATTCTCGTATGGTATATCTTGAGGTTGGTAGTACATGCTTCGTTGCTCCCACATATAGGCCAGTGCCTAACATTCATGATTGTAATAATTACTCCCACAAATTTCACAACACGATATAGAATTTGATTGAGCTTCCAAAAACTTATTAGGAAATAGGTTTTTCCATTATGGAGATGTTACATATTGTGATATCATATCATAGCTCACATAAGAATACTGATAGCTCACATAAGAATACTGATTGCTCCATGCATCCATTATGAGTTATGGCTACAACGATGAATCTCAACTCCTAACAATAAGTCACAAACTCAAAGTCAAAGTAGAAAAGTTCAAAACAAAAATAAATGAATAAGACAAAATTACAATAAGATACAATAAAATAAATACAAAAATAACTGTTAGATTAATATAATCTAGGCTTTCCTAATATTACCGTCTCCAACAACAATGCCAAAAACTTGATTGGTTATTTTTATACCAATAATTAAATTACCGCAATTCTATAGCGTAGCTATAGTTAGCATAGATAAGTACGGGTCGATCACACAAAAATGGTAAGTAGTAGTAGTTACCTTTTTCATATTATCTAGCCTAAGAATCATAGTTGGGTTTTAAAAATAAAGCTAAACAATTAAATTAAGATTGGAAACAATATTAAATGCAGGGCAAAAGAAATTTCATAGAAAACTCAATATCAAATAATAATGTCTAGGTGATGAATCCCCTTGATAGATGCATATTTAACTATAATTATACACCCATATTTAATTTATTTTGCTTGATATTTTATAGTTTTGTTGCATATTTGATACTTAATTTATTCTAAGTGCATTTATAGGTTATAATTGCCTTTTTGGAATAAAAGGAGAAGAATTCGGATGAAACTGTGGCATAAGATGAAGAATTGAGCAACTAAGAACCTAAACGCCCATGTATAGAGACGGTGTAAGTCTCTATAAACATGTGAAGATTGAAGAAATTGATTTCTAGTCGTGTGCTGTTACATGCCCTTGTATATTGAAGTATACGACTATGTACGTTGCCCATGTAAGTCTCCGTGCGCATGTAGAATTATGAATTTAGGTGTTTTTAAATATACACGATCTCTCACACGCCTGTGTAAGTGACCGTGTATATAAAAGAAACCCTAAAATTTACTATAAAATATGTGAGTTAAGGCAATATTTAAAGAACCGATTTTTACAGTAGAATTGAGACATAAGATACCTAAAGAGGTGATGATTCCGATCAGGGGACAAGGAAAATACGGAGAATACATCAACAGATCCAGAGATTACAACCCTCAAATTGCAAGAAAACTCAATAGAAGAGAAAGGGAGATTTAGAATTATGATTCTTTATTTTCTATTAGTTTTTCTTCATATTTATCCTTGATTTCGCTCTCTATGATTCGTAATTAAACGTGATTAGTGTCTAGGTGTGATGAACCCTAGTTTGGAATGACAATATGGTTTAATCTTGTATTTAAAGCAATTATATTGATCAATTATTTAGATTCAATTATGTGATTTATTCTTGTTCTAATATATACAAATTATTAGTGCATGATTTGATTTTGTATGATTGAGATTTAGAAATCATCTTGTATGAATAGATCTATCATAATTGAAATTAGTTGCATAAAAACCTAGAGATAGGTAAACACAAATCCTTTGGATTAGGGTCAAACCTAATAACAGAATTCATAAATTGATAAAGCAATCCTAGGGGTTTTAATTAGAAAGAATTATATTAATCAATTGATGGATTAGTTGTTAATAGTTCCATCAGTTGATTAATAGTCTTAAGATAGTTATTAGTATAAGATAGGAATTTTCATAGCCTAATAATCAATAATATCATTGCATGATAAAAGGTCAATAATATCTAAAGATTCTTAAGGGGATTCACACATAACCTAGACACTACTATCTGATATTGATTCTCTTTTATCCTGAGATCATAGTTGTTAATTCTTACTTTAGTTTTTTTTAGTTTATTTATGATTAAATTCCTATCTTATATTAATAACTCTCTTGAGACTACTAACAACTAATCCATCAGTTGATTAACAGAAATCTTTCTAGTTAAAACCCCTAGGATTGCATTATCGATTTATGAATTCTGCTATTAGGTTTGATCCTAATCCAGAGGATTTATGTCAGCCTATCTCTGAGTTTGCATGCAACTCCTTTTAATCATGGTAGATCTATTCGTACAAGAGGACTTCTTAATCTCAATCATGTGAAATCAAATTATACATTAATATTTAAGATATATTAGAACAAACGCATAATTAAATTGCAATAAATCAATTAATATAATTGCAGTAAATAAAGATCAGCATATATTGTTATCCCAAACTAGGGTTCATCACACCTAGACACTAAACAAGTTCAGTTACTGATCATAGAAAACAAAATCAATGATAAACATGAAGAGAAACAAATAGAAAACAAAGTAATCATAATTTTAGATCTCCTTTTTTCTTCTACTAAATCTTCTTGCAAGTTTGAGGTTTGATGTTGCTTTCTATTGGATCTCTTTTGATGTTAGCTTCGTGTTCTCCTTGTCCCTCTAGGTGGCTCACATCACAAATATGCTACCAAACTCTCCTATCTGCCTATTTGCCTTAGCTCATGTCCTTTTATAGTAAATTTTAGGGTTTTTAGGATATACATGGTCACTTACATGGGAGTATAAGAAACCGTGTATAATCAAAAACATTTGAATTCATGATTTCACATAGGCACAAAGACTTACATAGGTAATATACACGGCTGTGTATATCACAATACACAGGTGTGTAACTTCATACGAGCATAACTCAATTTCTTCAATCTTCACACATTTACATAGACTTACACCATCTCTATACACGAGAGTGTAGATCCTTATTTCCTTTAAATCTTCGTCTTATACCCCGTCTTTATCTGACTTCTTCTCCTTTTATTCCATGAAGGCAAATATAACTTATAAAACTACTTTGAGATAATTAAGTATCAAATATACAACAAAACTATGAAATACCAAGCAAAATACATCAAATATGGATATATAATTATAGTCAAATATATATTTATCGTCTAGCAAGATAAAAAAATAAAGTAACATGAAAAATGAAGTTTAATTTAATAAAAGAGCAATTGACATTGAAATTGAATTAGAACTTGTCCATCTAAATAGGGTCAAAAACTTGTTAGTTCTTAATATTAGAAGTGATTTAATCAAGAAAGTAGTAAGAGAATAACTATAAAGATATCATTCTCTCAAATAAGTTAATTCAAATGCCAAAATTGTGTTACTCATTTCATTACTTGGATAATCAAAATTTGACAAGAATAAGAAAATATGAGAGCCTACTAACTAACTAATAAAACAAAGTAAAATAGATCAAGTAAGTATAGTGGAAAACAAAAATAATAGAAGTAAGACCGTCATGAAAATATTTCTTTATTTTAATTAAACAGTAATCCTATAATCCTAAAATACTATATTTCATCATTAATTTCTTATTTTATCATTAAGTCAATTAAACTCAACTTGATTGAATATGACCAGATTAACGTAACGTGCATTATTATTTTTCCTCAAAATATGATAGACATTTACATCAACGTTATGTTTGTTCCAGTGATCATAATAATTAACACAAATTTATTTAAAAATTTTGGTATTGTAACGTGCTTAAGCTTTTTTTTTTAAGAAGGGGTATGAAATATTCATGAATGTTACAAATGAATTATTTATATCTATAGATTACAAATCTTAGATCTACCAACCCGACAAACTGAAGCCATACTTCACTTCTCTTTAAATTATATTACATCTCAAATCAAGTAGATAATCAAGCTTTAAGTAATAAAATGTTTTATTAATTAATGAGCATTGCAATTCAATAATTAATAAGATTGGATTATTGACTACACCTATGTTTTAGGGGGAAAATAAAGAACTTTTATTTCCTTCAAACTTAGCTTTTAGATTCTTCAATTGCACTTATCTCATTACCATGCCACTCAAGAATTTGTCTTTATTATTTCTTCCGTATGGTCTATAATTACATATTAATTTCATAATTAATCAACACAATCAATTAACCCTAGGATTGCAACATACTAGATTCAATAATTGAATGGGCAAATACCTGGAAATTTCGAAAATATTGAGTCTATTGTTGTTTTCTGTGAAACGGAGTAACAAAGACACAGAGGATTGACTACTGCTATTCCAAACTCTAATTAGAAAACCTATTTAATTCTCAATGGGGCGACTGTATTTAAGGTTGGCTAGCAGTAGGGCCTCCTGTGCATTACAATACATGGGCCAAGTCTACCCATCATAGCAAGCCCATGAACACAGACCCAATGACACGTTTGAGAGAAGTACCAAGTCCAATTAGAAAAGTAATCACCGTTTTGGGCTAAATACATCAAATGCTCTAATTATCATGACATCTAATTAATCGGGGTTTGTACAAAATTATATTTATTATGCTAGTCCACAAAATTAATGATAAAATTATATCATTCTCCCACTTGGACAGCATAACCAATATCAATGA
>JANZLH020000079.1:4342912-4385141 GCA_026770325.2 Erythroxylum fimbriatum | reverse complement strand
TTCTTGCATATTTGAGAGAAGCCCACCACAGCAGAGTTATCACAATATATGGTTAGAGGTCTGGAAACACTCTCCACAAGATGAAGCTCAGAAATAAAATTCCTCAACCATATTGCCTGTCGAGTAGCTTCATAACAGGCCACATACTCTGCCTCCATAGTTGAAGTTGCTGTAAGTGTTTGTTTAACACTTTTCCAAGATACAACTCCTCCAACAAGAATAAAGATATATCCTGATGTAGATTTATGATCATCAAGGCAGCCACCATAATCAGAAACAGAATAACCTATCACCTCAATGTGGTCAGACATCCTGTAAGTGAGCATGTAATCTTTAGTACTTTGTAGATACCTCAAAAATCGTTTCACTGCTTGCCAATGACCCATACCAGGGTTGCTCAAGTATCTCCCAAGTACACCAACAACAAAGGCAATATCAGGACGTGTACTTTGAGCATACATAAGGCTGCCAACAGCAGAAGCATATAGGACCTTTTCCATCTCTGACTTATCTTTATCATTTAGGGGACATTGGTTGTTCGAAAGTTTGTCATCCTTTTAAATGGGTGCACATCAAGGATTACAAAAATAATCAATTCCAAACTAGTATTCAAATCCTTCATACTGACAATGGTACTGAATACTTGTCGTGAGTGTTGCTTTGAGTGTTGGAGGCAGTCTATAAGATCCTACGATATCTAAAAGGTACTCCAGGAAAAGGACTGTTATTCAAGAAAGGGGATCAATGAATAATTGAAATATATACTGATTCAGATTGAGCAAGTTTAGAAGAAGATAGATGATCAACCACTAGATATTGTACTAGATAACTTTTAGCATTATCAGTTTCAATGATGCTCTCTTTAATAGTCTTCTCCATTGTGTACTTGATGGTTATCAAATAAACCTTGTTAGAACGAATCCATTTATCATATTTAGCTCTATATGCAGCGAAAGTCTCAGCAGTGGGTTGTGCAGGCTAATCCTCAAGGAGAACAACATCAACATTAGAAACCACCAACAAAAAATTTCAAGGATTAAAGCCAATCCTCATAATTGGTCCCATTCAGCTTAATCAAGAAATTCAAAGCTGGAAATTGATACAAAGTAGGGAGATTTAGCAAATGTATCAATAACTAGCAAAATTGGGCAAACAACACAACTAGGTTCTCGTGCAATAGCAATCTTACCTAAGGGTCTCGAATTATAACACAGATCACCCAGAACATTAAATTATGTCCTAAAGCTAATATCGATAGGATACTGAAAACTTTAAAGACATAATTCAATGAACTAAACAAAACATTAGAAACCACATTGATAAAGACAAACCAATAGGGTAAGTGCATCATTAACATAGTATCTACTGTATGCCCAATAACAACATAACAATAGCATTTTGTAATAATTGGTCTCACGATAGACGAGCTCACAATTATACAAAGTGAATAACAATAGTTCAATAACATTCCCCAAGATTATGCCCATAAGTTCTAGTTAGCACCACAATTACAAAATTTAACCATATTAATCATATAATATAACATTATATGCATAAACTACATCCAAAATTAATTTTGGTGCATAACTACATAATATTGAGAGTACACAAGAGCCTACAAAACCAAATAACACTAGAAACAAGTACAAAAATTTTCAAGAGAAAATTTGGAGAGTACAATATATTTTTATTAATTTTAAAATTATGGAAAAATCAAAATAAAATTTCTATTATTCAAAAAATTCCAAAAACATACCATAAATTAGAACTGGGCAAATGGAGCAAGCTGGCAAAATTTGGGACAAAACAGCCAAGGGAGGACTCTGCACGTGCCTCCATGAGCCATCACCATGTGTGGGGAAAGACCAGCGGGTCGGGCTGCGTCTTCTCCACCCGGATGATTGGTATTAGGGTCATCTGACCCGAGTCGGTCCATAACTTGCTCATTTTTAATCCGTTTTCAACAAAATTGGTGTCATTAGATTCAGAATCTAACGATTTATCAAACCCCTCAATAAATTTCATTCAAAAAGCTACTGAATAGGTTGGAAAAATTCAAAAGATACGGTTTTTTTCGAAGAAAAGGAATGGTTTTCATGGTTTGTTTTCGGGTTCTGGGGTTTTAAAGAACAAACAGAATATTTAACACCAAACCGAAACAAATCAACAATAACAAAATTGATTTCACAGAAATCAACAAAGCAATTTTAAAAATTAACAAATTAACAAAAAACGAAAAAAACTAATATCGAAAATTACCCAACATTAGCAGTCACAATTAGGTTAAATCTGCTCTAATACCAATTGAAGAATAATCAATTCGAAATTACAGATTAATTTTATAATTAATCAACACAATTATTGCAACATACTAGATTCAATAATTGAATGGACAAATATATGAAAATTGCGAAAACATTGAGTCCATTGTTGTTTACTGTGAAACAGAGTGACAGAGACGCAGAGGATTGACTACTACTATTCCAAACCTGATTAGAAAACCTGTTCAGTTCTTAATGGGGCAACTGTCATATAAATCCTTTTCTCTCTAAGTTTTGGTAGGTGTACAGTAAATAACACAACTTTTATGTTTATTGTTGCAACTAATCTCATATGTCAATTTATTGTCCTTCCTTTTTTACCTTCTCGTTGATCATGAGCTTGTAGTCATGTTATTCTCTGCAAGAACACCACTTTAATTTGTATGTTAATATTGGTTGAATTGTTGTGAGGGACAAATAAATCGTTTATGAAAGAACATTTAATTATAATTTTCAATAAGATAAGAGTTCGAAAATGTGGATCATTTGGAAACAACATATCTACTAGTTAAAGATAAGATTGAGTATTACTAAACTTCTTCAAATCTCACGTCCTATTCAGATTTCTACTGAGTGTTGTTGTCGAAAAGAGAACTCAAGAAAAATGCCACATTTAACGTTAGGAGTCTTGGAATTTTAAGAATATGACATTCATGATTTTAAATAAAAATAAAAGAAAAAAAGGAGAGACATAAATCCAGATATGTAGGGGGGAACTGCGAAGGTATGAATATCTTGCATTGTCGACTTTTTTTTATCGATTATAATGAACATATGATTACGGAATTTTAATATTAAACTAATTTTTAAGTTTAGGGATCTTTACCATCACACGTTGAAACATTCAGAACATTGGAAAGCTTCCTATTATTTACCCTATTGATTGATGTCAATTAAACTTGACCATTCTTATATAAAACATTAACTTTAATTGCCAGTTAAATTATAATATTTGCGAATTACACTTATATCTACGCTTGAATTTCAAATTTCAACTGTAGTGAATTATAAACCAGAATAGGATTTATTCAAGATCAAAATTTTTAAAAAACTTTAGATTTGACTAAATAATTACGTCCAAAAGTATTCAAAACTAAGAAACAATTTCACCCTACATATCATGTAACACCGACTTAAAATTATTAATCTCATGATTGGCATAGTCCGGTCCAATTTCTTTTAATTTTTTAAATAAAAATAACATTATTTTTTGCAGAACTTCATATTTATTATAACAATGTAATAAGAAGTGACATTGGAATATATTGATCCAAATTTACAGAAGTAACAAATAGGAAAGAAAACAAAAACAAAATCGATAAAAATGAGAGAAGGGGGCTTATATTAGCAAATATAAACTCTTTTTGGCCTTTAATAAAAGGTATAATTTGCTTTGCTAAACAAGGCTTTCTATGCATTTTTCTTCCTCCTAATTCCTGTGGGGACTCCATAACACACTGGCGATGCCCCAATCAAGAAGGGAAGTGTGCAAGCTTCACGAGCCTGACTCATGAACGATCCAATTTTGGGTCTATGATCGCAATAGTTCTTAAATGAGCTACTATCAAAAGCTTCTTTATCTTCCTTCTTGCAGTGGCTACAAGCAGTACAAGAAGCTCTCGATCTTTCCTTTAACCAAGCATCAAGCACAGATCTCCCAAATCTGTCAATGTCCTTATCTGTAACCTCCCAAAGATTTCCTACTATAGCAGGAGAACCAGCCAATAGATATGATAGTGGAGTACCCTGGGGAACATAGCATCCATTTAACAACAAAGACCCGCTACTACAACCCATGAGAAGGGTAGCAGCACAACTTTTCAGCTTCTGAATCTCTTGCCGAGAAATGTATTGTGCCCCTACATTACAAGATGCCCAAAATTATATACTACTGATGCAAAAGCTAGACTGGGATAAACAACACAGAACTGATGTGGTTAATTAGCCATACCACTTCCATGACCAAAATATACAAAGAGATCATGGCTTTTCAACGCTGAAGCCAATTCTTCACCTGTAGGTGCGGATCCAGCCATACCCTGTGCGGATATATTCATAGGAGGATCATTAAAAACGCAGCTTAGTATTAGAAAACATATTTTTTCATAGACATATCTGACAAATAGTTTTGTGATAGATGCCTTGTTTCCCTTAAAAAAGAATGCTTGATTGACTCCATTCAGACAAAATGTCATTTTATAGTGGATTATAATCAAAGTTAAATACCTCAAAGTCTTGATCCTTAAACCAGCTCTCAAATTCAAGCTGCGTGCTGTTCAGATCACCGCTGGGATTCAACAAATAAAATGCATCCAATGGATCTATGAAAGGGAAGGCAGAAACTGCCCTTTCAGCCTGCTCTTGATGAAAATACCTTTTATCAAGCACCCAACAGATGCTGCCAACAGAAGGCATGCGGTAAACCTCCTGGTCTCTTAGTGTCGGTAAATTCTCCCATGGAAGCATCTACGTACAAATTCATCAGTTTAATCATCATGAACTCATTAAAGTAAACAAAAATAATAGTTCCAAGAGATCAAATGATTAAGAAACATTAGGAGTCATTCTACAACCTTGCCGATAAAGGAGGCATTTGTAGGATTTGTTTCAGACAGTAGAACCATCTAAAGTGAGAACAATATGCCAAACTATAATTTTACCATCCTCTAGTCACAATGGCTGGAGTAATAAGTGGTTCAAAACTATGCTCACGTCTGGCGCACTCCCTAAGTTGCCAATGTTGTTCATGGCTCAATATAAACACGCAGATCAGGCATGGTTCAACATTAAGAAGATGGTACTTCTACCAAGTTTTTTTTAATAAATATAACATCAACAACAATATAGTATGGAGGCACCTCCACACTAGTATATCCTATATTGCTCAAAGAAGGAGGTCCAAGAAAGGCACTTCTTGATCAAACCAAGCCCATTAATTCCCAAAACATCATTATAGTTCACGTTCAATGGAAAGCACCAGGGTCAAATGCACAACTTTTTAGATTTTCTATATTAACAAGGACACCAATAGTTTTCAACTAATCTTACATCTGAGAATCAAGGGCTATTTATAATCTCAGACTCTGTGAAGTAGCAAAAGGAGACTAGAACAATAACATTAAAATGCATCTCTTTGTTCAGTCGTATTAGGTATTGGGATTCCAATACACATTTCTTGACCTAGGAAAAAAATAGTCAAATTATTTTTTATCAACAATAAAGATTAAAAAGAAAAAGACAAGTTTTGAGTCATCATATTAATACTAGGCACAAGGCTTGTGAAAGTAGTTTCACCAGGCAATATCCTCATGTAGCTTGAATACACAATCAAGCAAAGTTAATTGCCTCAATAACATGGAGTTCAAAATTCTTTCCACTTAGACTGAATTGTTTCATCGATAAGAGTTATTCTATGATTAAGGATCAAGCCCTTTTCCTGTTTCTATATGGCTCACCAATTTTCAAAATTAGAATTTTCATAAAGTTATATTCTCGACAACATTCATTTCAAAATTCTTTCGAATTAGAATGAATTGTTTCATCAATAACCTGTGATTAAGAATCTAGACCTTTACCTGCTTTATGTGGCTCTTCAATTTCACAATAAGATTTCCTTCATTATATAATCGTTATCATACCATTAACTTAGCAATGACATTATGTGAAGATAAAAATAAAATAGAAAAACTGTACACATTGTTTTAATGTCCATAGATACAAATACCACCAAAGTTTTAAATAGTATTATTCTTTAGATTTAGCCCACATATTTATAATAGCAGGCAAATACAATATTTCATGATAAGATAATATAGTATTCTTAAAATATAAACTATTCTAGCACAAAAATATTCATATATTGCACATATAATATTATTTATATACTAAAAACTAGATCTCTATAATTTTCAACAATCTTCTCAAACTAATAAGTAGATCTCGTCCATGTGCGGCTTACATGTCACTTTTGAACTTATAAACAAAGAATTTGTAAACAAATGAAACCAAAATTTAAAACTATATAAACTTTTCTTTTCTGGTTACTTTTCTCTTTTTTCCCCCTTTTTTTGTTTTTGTTTCTTGTTGGCATAAATTTTATTGCTATTTTTCTCTGTTCTTTCTTTCTTCTTTTTTTTGCTTTCTTGTTGGCTTTCTTTTATTGCAAACAGAGACAATCAAATATCAATATTAATATGCTTTGTTCTTTTTCTCTACTTTTCTCTTTTCACTTTTACTTTCTCTTTCCTTATAATTCTTATAAACCTTAAAATCAAAGCAGAAAAAACAAAATTTAAAAAGGAACAAAAGTATTGGTGAAAAAATGACTAATGACATGGTAGAGGGGACATCTGCCCAAAAAAAAAAGATCAGTTAAAAAAGGAGAAAAGAAAGGAAAATATAACACAAAAGATATAAAATAAGGAAGGATAAGAATAGAGGCAGCAATGCTCTCGATCAAAGACCAAAAAAATAAGGTAAATAAGAAATATGCACTCTCAATGAGTTGCCAAAAAGAGATGACAAAGGTAACATTACTTTTGATATTGCAATATAGGAACACAGAACAAGGATAACTATAGAAAATAGAACCTAAACGGAGGAATAGGTATTACACCCCTTTTACTTTACATTGCTGCATAATATAGACACTACAGATTTCTATTCTAAGCATTTACAGGTGTACATGATAAGGTCCTTATTTGATTTAGTTAATTACAGTTGTACATGATATGATCACGATTTGAATTTTTTTATTTTTTTTTATTTTTTTTATTACAAGGGAAAGAAAAACAAAACGACTATCGCGTGACGCTTGGACCCCTATATAGGGGTCGATTGTACATGGTTCCATTGAGGCCTTGGGAAAGTACATCCAAAATGCTCGGTGGTGGCTCCTGAATGGAATTAGCTAACTTATTGGAATCAAATATTCACCAAGAATATCTCTCAACACTCCCCCTCGAGCTGGTCTAAAAATGTCTTGCATGCCCAACTTGTCAACTAGATCATTAAAATGCTTCTTAAGTAACCCATTTGTGAGAATATCAGCCACTTGATGAGAAGTAGGAACATATTGAATGCAGATGGTGCCATTTTCAATTTTCTCCTTAATAAAATATGTCAACTTCTATATGTTTTGTCCTGTCATGTAAGGCAGGATTATGAGCAATTGAAATTGTAGTGTTATTATCACAATATATCTTCATAGGAATAAAACTAGGAACCTTCAGCTCCTCCAGCACCCTTTTTACCAATAAAGCTTCACAAATTCCATGAGCTAAAGACCTAAACTCAACTTCAGCACTACTTCTTACAACAACCGTTTGTTTCTTACTTCACCAAGTTACCAAATTCCCTCTAGCAAATGTACAGTATCCTGAGATAGACCTTTCATCAATAGAGTTTCCTGCCCAGTCAACATCAGTGTATACTTCTACTTGGGGATTGTTCCTTTTCCAAAACATTAGGCCCTATCCAGGAGTACCTTTTAGGTATCTTAATATCCTATACACTGAATCAAAATGTTCTTGACCTGGTGAATGCATAAATTGACTTATAAACTCACAACAAATGCTATGTCAAGTCTAGGATGAGAAAAATATGTCAATCTTCCAACAAGTCTTTGAAATCGGTCTTTATCAACACCTTCAAGCTTAGCACGAGTGAGTTTGACATTAGATTGAACTAAAGTTTCTGCTAGTCTACTGCCGAGTAGTCCAATCTCATTGAGAAGATCTAGAACATACTTCGTTTGATTCACAAAGATGCCTTCCTTTAATCTAGCAAATTCCATAACTAGGAAGAACTTTAGAGGTCCTAGATCTTTAATTTCAAATTCCTAAGCCAGCTTCATCTTCAACCTCTTAAGTTCTTCAAAATCATCTCCAATCAGAATTATATCATCCACATGTACAAAAGAATAGAGAGTTTACGTTCCTTAGATCCCCTATAGAGCATGGTGTGATTTGCTTGACTTTGACAATAACCATAGCTTTTCACAACCTTCCCAAATCTGTCAAACCATGACCTTGGTGACTGCTTCAGGCCATATAAAGCTTTTCTTAGCTTGCACACCTTATTCTTCCCATAAGTTTCTTCAAATCCTGGAGGTGGGCTCATAAACACCTTCTCATCAAGGTCTCCATTTAAGAATGCATTCTTGACATCAAGTTGATGCAATGTCTAGTCAAAACTCACAACCAAAGGTAAGAGAATCCGTATAGTATTTACCTTGGCCATTAGAGCAAGCATTTCGTCAATACCATATGTAAGTGAAGCTCTTAGCAAGCAGCCTCACCTTCATATCACACTTCCATCAGTCAAGAATTTTACTGTGAACAACCAATTGCATCCTACTAGCTTTGTCCCCTTAGGTACTTCAACTAACTCCCAAGTTCCACTCTTTTCAACGGCCCCTATCTCCTCCACAATAGCTGATTTTCAATCCGGATCAACAAGTGCCTCCTAAATGTTTCTCGATACAAATAGGTTAGTAATTTTAGAAACATATGAACTATGGTTTTGTGAGAGTTTGCCGTAGGAAAGGTGATTTGACAAAGGATGATTAATGCAAGATCTTTTTCCTTTCCTAAGAGTTATAAGAAGACTAAAATCAGCAGATAAATCATCATGAACATCAGTAACAGCCAGGTCAGTAGGAAGAATGGATTGATCAGGTTCAGAGACAACAAGAGGAAGGGTAGCAGATGGGTTACCTATGCTAGATGTGTTTTCAGGTTCCTTCTCCGAGGAGTTTGAGTGGCCTTGCATTTGTATTGTTGGAGCTGATGGTTCTTTACGACTTTATTGATTTTCTCTTAGTATAAACTCGAAGCACTTTGGTATGTTCTTTAGGAACTGACTGTAGCATTTCTCCACCTGTCTTGGAATTAGTAGTGCTTGGTAGATCATGATCCATAACTACAGTAGGTAAAGATGTGACATCCCAAAAATTCCCTTCTTCACTCTGACCCTCCCCCTAAAGAAAGAATTTTTTATTTTCTAAAAACATAACATCCATTGAGACTACAATTTTCCTAGTATGTGGATTATAGCACTTGTAGCCTTTTTGGGAAGGAGCATAACCAACAAAGATACATTTTTGAGCCTTAGGATCAAGTTTTGATTGGACCTTAGATTATGTAAAAAAACAATACATCCAAAAACTTTCAAAGGTAGAGTAGAAAACAACCGATTGTTTGGAAATGATTTGTGAAACACATCAAGAGGAGAAACATAGTTTAAAACACGACCTGGCATTTTGTTGATTAAGTAAGAAGCAGTCAACACAGCCTCACCCCACAAGTATTTATAAACATTAATACAAAACATCAAGGCACGGGAAATTTCAAGTAAATGTTTATTTTCTCTCTCAGCAATTCCATTTTGTTGTGGTGTATAAACACAAGTTGTTTGATGAACAATGCCTTTATCTTTCAAAAAATTGCCAAGACTAGTTTTGAAACATTCAATACCATTATCAGAAGTATGCTAATTTTTGAGTGAAATTGTGTTTCAATCATGGTATAAAAAGTTTGAAATATTTGGGGAACTTCAAATTTTTCTCTTAATTGATACACCCAACAAAGTCTAGTGTGATCATCTATAAAAGTCACAAACCATCTTTACTAGAGATTGTGTTAACACATAAAGGCCCCCAAACATCACTATGAATCAAATAAAAAGTTTGGAAGGCTGATATGTTTGAAGTATAAAATTTTTTATGACTTTTTGATAAAATGCAATCTTCACACTAAAGTTTTGAGCAACCATCACATTTAAACAAATGAGGCATCATTTTATTGAGATATAGGAAGCTAGGATGGCCTAATCTATTATGCCGAAGCAAAATCAGTTCCTTAACAGAGGTAGAATGGATACTACTAAGGCATTGAGCTTCTTTATGCTTGGAGTCTTCCTCAACAAAGTAGTAGAGACCATCTATAATTTTAGCAGTGCCAATCATTGTCCTCGTAGTCTGGTCTTGAAACATGCAATGGGAATCAAGGAAAATGATTGAACAATTTGATTCCTAAGTAAAGATTCCTAAGTAAGTTTACAGACGGATAAAAGATTGCACCTAAGATTAGGCACATGAAGGATTGATTTAAGCAAATATGAGACAAGTGCATCAAACCTTTTCCAACAATAGGATAAAAAGACCCATCTACTGTATGGATTTTTCCATGACCAAAACAAGAATTGTAAGTATGAAATAGATGAACATGACTAGTCATATGATCAGAAGCTCCTGAATCAATGATCCAAGGAGTGGAATAGTATGGGAAAGAATAATATAGAGCTTGAGAAGAACTAAGATTATTACTTGTTTGTGCAATAGACGCATTAGGGGCACTTGTGGATTCAAATTTAGGTTTTAGCAACTTTAGGGTTTGATTAATCTGCTCTTGGTTGAATGGCCTAGTGTCCACCTTATTAGCAACAAGGTTTTTATTGAATTTACCCTCATGAGACCCTTCCAGTTGGCAAGCTTCCCATGGAGTTTCCAACAGGTTTATCGAATGTGTTTTGCCTTGTTACAATAGTCACACCATACTTATGCTTTCTCTTCAGGTTTCTTGCCACGATTGCCAACATTGCCTGTAGCCAAGGCTGAAGTTTCAATACGAGGATTGGGAAGTCATTTTCCAAGGATGACTTGACGTCTACTTTTTTCACATCTCAACTCAACAAAGACTTCTCCAATAAGAGGGAGCAGTTGTCTCTCAATGATCCTGCCTCTCACCTCATCATACTCAACATTTAAACTGATTAGGAATTTAAAGAACGTATTATCCTAAACAAATTTTCGGTAATCATTAAAATCATCAGGAGATTTCCACTCATAAACATTAAACATATCTAGATCCTCCCATGCACGTTTTAGGGAATTGAAGTCCTTGGTAACATTATCCTCACCTTGACTGATTTGACCCAATTTCAAAGTCAGCTCATATACTTGTGACTAATTTCCTAAATCACAGTACATCTGATGGACATTGTCCCATAATTCCTTGGTTGTATAATAGCACATATAATTGGACCTGATATTTGCCTCAATTGAGTTCACCAGCCATGTCATCACCATAGAGTTTTCTGCATCCCATATTGCATGTGTAGGATCATCTATAGCAAGTTCCTTCTTGTCTCCAATTAGATAGCCAATCTTGCCTCTTCCAAGAATGTACAATCATACGAATTGAGACCATCGAAGCAAATTTTCTCCATTCAGTCGTATAAGGTAACCTGAATGGAGTGGGATTTAGAGGTAGGATTACGAGTAGTAATAGCTGAGTAAGGTGGCTGGAGGATTCTATAATGTCAGACATAGTCGTCTTAGAGTGATGGCGACTAAGGTATATTCTTGTTCAGGGTGCTCTGATACCATATTAAAAATAGAACCTAAGCAGAGGAATAGGTATTACACCCCTTTCACTTTACATTGTCGCACAATATATAGACATTACAAATTTCTATCCTAGGAATTTACAGTTGTACATCATAAGGTCCTGATTTGATTTAGCTAATTACAATTGTGCATGATATGTTCACGATCTAATTTAGCTAACTTATTGGAATCAAATATAACAATAACAACATTTTCAATAGGCTTAATAAAAGACAAACATAAGTTAATAGCACTCTTAATGAGCTATCAACAAAAGGGCTCATTAAAAAAACTCATTAACGGCTAATAGATTTAAGTTCTCAAAATTGAACTCGACTTTAATATCATGTTAATTAACTTTGAGTTTAAGTGAAATTAGACATAAATAAGAAATAAAAAAGAAAATAATATAAACATACATTTAACATGGCTTACCAATAAAGCCTACATTGTTTACCAATAAAGCCTACATCCATGAGCATAAATTTATCTCACTAAACACCATTTCGCAATCAATCCTTAAGTCAATAATTTGGTGCTAATGATCACAAAATTAAACATCTCTCCAATAACCTCAATCAATCTAGAACATCATGTATTATCACTCTCGCTAATGGATCATTCACAACATTGAGTTGCATTAAGCAAATTAGTCTAACTCTTGTTGCTTTATCATCTACATTATATCTCCAATAGTTTCCCTCAACTTGCTTCAAGTTAGTAAATTTACAAATCACTTAACTGCTTTGTCAAAATCTTTCTAACAATATTCAAAACCTCAAGACCAAA
Organism: Erythroxylum fimbriatum; assembly: GCA_026770325.2. NCBI lineage: Eukaryota > Viridiplantae > Streptophyta > Magnoliopsida > Malpighiales > Erythroxylaceae > Erythroxylum > Erythroxylum fimbriatum. The sequence continues at coordinate 4,372,643 of JANZLH020000079.1, read as the reverse complement.
GTGGTACAAGACATGAATCTCAAAGCCTCCATTATTTTGGTGGGCCATCCTAGCATAGACAAATGTATACAAATCCAATAGCAATGCATCTTTCAAACCTACACATAGCATGGTGGTCAACTCATGATAGGGATGTTTGTAACACACATGTTGAAGGTGAGAAAACCTTTTTGGAGTTATGTAGTAAGGTTATCTCTCAAACTTTGTTCAAGACGAGTTAAGCCCATATGAAGAAATGTGGGGGAAAGGAGAGGATACTTGTTTTCCCAAAACATTAGCTATAGATACCTCACTTGATAGCACTTAATGGAGATATAATAGTTATTCATATCTCTCGTAAGAAAATTAAGGAAGAGACTATTTTTTAAAAAAAACCCCACATACGAAGGGAAAGGCATTCTAAACTCTCAAACTCTCTAGTAGTCTTTCTAGACAAGCCTCTAACTTGAGCATCAAAGTGGCTGAACCGAGAAGCACTCCTGACACCTTTGCCTTGTGCAAATCTACTATAGAAGGAGGCACAAGTGATCAGGGAAGGATGACAGATCATAAACATAACAAATTTTTGTAGCATCACTAGTCATGCAATATCTAAAACTAGTTGTCATTACTTTGTATCTTTCTTAGATGACTATTCATGTATAATATGAATTTTCTCAACGAAAGACTAATCTAGTTTTTTTTCTAGCTTCTGTTCTTTTTATCAAGTTATTAGTACTCCATTTAGGGTCTATATGTATTTTATGCATTATTTTTCTTTCGCATTTGTTTCCCATTTAGCATCTAATAACATTATTAATCAATGTTCTTATTCACACACTCTACAATAAAATGATGTTAATGAATAGAAGACACATCATATGAGTGAGGTAGACTATACTTTACCCCTTCATATGTATCTTCCTTTATAGTTTAAGTGATGTGATTCTTACTACTTGCTATTTAATTTATTGTATGCCATTCATTATCAAATACCCTTTTATATTTAATGAACCACATATCATCGACAATTCTTTATTTTCATGTATCCTTTTCTATCTTATTTCCTTAAGATAGTATTTACTCTACCTCCACGTGTCTTTAAATGTGTTATTATGTTCATCAATAAGTTCTAAGATAAAACTAACTAGTTGCTTTTATGTCTTTGTTGAGTTGGATTAATAATGTTTATCTTTCGACATAAATCATTTATTTGTTTACATTGATATCACCTTCGAATTTTTTACCTTACCCTCCTAGCCTCTCTTGCCCTAAGAAATGTAAGTAATTGTTGCTCCTCACTTCTCTATTCACTTTAATTTCACCTACTACACCACCTTGTTTCGATTTGCTTAACTATAGTCATCGTCCAAAATCTCTTACTATATCACTTCTCTAATGTCCTCAATATCCCAATGTTTGCAATCCAACCACCAAAAGACTTACAGATGGACTCTTCCATTATAGCGTCATCAGTAAACTTTGTTCCTAAGCTATAGTATCTCCATCCCATCTCAATTACTAATTTAGAGTAACCTATTTCTCTTCATAAAGGTAAAGGAACTTATGTCTTGCCCTTTACATAACTATCTTACTTATTCTCATTCTTCTTCTAGTTATGATGCTTCTTTATCCTTATTGTCTTCAATTTCTATTCCTAAGTTTGTTACTGAGGCCCTTCAACACCCAAGGTGTTTGTTGAACAAATTAAAAGAAGAATCGACGGCTTACTCGTTTACCAAGACTCTCATCTTATTTATATAGCAATAGAGAGCTAATTAGTAAGGAAAAGAAATCTCAAGAGATTTAGGAGATCACTAGAATCATAGATACATTAGGATTCACTTTCCTAATACTCCCCCTCATGCTAGAGCGTACATATCATAGGCTCCAAGCTTGTTACATATAGATTTCACCTGAGATCCCCTAAGAGCTTTGGTAAATAAATCAGCAAGTTGATCTTTTGACTTGACAAAAGGAGTTTTGATCAGTTCCGCTTCAAGCTTCTCTCGAATAAAGTGACAATTAATTTCGATATGTTTAGTCAATTCATGAAAGACCGGATTAGAGGCAATATGAATGACTGCTTGATTATCACACATTAACTCCATTGGAGATGGATGCTCAAAACCAAGTTCCTTAAGAAGATGCTTCAACCAAATCAACTCACATGTAATGTATGACATGGACCAGTACTTAGATTCAGCACTAGAGCAAGCAACAACTGCTTGCTTCTTGCCTTTCCATGACACCATGTTTCCTCCTATAAAAACACAATAACCTTAGGTAGACCTCCGATCGTAGGAATCTACCGAATCAACATTTGTATACCCTCGTACTTGAGTGTGTTCATGATTTTGATATAGAAGACCTTGCCCTGATGATCTTTTCAAGTATCTCAAAATTCTAACAACTGCATCCCAATTGACTAGTCCGTGGAAAACCCATAAATTGACTGGCCACACTTGTGGCAAATGCAATGTCTAGACGAGTGACAGTCAAACAGTTAAGTTTACCAACCAACCTTTTATACGTGCCTAGGTCTTCTAAAGATTCACCTTTTTCTGCATCAAGTTTGACATTTGACTCCATAGGACTATCGACTAGTTTAGTGCCTAATAAGTCGGTTTCTTCCAAAAGATCAAGAACATATTTCCTTTGGGATAAACAAATACCCAGTTTAGACCTTGCAACTTCAATACCCAAAAAATATTTTAACGAGCCTAGGTCCTTTGTCTAGAACTTGATATGCAAAAATAATTTCAAGCCTAGGTCCTTTATCATCACCTATAATAACAATGTTATCAACATAAACAATCAAAAGAATTCTGCCAGCTACAAAGTGACGATAAAATACAGAATGATCTACACCACACCATTGCAGACCAAACTCCATAACCACTGTATTTTCTTTTAGCTTGATTCTTTTAGATCATAAAGGGACTTGTTAAGACGGCACACAAGTCTAGTCTCCCCCTGAGCAACAAACCTTAGTGGTTGCTCCATGAAGATAGTCTTGTCAATGGCACCGTGAAGGAAAGCATTTTTCACATCAAATTTATAGAGGGGCCAATTATGTGTGGCTACTAATGCAATGAAAACACAAGCAGAGGTCAATTTGGCAACCAGAGAGAAAGTTTCAATGTAGACCATATGGTACACTTGTGTGTATCTCTTAGCCACCAATCGAGCTTTTAGACGTTCAACAGATCTATTAGGAGTGACCTTAATAATGAACACCCGACGACAACTAAAACCCATGTGACCATGTGAAAGATGTACTAAAACAAAACATCTAAATCGTACACTCACGTGTCGGTTTAGATGTTTTGTTTTAGGGAAGAGAAGGATGACGCAGAGAAGAAGGAGACGGTCTAAGGCAGAGAAGAAAGGTGGTGCAAAGAAGAAGGGGATGGTCTAAGGTTCAAAGTGGCTCTGATACCATGTTGAACAAATTAGAAGAAGAATTGAGGGCTTACTCGTTCACCAAGACCCTCATCTTATTTATATAGCAAAAGAGAGCTAATTACATAAGGAAAAGAAATCCTAGGAGATTTAAATCACTAGGATCATGGATACATTAGGATTCCTAAAACTTTCCTAATAGTGGCATACTATAAAAGATGAGATTACATGCTCTAGAGTTTAATGGCACTTGAAAACTTGTGTCTCTTCAAAAAAGTCTACAGTTGGCTATCATTGGATGTTACTATTAAATATCTTCAAGTGACACTACTAATTGTTAAATTTTATTTAGCTGCTAAAGGTTTCACCAAAGTTTATGGTCAAAATTATGAAAACGCAATTTCCCTAGTTTCTAAGACTACTTCTATTCATATTCTCTTTACGCCTACAGCCAAGTTATGATTGGCCTTTAGCTTAGTTGGATGTTAAAAACACCTTTTCTAATGGTGTTCTTCATGATGAGGTATACATGGAACAATCACCTAGCTTTGAATATGGCTGAAACACAACGTCACCTTAAAAAGGTAATATATGGTTTGAAGCAATCCCTTGCACTTAGTTTAGTTGTTTTAATAAGGCAATTTTGCAATATGGTCCTCATTTTGCAAAAAGTAGGCTTGGTAATAGATCGGTCCAAGTTCAAGCCTTCTTAGTTGAAGCTTGACTTGAAATAATTAATTAGGCCTGAGCCCAACCTGAATACCAATCGACATCGAAGCCCACGACCCGAGTTCAAACCTGATCAGATCTGAGCCCAAGCCTAATTATTTTCTTTTTTAATTTAAAATTGCAAAACAATGTCTTTTTCTTTTTCACTTGTTATATTCGAGCTTTGGGCTAGGCCAAGCTAGACAGTCTAAGCTCGACTTAATGCCCAAAAATTAAATGAAAAGTGCTCAAATATGATTTGAAGCCCAATTAACTTGAGCCAAGTATATTAACTTTGGATCGAGCTAGGCTGGGTCCAAACACAAATGTCATCCATATGTAAATGGTCATCCAATATTCCACCCACGCTTCTCATTCAACAGACGTGTATTGTTATTAGCATATTTAGATGATATACTAATCACTAAAGATAATTCTACACGAAAACAAGATATCAAGATGTTCCTTCAACCTAAATTTCATATCAAATATTTAGGGCCTTTACAATATTCTTTGTATAGAGGTTGCCTAATCAAAGAATGGCATATTTACATTTCAACTGGACATTCTAAGCCTAAAAGTTAGAATCTCATCCTTGTGACTTTCCTATGAATGCCAATTAGAAATTATCATCAAATGGTAATATATACTAAGACCCAAGCAGATATAGGTGGTTGGTTAGGAAACTTAACTACCTAACTATGTCTCATCTAGATGTTCTTTTTGCAAACAATGGTGTAAGTCAGATACATTATCCACAATTTTGTCATCAGAATGCAATCATTCTTACACTTTCATATATCAAGGCAAACCAAAGAAAATGTATCTGGTACAAAAATCATTGACACAGTGAGACTTCAAAACACTCCTATGTTGTTCAGGTAGTATCACACAAATAAATGCTCCCTAATTTTGTTAAAGAGTAAGAAACAAGGACTTATTTGATGATGTAAAATATCACGCTGACTTTGAAATTACAGCCAATTGCAATTAGAGCCAATTAACGCCTATAAAATTACTATCACAACAAAGCAAATTTGTAACATCTAACACAATTTTTCACGAGCAAACCAAGCACATCAAGATCACTTTTCATTTTGTTTGTGAGAAAATGTAGGGCAAATATGTGGTATCTTTTGTTTGTTCGAGTAATCAACTAGTTGATTTGTTTACCAAGTCTTTGAGAAGTACTCAAGTTAATACATTAGTAACAAGCTTGGTACATGTTATATGTATCTACTTGAGAGAGGTTTATGAATAGGGATATTATTATAATTTTTTAATCTTGTTGATATGTATATATATTAGGGCTAGGCTAATGATTAAACATTAGTCATCTTTTCTACAATCTTTATTGTAACAATACATGTATTGCATACACAATAAGATTCCCATACTAAAAACTAAATCTCCATGATCTTTAAGAACTTTCAGGTTTTATATTTTAGATGGTTACAAAGTTCCTCAATTGTGATACCTTGACAAATGAAACCCCTAATTTGTCTCCAAATAGGAACCAATCAAAGTGCAGACAAATGCTTTTGAAGCTAACCTAACTCTCACAGATATTAATCAAAACTTTATGCATCAATAAGTTAAAGAACTAAGATAAATGCAACATGGTGGAAAGGGAAGAACTATTGCCTACTACTAGTTAAAAACTATCTAAATTAAAGAGGAATGGAGAAGAAAATTTTCATATATGCTCACCTGAACTTCATCATCCAAAACCAATATTACTGGCTCCCTCTTTACAAACTCTTCCACTTCAAGCTCATTCATAGCCTCATATAACAATTGGACAGCTAGGGCTGAAGATTTTGAAAGCTTTTTTGATTCTTTAGATAACGAGCCAATTAAGCAACCCTTTTTCATGTGTAGTAGGTGTGACACACATGATTCTACCTCCAACTCATGTCTTGCACCCCCAAGTACAACCTTAAGTAAGGTTTTATTGATGTCCCTTTTGCATTTAGATTTCAAATCACACAAAAGCTTCTTATGAACCAAGTCCAACTGTCTGCATTCAGACTGTTCCCCCAAAAGTATGTATCTTAAAGAACCAAACCATGAATCTTCTATGTCCCTGTTCATCATGTAATAATCAACCTAGATAAGTTGTTAATCACTTCTAAAATCTACATTCAAGGAGTGTAGCAACTTCTACAATGACTAAAGAAGCCATGCTTTTATATAACTGCAGTACAACAATTAATTACAAGAAAACATGTTCCTAACTATGAACGTACAATAGTACTAGCTCAACATCAAAGGAAGTTTATGCAAATTCAAACAGTATTATTGGAAATCTACATATAAATTAAAGGCATGTGGTGAATACCTCAACAATTTACCAAGTTGACAATCTAGCTTCTTTCTTCGCATCCACCATAAAGTTCTATTCCTTTTAGTATCTTTCGAAGGAATGATCATTGAAGATAAGTAATTCTCCTCCAAAATAAGCTTAAATGTTGGCGCTACATCATCAACCATAGTGAAACCCCATGGACAATGCCAATGTCTATCCAAGCAATGGTTTTCAAGAACCTCACTAGAGCTAGAATTTACATCGTCATCTGAAACATCCAAAAATATTTTGAAAAATAATGCATCTATTGTAACATGTTCATAGTTCATTAATGTGTCATACATTTTCATTGTATTTTAGTTTAAGTACCTTTAGAAACTGAATTGACAGGCAAAAGCATCACAATAGGTTGCTCATTATAGCTCAAGCGAGACAACAGTAACCATGCACATACAGATGAAGAGTAGTCCAATAGTTCTTGCAATAGACGCATGTAACAACCACTTATCAAACTTATGCAAACAATCGTGGTGGAAGGGAGCGTTGAGAAAAATTTTGTCACTGATTCATTCAACTCTTGAAAAGATTTAGATGCAAGCCTGCAACACAATAAAAAGCAAGACAGTTTAGATGTTCTTTAAAGCATGGCAAGGTTCAATATAAAAATATAGCAAATGATACCTTGGTAAATCACATGATTCTGCTCTTGTTCCAATTGAAGTAGTCATATCAAAGTCCTATAAATAAAATTATCACATTCATATCACGTTAAACTGTGGAATGAAAATGGTAACAACAAGACCAGCTAGAGGCACCAAGAAGAGAATAGAAGGTTATCAAGAGAATTATGCTTCCAACTTGTTGGTTCATAATCCAACGCTTCATATGATCAAATAATAGAAACCAAAAACAAAAAGAAACAATTAGGTGAGCTCTCATACTACCAAACTGAAAAACTTCATTTACAAGGTCATTCAAGTAACCATATAGCATCTAAAAGAAGTTTCACAGTAGTGAATAACAAGTGAGCATTCATTTACACAATGGACTTGAAAGTTTCACAACTAAAGAATAAGAACAAAGCATAACACAAAATAGAAAGGAAAATAACTTATCTTCCAATTGATTTTGAGCTACATAATTATATATATAATTATGGATATATATCTTAGTATAGGAGAAAAATAAGAAACAATCTCCTAAGATAAGAATCAATCTCCTAGAATCCCACAATCTCATTGGATAGGAAACAATCTCATAAGATCCAAGGATCTAGAAAATATTAAGAGATTTATTTCCTAAAACTTATACATAGCTAACAGACAGAACACCCTCCCTCGAGCTAAGAAATAGACGTCTTTTATTCCCAAATTTAAAATAATATCATGAAAAATTGAATTGTTCAACCACTTCATTAGAACATCAACAAGTTAGCTTCCTAATAGAACATACAACATGCATACGAGCACTTCCTCCAATTTCTCCTTGAAGAAATGTCTAAAATCTCTACATGCTTCATCTTATAATGATGAATAGGGTTACAAGCAATATTGATGGCTGATGACCTATCACAATAAAGCTTCATAAGACCTTCTGTCTTAACTTTCAAGTAAGTCATCTAGAATAATTATCAACCATAACAATTGGCACAAGCCTTGAGCAAATACTTTGAACTCTAGTTCTACTAATGATCTAACCGTAACATTTTGTTTCTTGCTTCTCCAAGTCACCAAATTTTCTCCAAGGAAAGTACAATAACATGTTGATCTTTGGTCCATCATAGATCCTGCTTAGTCCATATTAGTATAGGCTTCTAAGGAAAGATGATCACTCCTTTTAAACAAAATTCTTTTCCCTGGATTACCTTTTATGTAATGCAACACTCATACGCAACTTGTAGACATGACTTTCTTAGATCATGCATGAACTAACAAGTTATGCTAATTAAGGATGCTTTGTCAAGACTAGTATAAGCAAGGTATATAAGCCTATTTATTAGCCTTTGGTACATCTTTTTATCAACAACTAATTCTTCTTTCGCTTCTCCAAGCTTATAATTTTGATCCATTGTGTAGACACTAGTTTGCACCCAATCTTTCATGTCTCCTTCAAAAGTTCAATTACATACTTCCATTAAGATATGAAAATACCTTGTAAGGAATATGCCACCTTGATACCAAGCAAGTACTTCAATTTATCAAGCTCTTTATCTCGAATTCCTTGATCAGTCATTGTTTCAATTCCCTTTTTTCTCTTTCATCATTTCTAATCACAATAATATCATCAACATACAATAAAAGTGTAATCACCTCCTGGAACCATGTTCTTGATGAAGAGAGTGTGATCTTGAAATGATATTTCTCTCACAGGAATTAGATTTGTTTCAAAAAAAAGTTAGGAAAATTCAAGTGATAGTTCTTGATACAAGAAGAAAGTTGAAAAAGGATGCATATTTGTCTTCTTGGCCAAATTGAATAGAGACCTAGATGAAGTTAGAGGTCGTATTTTAGGGAGAAATCCTCTAGCGACCATAAGAGAAGTCTTCTCAAAGGTACAGAGAGAAGAAAGACAAGTGATCTTGAAGCAAACTAGTGAAACCAGAATAGAGAATGAAGGTTCAACTCTTGTGACTCGAGGAATTGACAACGAAGCAGATAAATGTAGTGGAAAACAAAAGCCTTGGTATGACCATTGTAAAAAACCGTGGCATATCAAGGAAACTTGTTAGAATTTGAACAAGAAACCAACTAATGGGAAAAAAAATCAAGAAATGACACTAAGAAAGGGGGAGAAGTCAAAGCATTCTAAGTGAGCAATTTTGATTCTAAGGCAACAACAATCTTCAAAATCTCTTCCTTTCACTGAGGAACAAATAGAACATCTACACCAACAATAATGGCCCTTGAATATTAGATTAGGGTGCCATAGATCAGATGACCAGTATTACGCACTTTTTTTGGTCATACACTCCATGTGCAAGAAATCAAAAGGTTTGAATTGTTGATGGTTCCTTTGCTTCAGTTGCTGGAAAAAGAACATGTTTATCTCTCATTTCCCCTAAAACTCAAAGATAACCCTTCATGTTCGTAACCTATCATATAACCTCTTGTCCATGAGTAAGCTTAGTCCTGATCATAACTGTCGACTAATTTTCTGGTCTTCTGATTGTGAATTTCAAAGATTTAACCTCTGGGTAGATGACTGAAGATGCTGAACAAAATAATGACCTTTATGTTTTTCACAATGAACGAACGTTTGGAAGGCAAGACCAACAAGCTTGTTTCAACTCTATTTCAATTTCTAATAATAATGAAGTTGTGTTATGGCATTATCGACTAGGACATCCAAGTTTTCACTATTTAAAGCATATGTTTCCGAAGTTATTCATAAATAAAAATCCTTCAATATTTCAATGTGAGTCTTGTGAATTAGCAAAACATCATCGTGCAGTTTTTCCACCACAACCTTACAAAACTTCAAAACCATTTACCCTTATTCATAGTGTTGTTTGGGGGCCTTCCATATTAATGGTCATACAAGGCAGCCATAAGTATTGCCCATAACCCAGTCCTTCATGACAGGACAAAATACATTGAAATTGAAAAGCACTTCATTAAAGAAAAACTTGAAGCAAGTATAATCTATACTCCATTCATTCCAACCAAACAACAAGTTGTAGACATATTTACTAAAGGATTGTTAACACAACCATTAGAACTTCAAGTTAGCAAGTTGGGCATAATAGACATTTTTGCACCAACTTGAGGGCGAGTGTTAATAAATTAGGATAGCCGATATCTAATAGATCATGATTCCAATAAAATAGGAAAAAATCTTATCCTAGATTTAGGATAAGATAAATTAATACCTAAGTAGTTAGGGTTCTGTAGATTAGCAGACTTAGGGTTCTAAAGATTAGCAAAGATAAGTAGTTAGGATACTAATTCTATACTTGTTGTATTTTTCCTATTTAAGATGTACCAGTCAAAGAATAAATAAACAGAACTTCAATTCTAGTTTTCTTATTCAGTTGTATCAACAGGTTCAAATATGGGCTATTCAAACATAGTCATATGGTTTTTCTAGCATATGGTTTAGACATAATCAATTAGAGGGTATAATTAGTGTTGTAGAATTTGATAAAAGAATCGGATCAAGCAAAAACTTTCTTTGACTTCTCTTACACGACTAGAAGGCTTCCTATGAAGCTTCCAACATTTTTCACGAGTGTGGTGAGGTTTCTTGTGATAAGTACACCATAATCCATCACGGATTGAAGTCCTTGACTGACCAATTTTTCCTACCACTTGATCTACTCCTCTTTCCAAATTGGTGACTAATTTCTTACTATTAGCCATCATTATTGAACTATTGTTGTCTTGTGGTTCAAGCATCAGCCTTCTACTTTCTTCTCCTCGAATAAGTGCCACCACTTCATTGAAACATGGAACCTCTGGTCTGCCTAAAATTTGGATTCTCACTTGATCAATTTCTAGGTTGAATCCAACAAAGAAGGCATAGACTTTATCCTGCTTAATAAAATCCTTTAAAATAGCCACATCATCAAGGCATTTAGTTTTTATTACCTTATAGTGATCAAGTTCCTATCGTAGTGACTTCAATTGGTTGGCATATTCAGTGATAGTCTTATTCCCATGTTTTGTAGTTTTCACCTTGACTTTGTATACTTGAGTAGCGTCTCTAACTTTGGAGTAGGTTTGTTGCATAGCCTCCCAAATGTCTTTAAACGTAGCCAAGAACATGTACGTGTCACTTATTTTAGGAATCATATAATTTGATAAACAAGCCAAGACCATGGAATCTTCTTCACCCTAAGCTTCAAAATAAGGATCCCCTAGTTTTGGTCCAATACTTATGAGATGGATAATTTTTCGTTTTCCTTTCAAAATTGTATGAACAAGTTGGGACCATTTGAGATAGTTTTTTTCCAACCAATCTATTCCCCTAACTGTTGGAATCGAGCAGCCTCTTCTGACTATTCAATAGTGATATTGCTTGCTTCTTCAACTTTTGACATTTTCCTTCCTTTATAAGGAAGCTAATCCTTAGATAGTTCCAATAATAAAGGCTGGAAGAAATGCTATGTTTTAAGGGGGAACAAAGCACAATAATTAACAATGAAGGCTAAGATAAATGAGATGATAAAAAAAGGGAGGAGACAGCAATGAAGGTTGAAATGGAAGGAAAGAAATAACATGCAACAATGAAGGCTGAACTGAAAAGAGAGAAAAATAGTAACATTTTTTTCAGTAGCGTAGACTAGAAACAATATAAACCAAGGAGCCTAATTTGGCTCTAATACTATCTTAGAAAATAAGTTTTGGAAAATGAAAAACAGTTTTTAGACAAAGAGGTGTAATATGTACAATTGCTCCTACAGCAATAGCTAAAGAACCATTGGCCGCTATAATCTTCCTAATACTAGGGCATGGGGTATAGAAATGAAAAAGTGTGAGGATTTATATGGTTTATGTTTATGGCACCAGAATCAATTATCCAAGCACTGGCATAATACTTATGATGTAAAAGAATTTAGAGTTTGTAAATGAGTTAAAAGATGACAAATTAGTCAACCATAAGCTTTAAATTAGAAGAATGAAAGGTGGAAGTTGAAGTAACAACAAAGAAAACAATGGATAAAATTTAGTTTATGCTAGGTTTTCTTAGTAAATAAGTAGAGTAAGTTAGAAATGTTATCCTAGCTGAAGATATATTATCCTAGTTAAAGATATATTATCCTAGTTGTTTAAGATAATTTATCCTAGTTAAAGATATATTATCCTAGCCTATATGTCCATTAATTAAACCCTAAAATTCCAATTAATCTAAACTCAAAATTCCAACAATCTAAGCTGAAATTCAAACCTAAAATTTCATGTTCAGTAGCCTAACAACACTCAACAGCCCATATTTCCTATTTTTGCTGCTAATTGACATTTCTTCTACTTGTCCTACATTGACTTGTCTGAGGTATTCTTGCAAAAAGAAAATAAAGATTTACATGAGATAACCAAAAAACTTGCTCCAAAAGGCTTCTTAAGAGATCTCTATATATTCCTCACTCTTTCCAATCTCCTCACTATCAAAAACTCCTTTATTTGAACCGTCATTTTTTTGGCCATAAGGGAAAAAAAAAATAAGGTCCTAAGAAAAATGCAGTAATGAGGATTGCTTGAGGAAGATTCCTAAGAAAAAAACCCTAGGACTTTAATACCATGAAAAGAAATAGAAAACGAAACATGGTTATAGATATCTTAGTACCAGAGAAAAATAGGATAGAAATCAATCTACTAGCATTCCACAATCTCCTAGATAGGAAACAATATCCTAAGATCCCAATATTTTTGGAATATTAAGAAATTCAATTTCCTAAAACCTATATATAACTTGACAAAACAATTGGGCTACATCAATTACATAAAAGAGTTTAGCAATGTTAAACTAAAATTTTGGAGCCCTATTTAAATTTGTTTGTAGGGGCATTTTCTCACCGATACAAGCTAATACTAGGAAGGTTAAGGCTTAAGGAACAAATTTGACAACCAATTGAAGATCACAAAATCTTGCTTTCCAAGGTTATAGTTTGTTGTTGCTTATAGTAAGTGGAGAATAATTTAGTTGATAGACATAAAATTGATGGATATTGTTCCCCTTTTATGACATATTTTTCTTTATCTTCTCAATCTCCTATTCCCTTCCCAACATTTTATTTTTCTTGCACCCTTAATTTCACTTGACCAAAAATTTTAATTTGGTATAATGAATAATAGCAGTTAGTGTGACACTAATCACATTATTGTTCACATGAATAGTGACAACAAAGAATTCATACATTTTACTTTGCACTAAGTTTTCCTTATTAGATAAGTAAAGATAAGTTAGCTATCTTGTCCTAATCTACTTAGGATTCAAGCTTATTTAAGAATTAAAAAATCCTTGTTAAAGTGAAATTCAATTCTACTTTGGAAATCTTACTTGATATCCCTTGTACTAGAAGGATAAGAGTTCTAATGATTCTTCTATATATATATGTTGAAGATTTAGTATAATTATGTTATGGATCCTATCTAGCAAATATCTTATTTTGGAATATTGAGGTTCACTTGTATTACCATAATATTATAAATAAAGGACTAAAGCCTAATGAACAATAAATCATTCCATTTTCTCCTTTTTCTCTTTACATGGTATCAAAGCCAAACAAACCCTAAAAAGCAAAATAAGGAAGGACTTTTTTAGGGCATGAACAACACCCACTACTCATGTATGATGGTCAATTCTTATGTGAAACTGTTCATGGAGTGTCTTAAACCAACGCGAAGAGTCTTCCTTTGTTTGTGGTAATAAATATTTCACTTCATTTCACTCAAAGATTTTTGTTTTGAGTCGATGGAGTCATATTATCAATTTCACTTGTGAATATTGGAGAACTCCACTTTTATGCCTCTTCCTTCGAATCTACTTTGTAAGTGGCAATTCAAACAAGTGAGTCTCGACAGAATTCTTCCAAGGGTGAAGAGCTCTATAAAGTTTGTGAGTGTGTATTGATGGAACTCTTCTAAAGGTGAAGAGTAGTATAATGATTGTTTCTAAGGGTAAAGAGTTGTACATTGAAAATTGAATGTCTCAACCATAGATTGGAAAGAATTATAAGTTCATGGTAAAAATGATATGTAACAAGTTGAAACATTTGTGCTTCAATTTGAGGAGTATTAAATTTAGTATAATTATTTTATTGATCCAATATAGGAAGTATACTATATCAGGATATTTGGGTTAACTTGTATTGCCTACTATTATAGAAAGAGAGTTAAAACTTAATCAATAGTATGTCATTCTATTCCTTCCTTGTCTCTTCTACATATTCATTCACCCTTTCACTGAAGGGAAGGCAGTTTTTTTCTCTACAAATTTTGAGTTATCAAAGGGTGATTCTTAGTTTCTTGATCCTGGAAACAATTCCTAAAACTATCCGTTGTTTTTCTCTCTTTATTATTCTCTATAATTCTAAGATGAATTTCCAGCAACCTACACTAAAATTTTAAACCTAAATTCAAACTCCAGGCAATCATAAACAATCCAGCAGCCTATATTTCTTTGGCTTGTGCGACTTTTATTGACTAGTTGACATATCTTCTATTCATCTACATCAAGATCTCTTGAGCCAACATGAAGATCTCTCTTCTCTCACTATAAAGATTGCATACCATTGTTGAAAGAAACCTTAATTTATGATTCATTAGAAAAGACACAGAGGATACAACAAAACTTCCCAAAGCAACTTAAAATTTAGGTGAAAATGAAATCATACTTCAAATCCAAAACATAATATATGAAGTTGACTCATTCACCAATGTAACCCATTGCACACCATATAAAAAAATCTAGAGTCCAGGAAGTGCAAACTCTGCAAAGTATATTTATGAAGAACATTCCCGTAGAAGGAAAAGAAAAAAATCAGAACTAGCTAGCAATAAGAATTATAATCCACTGAACTTTCATTTTTATGACTATTCAACAATATTTTGATTCCACACATTCCCAATATTCTCTTCATTCTTGACTTAGTTTTCTCTGTCACATTGATGTATCAAAAGTATATTTAAGTGAATTGCTCATACAAGCACCAAAAACTTGCCACAAAGTCTTGACAAAGTGATTTTAATGGATTTTACAGACCAGTTAGGAACACTAAATCTTTTCTATAAAGATAAGGACCATCTTCACTTCACCGGTCTGAAAATATTAGACTCTCTCACTTGGCCTTTAAAAACTTGTTTAAAAGTAACCATGTGCGCAAATAGCGCTAGGTTTTTAAGACCTTGCCCATGCACCAACTTTCAGTACCTAACCAGATTGAATGCCACACAATACATTAAACAGAAGCAAAGTTCATAATTCTCTGGCAGCCACACAACAGTACTAAAAAATAAATTCTTAGGTATACTCTTGTAAACTGATTGCAACTAAGGAAAGGTTAATTGTCATTTTGCACATGTACCTGGCCGTGCATAAAGCCTTCACTTTTACACTTGCTTGCCACATTTAAAAAGAACTGGTAACTGATATGTGTTCCAAGTGAAGCTTGATGAAAATACGAAGCCCAGTGACTTTCAGTGAGGGTCTTGTACGAGGTGGACAAAGAAAATAGATTACTTGATGAAGAAAGTATATAAATGACAGAAAGCAACCTGGAAACCTGCCAAACATCATAAGAGGCCAAGAATGTTTCATAACCTGATGATCATGGATCGAAAACCAAGGGATTTCAAAACCACTCTTAATTGGAAAGATTTATAAATAACAGGAGTTCAAAAATATTAGCAACGTTTCATGCATTTCATGTTTACTGGAGATCAGTTTAAAAATTTTTAATTTAGCCATATCCATGTATATGCCCATTTTCATTGCTATCTGACACCAACTAGATGATTATTTGTACGATGGAAAATAGTAATGCAGTCAATTTTGTGTAAAAGTGGGAAGAGCCATCTAAGTTCACTAGCATACAATCTACAATTGCAAAAGCCAAATACAACAAAATGCATGAAACTTGACCAGGTCAAATTATCAATTATTCATACAGCAT
Source organism: Erythroxylum fimbriatum (assembly GCA_026770325.2). Taxonomy (NCBI): domain Eukaryota; kingdom Viridiplantae; phylum Streptophyta; class Magnoliopsida; order Malpighiales; family Erythroxylaceae; genus Erythroxylum; species Erythroxylum fimbriatum. The sequence goes on along the minus strand of JANZLH020000079.1, from coordinate 4,356,633 downwards.
TAAGTCTCCAGTTTCATCAAAACAAAAAACCAGATACCCCCGTTGCCCTATCACATAGAATTAAAACATTAAAATCCTACAAGAAATTCATGTGGTGTTTAGCACACAGCATAGCAACACTGCTAAGTCTGCCTTCTTAACCTGTTTAGTTTAGTCAGGTTTTGCAATAAAAACCAAATGAGTTTCAACTATGCTTGTTTGGAACATCGGAAGCTGATCTAATCAAGATCATTCCGGAACCATTAAATTAAGCTTATAGTATGCTGGTTTTATGCTCTAAATACATAAGTTCCACCTAGCCACAATGATTAAATCAATACTACAGTTGTCTTACAGTAATCTGATCTTAGTTTTACTATAAGACATAGATATGGCAAAAAATCAACTTTTATCATAGAAAACATTTCATGGCTGAACCAATCTGAGCATAACCACAATCTGCAATTCGGCTAATATAACATTATTTGATGCAGAGGACAACAAATAGAGAAGTATCAAACAGATCGTTTTGACACACCATTGCAGTTTAGACTCAAAATCCAGATAAAACAATATCAACTAATAAACATTTGTATTAACAGTAATAGGGTGATTAGTGCATTGAATCCTCTCTAGTAACATCATCAAACTGAACTACTTAGGATAAGAAAACTTTCACTGATAGGCATAGGACTAATGAATATACTCATAACACATGCATCTATACACATTAAACAGAGATTAAAGCCTTACAAAAACAAAGTTATTTCTAATCTAAGTATTTAAATTCCAAGACATAATAAAGGGGCTAGTGTTTAAAAAGGAAAATTAAAAGGGTGAACGAATATTATTGGAGTAAAGGACGAAGAAAAATGTGAAAACAAAAACCAAAGACCGCATTTTGTAAACAAGACCAATAGGAGTTCACCTTCTGAAATAGGATAGGAATCTCACGGGAAAGTACAAATGCTAGCATCAACCAGGAAACTATTTTTGGTACTTGAACATCTGAGAGATCACAGCACCCTTTCCTGGTTCAAAACAAATTAGGGGATAATCATCCAATTATGATTAGTCTATAATGCAGATAAGTACTCTGAACATTAGAACATTATGACCAATTAGCAGGAAAATTATTTGCAAAATGGCAAAATGACTGGCATGCCTGGAACCCATAAGTATAAAAAAGGATGGATAATTGGCATAGTACCTCATGTCCTTGGAACAATTAAACTTCAAACAGAACCAAGAGATGTTGTAAAGTATCGCTGCCCGCTCAACACAGAATGCATCCCCTTCAATTTCTTTTGCAACATAATCAAGCAAAAGCGTAGGAACAGGAGTGTGTGTACTGAATGTGTTTTGGCTGGCTATAGCAGAGATGCTATGCAAAATAACTTCATGTGTTCTATGAACTTGAAGATGAGATCCCAGACATTTTCCTAAAAATTATGGGAAAGGAAACAGGGAACAGTTTGACAAAAACTCAATTGTAGGAAAATGTAAAAGCGGACATAATGAACCAAGAAAAGGGGCATACATAAGTACAAGAACATACAAACATATCCATAATTGAGATATAATTTTCTCTTTGACATAAAAAACCCAAAAAGGAAAGGCAGGATTTATTTATACCTTTGATATCCAAATTGATCAATTCCAATTGTCATGTCAATCATTTAAAAAATGTAAAATCAAAGAAATTGGATATTTCTCAACTTTTGTGACTTCAAAGACCTACATATAAACATGAAAAGCCCGTCTAACTATAACAGTGGGGCAATACAATATTCCATAATAAGATTAAAGACCATTCTTAAATAGTACCTATTATTATGACAAGCACAAAATATTACAATCTTGGATATATAATAATATTATAATACTAAATACTAAATCTTCATTATCTTTCTGTTTAAGATTCTATTATCATGCCACAAACTCCATAAATGAAAATAACAAGACTCAACCTTGTGAAAGTAAAATGAGCAAGACAAAGTAGAAGGAAGGAGGAACACAAATTATGTGGTTTGATGGTAATTCCTACATCGCCAAGAGTGCTAAAGTGTCTGTGATTAATTTGATTTAATTTATTTGTTTAGGCATATAAATAATAATATTTTTTAATTATCTAACTTATTTGAACATAGGATACACGAAATATTTAACTACAGAACACACTTGATAATAATATCAAATATCCAACTATTAAGATCTTCAAAACTCCATCTAATATTGGTGAGTGAATACTTTTTTATTTTCAACTTAAATATGAATTCTTGGGACTACAATAGCTAGGAAACCAAAGATAACCAACCAAAAACAACAAATAAAGATGAAATTTTTCTTCTTCTTTTTGGCTACAATTGTTCCAAAAAATGGCCGCCTTTAACCAAAAAATAGTTGACAAAGAAGCTAAACTAAGGAAACGCAACCTCCAATGATACTAAAGGGCAAGACAAGACTAGCCACTAGACAAACAAAAGATCTAGCAAACTTAAAAGAACTAAGATCACTTTGTGATTCTTTAGTCTGACAAAGACAAAAGTAAAAGCTTGGGGAAGATCAACAAGCCGAAAAAGCTCAACAAGCCAAAAAAGCATGAAGATGATAAGAATAGTCAATGATCTCCTATGAACGCAATTCAACAAGCATGGAGAAGATGTTAACAAGGTATGATGAGTAGAGAAGTCTCACAATGAGAATGAGTAAGCGAAGGAGAGGAGTGAGATGGAGAAGATGCTCACAACACATAGATTCCATCAACAACGGCAATTGTTTAGATCATGAACAAAATGCAGTAACTTACAATAGATTCCAAAATGTAATGGTGGTTGCCTAGTGAAAAACTAAGTTAGGTTTTGGCATTCGACAATAAGTTTCAAGAGTAGAGGCAATTATTTCAATTCAAAAACTAATTTAGCCTTTTGGGTTTGATGTAATTTGAAAGTAAAATAAACGAGGAATAAAAGTAAAGAGGACTAAATAAGCTATATGGTTCAACTATAAGGCCTGTATGAACAAACACAAAGACTAGAGGGGTGTTAGGCTATGTGCAACTAATGAAGTTAAGAAATCTTCTATAATAATAGATATCATAAAGCAACACTAACATTCATAAGAAAAATACCTCAACTATTACATTATTATGATCCATAGAGTAATCCTATATTCGATATACATGATAATAATGCTAAATTGTGAATACACATACTTTAAAATCTTCAATAACCATAAGAGTGTCAAATGGAAGCATGCAAGTCCCTTGACTAAGCTTAAGGCTTTTACTTGGCTTAAACTATCAAGAATACAATTATCATTGAGCTTCCAAATGGTTTGCAAAGGTTTGAATAGATTTGGAGTTCAATATGCTTCGAGATCTAAAGATAATAAATATACTTTCCAATAATAATGCAAAGGAAGTGTTCAACACTAGAAGCATATATTCTTTATAAGATTTTCCTCTTTAATTGAATTATATAAAAGTTCAAGGGTCTTCCCCTCAAGCTAATGGTACAAATTTATATGAATCGCAACAAACTTCTCCTTAAGGAATTTACCAAGCATCACACGTTTTGTACCCTGATAACAAGAATAATTGTACATACTAGCCCTCTAGTGAACTTCAGTAACTTTTTTATCCGCTCTAAATCATAGTGTTGCCACTGGGGAAAAAAAATCAAATGAGTAGAGAAACGCAGAAGCAAAAATGTATATCACAAAAAAGGATATCACACATTGATACCCCATGTGACATAGGTGTTATTTCACACGACATATATTTAGTTTGAAAATGTCTACGATTAGTAGCCTACAACATAATTTTGTAAAGTCTTTAGTACAACCTCCCAATCCAAAAAAAAAAATAATGTTAATAATATTCGTCAAAATTATAGTTACATTGGTGGTAAAATTTTACGAATAGTTCTGCATTATCAAATCAGATGGCCTCCCAAAACTAAATCCACAGTATAAAGACCTTATTTAAAATGTCAATATGACAATACCATAGATTTATTGAAAAAAAAATTTAAAAGAAGAAAGAACAAAGAATGAATGTTCATACTAGGCAATTGAGAAATTAAGTAGTAACCAATTTGAAGGTCCTTTTATAAGGAAATCCAACCATCTTTCCTATATTTCCAATCAAAAGTACCTGTAGATTATTTTTCCCCACAAAAATAAACTTCAAGGGCAATATGCGACATCACTTCTTTTCAAGCTTAGAAGAAAATAAAAGATTCAAGGGTTTGTTTTCAATGCTCCAGCATTTTTAAGGTGTCTTTCAATACTTGAAGTAAGACAATATAAAATTACAACCATACCTTTTGAAAGGAGAACTCTAACCGCAAGTCGCCTGCGAGCAAACTCCCACTTCAATTGTAAAAGATTGCTCATAGATTCAGATTCCTTAACTTCCATAGCCAAACACAGCCAACATTTCATTTTATTGCAAATACATTTACTTTGACCCTCTAAATCAACCATGCAACTTTTTACTTCCAAGAGTGACTGTCTATGTCCAACACAATCAGCTGCACATGTATCACTCCCTTCCAACTGTTTTGAAGGGCAAACTTGCAGATCTACCTTATTATTTATGTTACTTCGGGAACGATATTTTAAGCGAGTTAATCTTCCAGTAGGCTCAATTGTAGAAGACTGGTCCTCTGGTAGAGGTTTCATCACATTTTTGGATTTTCTACACCTTCTGGATTCCTTCTTTGCCTTTGCGCCTTCCACTGCATTTGAATGAGTTTTGGCATTGCAAACAGTACCATCATCAACTATGTCAGGACAACTAACAGAATTCTTCCACTCAGATTGATTTAACTTGTCCAAAGATTTGTCGTAGAAACTCTCAGCAAGAGTTAGCCTCTCTATTGGAGCATGCTCTTTTGCACTGAAACTTCGGTACAAATCCCCAATTTGCAGATCAATGGTGACTTCCAGCATTAACTTGCACTTCAAGCAAGAAAAACTGCAGCTATTGATCAATTTCTGTTTGGCATCCTGAAGTTCCTTTTCTGAAAGATCCCAAGATCCTTTCTTATGGTACAATTTTCCTAGCATTTAACCAGTGTTCTGTGAGATAAAAACACCATAAACCTCTAACAAAATATTCATTACAATTCTAAAAGCAGACACCAAAAGTGTGACCTTAGTATTTCTTACCTAAAACAGATGAAAAAGATACTATAAACAGTGGTAGGCTTTGTGAAAAAGAGATCTCTTTTCCCCAGAGTAACAAAGTTTCAGCCTCAGCTCCATTTCCAATTATCTCATGGATTGTCCCAACCTGCATATACAATAAATGGCTTAATAATTTCACCAGCACTATGAAAACGGGATCTGCATAAAGTTTCTATATCAAAGTATTATCAGTCAAAGATGAAACAACCTGAAGAGTACTTTCAAGGTAAGATTGAAGTATTTTCCATGGACTGAGATAGCATGCTTCCATATCCCTTGACAAGTATTGAAAGGACCAAGTTTCACTAGCAACTGAATTGCGGACTTGAAAATTTTTAATACAGTAGCTTAACTTTTGGTTGTGTTCCCCTGCGTCAGAGTATTTCTCAACTTTTGGCTCAACAGAATATGTACAATGCTCTTGAAAGAGTTTAGTACGCAATTGATGGGCTTCTTTTGCATACGTAAGAGCCTAGAGAAACACAAAACAATATTAAATTGTAGGAAATATGCGGCCACAAGGAAGACCCAAGTGTATACAAGTTAACAGAGCCAACAAAGAATTGTCACACTCCACAGAAAGTTTTTAACTCCAGCCTATCATTTGTCCACTATCATACAAACAATAGGGAGCTGAACACCTTATTTCCAATGGAATGTGTGTACTTTATTAATGTGATGCACTTCTTCTCAATAACAACACAATGTGAATGAGTTAATGCCAGATACACTTAAATGGTTCAGTACTGAAACTCTTGGCTTCAGACAAAGTTAAACCTTAGCCTATAACAAAACCTGGAAATGACTGGTTACCTCAACTAAGTGGCCTGTTGCAACTAGTCTTTCACATAAATCATAAAAAAGACATCCAGCAGAAAAAACTGAATGACTGTTCACAGGAACCTGCAAAATAAGAAGCATAAAGCAATTGATGATCATGTATCAACCAACAGAATAGGAAAAAAGAACTGCAACAAGTTCCTAAATGGATCTTACTCTTGAAAGGAGTTCAAAAGCAGCCTTTCTAACATCATTAACAGAAATAGAGGCTTGAAATGAAGTTTCATGCTTGTAAGAGTCACAAAGAAAGTTTGGAGATAAATAGGAAAAATTTTGTTGCAAGCCAACTCGAGAAGGCAGAGATTCCTTCAGACAATGCATCCAGAACTCAACAGATTTACATGTTTCTCCATAAACCTCTGTCAGGTTAAATATAAATCCTTCATTTATAGGTGAAAGGCAAAGGGCATGACTAAGTCTTCTACTCTCCCACAGAGTGGACAAGCACTTCTCTGCTGGCAAATTCTTCCAAATGAATAATCTAATCAACAATGCACATGCTTTGTGATGGAGTTCCATGAAACCCTGCAGACAAAGTATACCATACTTAAGCTTCAAACTTTTATTGATTCAGAATCAAAAGAACCTTTTAGATCATATATATACCTTCAATGACAACAAATCTAATATATTAAACAGCATTAGCATCACAGTATCAGATGATATACTGATCTCTCCAGATGGCAGGCTATAATCTGAACTCGGAATGCCCAACCATATCTTTAGTGCAGATTCAATATCTTGAAAGATTTGCTGCTGAAGAAAGGACAGAAGGTAATCGCAAAAGCCACCTTGTGAATTATCTAATAAAATATTGATATACATAGACAAGTGATTTAATTCTAAGCAGGTGCATTATGACTGACACCTTTAAGTTTGGTTCAGCTTCCTGGATACACAGTGCACGCAATGAATATGCCATAGCTAATTGATGACTTGCTGGAGTTCCATGATCTGATGCTTCAACTTTCTGTTCCAAGGACTATTTGAGGTTAAAAACATGCCAACTATTCATGACTCAGAGCATTTATAGTTAATATTCAATAAAAAGCCACAGGAGGGAATAAAGGCACTGCATAACTGAAGAACTCACAATTGTGGATATTGCCTCTGACAAACAGTGAACACAGTCCCCTAGACATTCAAATCCACAGGCCCTTAATGCCCACGCTTTTCTAATCAAAATCATTGATTTCTGTAAAGAAGTATCTTTAGTAACATACACATCTTGCAATAAGCTATCCACTATTTTCAATCGCATCTTCCGACAAAGTGCCGGATAAATAGCATCCATTTCCTCATAAGCAAGAAGTTCCTGTACAAGATTCAAATTTGAAAGTTGGAAATTATGATTAACATAAGTAGTTAAATTCTATGAATACTACCAAAAGTACAAATAACATAGAAAAAGTATAAAAACTCAAACCAGTGAGAAAAAACCTGTTCTAGAATTTTGCCGAGTGTCCTCTTTGACATATTTTTTGAGGAGAGCAAATTATATAAAGTTTGAACAATATAATTGCTGTCCATATTTTGGCTCAGCTTACATCCTATCTGAAAAAAATAAATAATAATCAAACTTCTGAAACAATAAACATAATCAAAACAGTTACAGGCTTACTGATGCTACCTTAACCCATTGTTTCACCAAGGGCACCGGACCAGGCAACTTTCTGTGCAGATCTTCCGAAACAGACCAACTTTCTAGACTGTTTACAGTTACCTTTTTCACCTTACAACTACCACATTGATTAAGAACATCCAACAGAAAGGCAGTTCGAGTGCATGCCTCAGTGGCAAATTCTAGAATAGCATCTTCTGAAGGATCATCACAAGAACCTTGCACAAACATCTTACAAAGACGTATCAAACATGTCCACGATGCTCTGCAGCATAGTTTTAATGGCTTTGTAGCCTGCAACCTCAACCATCAAGGAGAATTCTGAATATAGGAATTATATAATTCGAAACAAGCAAGTTTTAGGTTGATGAGTGAATAGGAACCTAAATGCATGTAAACATGTGTAACAATTAGCTCTTAGCTATAAGAATATTTGCCCCTTCATGGATGCAAATGATTGAATGGGAATTACATTACTCCTCTCTTGGAATGCTCAAAAAGACCACTTCTCGATGATTTATCTAATCAGAATATCATCAATGACATCTAATAATCAATGTTCAACCAGCCACGTATGAGGAAAATACATGATTACATTTTCCAGCAATCAATACATAAATCTGAACTTGGTGGAAATTCCGAACCCATCATTTTAAGACACTTGATCTCTTGACATATATAAAAATGTCTCTCAAATTTATATTCTTGTCTGGTATCACAGGATTCTCAGCAAAAACAATTGAATAGTTTAGCTATGTTGGTAAGTTTCTTAGATCAGTTGTAGCATGGACATATGCAGACAACATTTTGTGGATTTTATGAGACGACTTAATTCACATCCTATGTTTCCAAAAGGAACCAAGTATGAAAGTATTGAAGCTAATGGAGTGAACTAAAATCAAGTCCCTTTAGTTGTTCCTAACTACACTTGAAAAATTGCATTACCTACCCCCAAAAATAGCAGAAACTTTTACACATTTTTAACAGCTGAATCCAATATGGAAATGTAACCATTTATGCGCTTCTGCTTTTTGAAAAATTCCCTTCATGTGACCACAAGTCCATGCTGCAGATATTATATTTTCCTTTTTCTCTTTTTTTTCCTTGATTAAATGGGGAAAATCAATTTTCAAAATTTATCAGTTGCATCCATTGGTTCAAAGGGCAGTAAGTTGTAAACATCATATGCCTCACATTAGAAACAGAATCCCTTGAAATTGAAAATACCTCATTCACTTGCTTATTTCTGTAAAGAAGTACACCAACATTGTAAAGAGAAGCGAAAACATATTTCAGACCCTGCGGGTGAACCCAATCACTGCCGATGATCTGTTTAATAAGATGAATGCTCTTCTGAAACAACAATGGCCAGAAGAATATTGAAACTTTAGAAATATAAGCACAAGTGAATATCAAAACGTGATGAACAAAATCAAGAATACACATTGGATTAAATATTTATTGCTCAATGTTTTATATAAAAAAGTTGACCTTCAATTTGAGCTTTGTTCTAATTGAGAGAATTAAGGCAGCAACAGCTACATTAAGAAATATCTTAATCTCGTCAACTTTGTCCACATCACCTTGAGGCTTGTCGCTGCAAAAAAGCAAATTCACGCCACAATTGACCAAATACTTAGTTTTACTAGGAAACAAAAGAAGAAATTGAAAGAAAAACATAAATCCTTATTATATCATTTGGGAGAAAAAAAAGTATATTGGAAGATGCACCACCTTGTAACTCGTTTAGGGCATCATATTGCTTTTAATAACAAGAAAGTTAATAAAATGAATTATATAATTATATATCATAATTTTATATTAAGATGTTTTAAATTAAAACAAAGAAAAGATGTAGAAAGTTAAGACTTCCTTACCAGTAAAGTAAAAGATAAGTGTGCCCAAACTGATGAAATGCTTCCAGGACACTCTGAAGCATGCTACATTCAGTAACATCATTTTCAGTAATTATCTCTTTTTTCCCCGAGTTCACCAGGTCAGCAAGAGGTTGACACAAGAACTTCAATACACTTGAGTAAGCCAAAAGATAGGCGTGTCTATCTCCTTGGATGCAACTCCCAAAATGTAAGCCTGACTGCAGACATACAAAATCATCAGAATCCTGAAGTTTAGCACAACAGGGCAGGGCCTACAGGTATTTTTGCAACTTACATCAAAAAAACTTTTCAACAAACCAAGCGAAGCTGCCAAATTGCTCAGCTTCGCCTGACCACCAGACAAAGTCTTAACTGCATCTTTCAAGTCTTTACACATCGAAGCATCAGTGAGACTGGTGTTGACAACAAAATCACTTAAAACTAATCCAGTAGCATAAAGCCTGATAATCGTATCCAAGGGGGTCATATCCTGGCATAAGAATTTCATTGCTAATGAGATTGATAACTTTGTCCACTTACAAGATTTAAATTTCAGAAAGTAACTACAGTGGCAAGTAAATCACCAAAACAAGTTACCTGAAAAAACTCATCAGCTAACTTCGCCAGACATTCTGCAAAGGTACTACAAAAAACTGTACTTGCAGTTCGACATTTATTTGCACAGTAAGAGACAAGATCGACAAACTCTATTGCCCATATTTGTGTTTCAATCTGTTAAAACAATGAGCTGCTTACATCATCAGCACACACAATTTAGTTACACAGAAAACAAGATATCACCTGAAAATGCACCTCTAAAAAATCTTAGAACCAGCCAAAAGTACAGGTTAAAGGGTCTGAAGTGGGTTGTTGACCATATTTTGAGCTTCAGAAACACTTCAGAAGAATTGCAACCAGAAGGGAGCTCAATCATGAACAAAACATAATACCCATTGGTAGCACAAAGTGCATAGAGACAACCAAATTATTCATGGGTTTGATTTCCTTCTTCTTAGTAACCGTACTTCTAATACTACATCATGCTTCATGATTGCCAATATTATCTGTTATTCATGATAAAAAAAGGGAAGGGTAAAAGGAAAGACATAGTTCTAATGAGCGCCTTAATATGAAACTATTACAAAGAATTAGGAAAAGAAAATATTAAAGTTTAAACCCGGGCATCATAAATTTACTGCCCAATTGAAATGCAGCTTCACCCCTAATTATTTTTGGCACATTGGAAAGCACAATATTATAAAGTTGAACTTAGCTGGAAGAAAGATTATTACCTCACAATTATGGGGAAAAGAGTGCAAATTGGATTTTAATATGTGAATGATGATTGAAGGCTCATCATTTTGAATCGAGAACAAAGAGGAACATAACCGGCGAGCAAACTGCAAGAAGAAGCATTTTGATGATGCATAAAGGGTATGAAATCTGTCACCCTATAATCAAGAATAGCAATCACCTTATAGGTTTGATCTCTCAAGGAAGAATTCGAATACTCTCGTAAGGTTACCGCACATAAATCACGCATTATATCCCCCTTGGAATTCATTGGTCCCCCAACCAAAGAAAGAGAGCACTTGGCTAAGTACGTTACAAGCATCCTTTGGAACTTCTCATATGCACTGGCGTCTAGCACCCTAAAACAAATTATTCATGTTAAGTACACCAATTAGTAAAAATGATTTGAGTATAATTATTAGTAATCAATGTACCTGAACCAGGGTTGAACCTCCTCTACCAATATAACAAGTCTCCTGCAGTCATCCTCCTCAACATGCTTACTCTGCACCAACAACGCAGTGCATTTCACGATGGCCACCACAATCTCCACCATTAAACCAGCGAGCTCGGCATCACTGGTGGCCGGTGAAAATGTAGAAGAATCAAGAGCCCTGAGCTTGTCCAAAACTCGAAGCGCCTCCTCTAGGGCCTGAGGATGGAATCCCCAAGCCTGCAAGCAATAAACCAGCCTGAGGGTCTGAAAATAAAGGGTGTAGGGTTTGCAAGACAGCTGGGAAGAGATGAGGTCCAAGCAAGACAAGCAAAGCCTGTAGACATCGAACAATTCAAGGGCAAGTTTGGAAGAATGGGGTGGTAATTTGGATGGATCAGATAAGCGTTTGGGTAAAATGGAGAGAGAACGGTTGAGGAAGGGAAGGAATTGTTTGGCCAAAGAGCGGATTTGAGATTGGGATTGAGACTGAGAGGCTTTGAAATTGACAAGGTAGTCGGAGAAGAGACAGAAAATAGGGGTAGAAGTGGTGGACTCAAGTTTCGAAATCAGAACGGCTGCTGTTTCGCTCTGGGTTTGAGGCGCCATCAATTTTGAGGATACCCAAAATGAGAAACACTGCAGAAACAATTGAACATGACAGTGAGACTAAAAACTATCATGCTTTACACCTAAAACTTCTGTTTGTTTATACAAGGTCATCACAGTAGAGTAATCTCCCATTCTCACAATGGCAGTAAATATAGTTGAGGCATCATTCATATTAATGCACTTCTGTCTCAAGAATTCATCAAACCAATTTCCTCTTCGGACTAAAATATCAGCTATGTCACAACTCCAAGGTAACAGACAAACACAATTGAAAGACTATACTTCTATGTATCATCTCAAAATTGTTTCAGAGCTATTTCTATCAACACCATACATAAGTTACGATTAGGACTAAAGCTGATAGCTTTATGAAAATTCCAGAGAAAATAGAACAAAAATTGCGATGGGCAGCAGCAAAATGGAGCCCTAACATCCAGGTGAACTAATCAATTGGGTTTGAATAAGAAAAAGAATTTGATGGTCGACAATGAGAGTGAAGCCGAGGTTTTCCAGCTTTTGATTTGAAGACTTTTGGAAATTCGAAAGCTTACCCCAATATTCCCAAAATCAAGAAATCGAATTGGATGATGGCTTCGACCTTCCTGAGAAGAAGAACAAGAGCACAAGTCGTTCACTCAGAGGCAACACGCAAGAGAGAAACAGAGACGAGAAGAGAAGAAGACTTCAAGATCTATCTCAAGCGTGACTTCAACTGTGACTTCAAGCGTGAATCTGGAGTAGAGAAGACGACATAAGCGATGTGGAGGCGAGAAGAGAAGAAGACTTCAAGCTTGTCTTCAACCGTGAATCTAGAGAAGAGAAGAAGAAGCTTCGTGAGGAGGGTCGAAGACGTCGAAGGATAAAGATGTCTTCGTAAGAATAGGTTTTCGTGGAATAGAAAAAGATAGGTGAAGAACGTCTGCAAGTGGCGGGAAATTGAATTGTTGCCAAATGACAAATCAAATCAAACCCAACCCGCTCAAGCTCTGTAATAAATTAATAATAACAGTATCATTTTACTGTGATGGCTGGCAGGTTACTTGTGATTTACTGTTTTATCCTTCGCTATTCTTAAATTTCTGTATGGTTGACAAAACCTAACATTTATGTAACGTCAATTTGTTCTCCGTAATTGAATTTATGTCTTGTGATTCTAATCACTTATTTGGGGGATTTTATTTGTCATTTTTTATTAATTTATTTAATCAAAAATTTAAATAATTGAGAGAATATGCAGCACAAATATTATTTTTAAAATAATTTATAAATAATAAGTACTCTATTACTAATTATTTTAGATATATTATTATATTTCTTCGTGTATAATTTCAAACATATAATAAAACTTATCGTATGATTCAGTAAATATTTTTATTAAAGAAAAAAGATTGTTTAAAAAATTTATAACACTTTATTAAAAATTTAATGTGCCACTTTATATTTAAAAAAAGTGTTTTATAACTCATTTATTTTTTAAAGAACTTGATATTATAGACCATAAGTTCAATTTTTAATAATAAATTTTCTAACTTGTTTATTTTTGCCAAATTATTTCAATTCTAATAAAGAATCTATATTCATTCCATTTTGATTATATTAATATTATTAAATCCAATGTTTCCCTTTTAACAAAAAATTAATTAAAATATATTTGTTTAAATAAATGTCGCTTTAAACTATTATCTCTTTGTTTTGTCAACAATCAATATTAGCTTACCCAATTCTAATAATAAAATAGTGGCTAGACCTCTCAAGGCATGAAAAAAAAAAGATAATAGCTCTGTTTGGCAATCAGCTGATTGCAATAGCTGTTAGTTGATTCTATCAGCTGTTAGCTGATAATGATAGCTGATTATATCAGCTGATTTGACCA